>JAVIWB010002687.1:0-367701 GCA_031893035.1 Dermolepida albohirtum
GACTGTAAATACAATATTAGAAATAAAATCATATACTTCTATTAAGAGAGTGTTTCATTTTCTTAAAGGTAACAATTTAGATTACTTAAGAAGTTAAGTTATCGATAAATAGTAGTTGGACCTACAATTTAACATTTCTGATCAATAAAAACTTCAATTCACGGTTTAATTATTACAAATTACCAATGGGACATCATCAGGGCCCTGAAGATGTCCCATATAAGTGGGCACGAAACGCCGACAGTTATACCAGTGATGCGGTTCCAGCCCGGAAGCCCAGAAGAATATAGTATGGACCACGACAGCGGAAGTCTACGTACAAGATTAAAAAAAAGTTTTTAACAATTTTTAACAAAAAATCAAAAAATATATTGTGAAGAAATTCTCTCTTCAATAAATAGTACACATAATTGAGAAAAGATTGAATAAATAAAAGCACGCAAAATACGAGGGTGGCGCCAGAAGTACCCGACCCAACAAAGAAAACAAACATTTTGGAAAGAAATATATTTGTTTTTCAACATAATCTCCTTTCAGCTCTCTATACACTTTTCCCAGCGATGTTTAATAAGTTCGACACCCTTTTTATAATATAAATTGTCTTTCTCCTCAAAATAGCCATTAACTACCGACATCACTTCTTCATCGATGAAAAATCTTTGACCACTGAGCCATTTTTTCAAGTTTGGAAATAGAAAATAATCCGAGGGGCTAAATCAGGCGAATAGAGTGCATGAGGTAGCAATTCAAACTTTAGTTCGTTAATTTTGGCCATTGCAATAACGGATTTGTGAGCTGGTGCATTGTCTTGATGAAACAATCCTTTCTTCTTAGACAAATGCGGCCGTTATTGTTTGATTTTTTTCGTTCAAGCATTGCAATAAGTTCGCATAATACTCACCATTGATGCATGAGGTAGCAATTAAAACTTTAATTCGTTAATTTTGGCCATTGCAATAACAGATTTGTGAGTTGGTGCATTGTCTTGATGAAACAACCCTTTCTTCTTAGACAAATGCGGCCGTTTTTGTTTGATTTCTTCGTTCAAACATTGCAATAAGTTCGCATAATACTCGCCATTGATAGTTTTCCCTTTTCCAAAATAGTCAATGAAAATTATTCCACGCGCATCCCAAAAATGACCTTGCCTGCAGATGAATCGGTTTTCGCCTTCTTTGGAGCCGGTTCTCCCTTTCGAGTCCATTGTCTTGATTGTTCTTTTGTCTCGGGTGTGAAGTGATCGGCCCATGTTTCATCCATTGTTATGAAACAGAGCAAAAATTCTGCTTTGTTGCTGTGAAATTTCGCTAAACACTCAATTGAAACATCTTCACGACACGCGACACCCATCTTCCACACAGCTTTCTTATCCAAATTTTCAGATAATATGCGATGTACCGCACTTTTTGAAATACCTACTGTGTCTGCTAACACGTGCACTTTCAGTCGACGATTGTCCAGTACCAGTTTGTGGAATATTTCACTGTTGTAAGCGAAGGAGCAGACTCACCCAGAGTAGAATCCAGTTTAGCTTTTATATCGGTTGGGCTGAGGCCTTTCAAATAAAAGTATTGTATCATCTCCATGAAAAGTTCGTCGAGATTTTATGACACTTTTTTTGGATTAATAACTACTTAGTCTTTTATGTACTGATCATTTCGATTGGTGACCTTTTTTCATCCTTCTAGTAGCGTCATAATTCTTCTCTTGCAGAAGTCTTCTTTCAAAATAAAGCAATCCAAGTGGCTTTGCAAAAACTCTAAGAAGACGAATTTCATATCATTAAGAGAGGTTCGCAAAGCTGAAATATAAGATAGATGCATGGTAGAGTGTTGGAGGAATATGGTGAATGAGGCAAAAATTCCAGCTCTAGTAACTTTTGGTGACTTTGAAAAGAAACATATAGTCTAGTATTGCAGCACTGAAACACTTTTCTCTCCGATTTCCTATTTTCGAGCGCTTCCCAATTATTTTTGCTTTCAATTTTTCTAACTGAGAGCCATACTTGACTGAATCTATACTTTGTGTGATAATAGCCGAATATAAAATATATTTCCAATTCAATTAAACGCAATTTATATGAAGACTTTGTGTTTAATGTAGATCGATGTGCTTCATCAGCCTTTCTAGGATTTTTTCACCACATTATAATCGACACATTTTCTCAGTCATTAGTGGCTTCAAAAATGTATTCTTTTTATAGCGTTTGTGCAAAAAATCGCAGTGCGATTTTTTACAACAGCGAATGCAGAACCAAGATATTGAGTTCTTAGCTTACGTAGATGCTATGAAATTATGGATTGGCTTACGTTTACATTTTTCGAGTTATGCTTTATCGTTCCGGATAAACAAAATTAATTACTTTGTCGACCTCTGTCTCAGAGGGAGGAGCATCTTCAATATCGCTTTTCCCAAACGAAATTTTGCACACAACTTTTAACAAGCAAGCTCGTTTGCGGCATCTTCTCCATACACACCACATATTCTTTTTTTAGGTTTCATTTACGCTTTTTCCTTTGTAAAAATAAAGCAAAATTAAACTGCGAAGAAAACAATATTTCTCGTTTTGAACAGCTTTTTCTAAATTACTACCAAAATATCAGCCGATGTATTTTTATATATAATAAATAATAATAAAATGTTTATAAATTCATTATATTCTATAAATGAAAAATATTCAAGTTATACAAAAGTAAATGATTTTTTAATTTTCGAAAATATGTATCTCAAAAGCAATTTATACAAAAAAGGAAACTTATATTAAAAAAACAGTTAATAAAACTAAAATTTATTAGAAATACGTTATATTTTTGTTTTAAATATGATTAATGTAAGAGGAATTTCAATAGTGATAAAACAGTGAATAAGAAAGTTTTCAGATTTTACCCACAAAATGAAATGAAAATATATAAAAACTTTTTCTTTTATTTTCAGAAAATATTCTCATGTCTTCATAAAAACTTGTATGACAGTACCAGTTATGACTTAATAAAATAATATAAAAACAAAGGCAAATTTCTGTACCTGTAGTAATAGCAAATCTTATCCTATTCCTTAGCATATTTTTCATACAATCGATGTATCAATTACCGAAGCAAATATGGTAGTCATATTTCGTGGATTTTTTTAACTTCTTTACTGTGTCAGATAATGACAGATAAATGACATCAACAACTACCGCCCTATTGCGATTTTATTTCTTTTTGCCAAGGTGTTTGAATCATTTATTTACAAGCACATAGAATTTGCTACCAAATCTTTAGTATCACAACATCAATATGGATTTTGCACGGTTTTTCAGGCGATAGCCCAGGCGTTGGATGATGGGGAACAACTGGATGTAATGTATACAGACTTTTAAAAAGCGTTTGATACTATAGATCATTAGATTTTGCTTCACAGGTTGAACTCCTTTAGTTTCGATAATGCTTTGCTAAGCTTTTTCAATTCATACCTAAGCGATCGATGTAATTATGTTTATTATAACGGATTCAAATCCAACTGTTATGTATCAACATCTGTCGTACCCCAAGTGTCAAACCTCGGACCAGTTTTATTTGTTCTTTTCACCACTGACCTCATTACCTCAGTTGATCTAAAAATTTATCGCAGAATAACTACAAATGGAGACGTTAGACTTTAGCAAGATGCTTTAAATTTTATTTGTATTTGATGCATCAACAATCTCTTCTTAAACATTGATGTGTTAGTTTCGCATATAGATTCGATAAGTGATTTAGGTGTTATTTTTGACTTCAAGCTATCCTTTGCCAAGCACCTATCTGCGATAGCCACTACTGCATACTAAACCCTTGGGTCTATTATACGAACCTATAGAAACGTCACTGACATGGGGACTATATCCTCCTTATTTCGGGCTTTGGTACGCAGCAAGCTAGAGTATGTAGCTATGATATGGTACCCTATTTGTGATGTTCAAAATGATGCCTTGGCACGAATACAGAAGAAGTTTTTAAAATATTTGTCGTACAAGGAAAGTGACATCTATCCGGGGCACGATGGTAATTACAGATAACTTGTAACTAAACATGGCTTTGAGTTCTTGGCAGAATATCAGTGCAGCTTTTATAGATGGCTTGATCTTTAGGAGAATTAATGCACCAAAGTTATTAGCCGGCGTAAAGTTCGCAGTTCCGAGATTGGAATAAAGGTTCAATGATCTACTGTACATAGAAACACCAAGAACTAACATACTTTTTAAAGCTCCATTAATGCACTCGGCTAGGAACTTTAACCTCCTCCATCAGCGAACTGTTTGATATGGTGTTTTTCTCAGAACAGCTTTACTTGTATAACTTTTCATTATTTGCATTGTTTTTTTATTGTATTGCCAATGTAGTATTTCCTTTTGTAAGTACTTACCTCACTTGGAGTATCTCTGTTGAGTAATTAATAAATATTATTATTATTATTATTATTAGGAAAAATGTCCGCAATACTATAGTATTCCGTAGCTTGTCTTGCTCTTATTACACAATATCTCAAAAACAGAAAATCGGTTTCAACAATCTTATATCCTTATCTCAATCAAAATATTATTGTTAATAAAATAATTACCATTACAACACATTTAGTATATATTAATACATCAAATTCTAAATATATCAGCACAATTATTTTTATTTTTAATAGTGTATTCAAAATTAATCATAAGCATCACTATATCTAGAAAAGGATAGAAGAAGGTCTGAAATTGTAATGGACAAGGTAGTCTGGACATTGTATCTTGCAAACAATTCCCTGAGGTGCAGTTTTCAACTGTACAACCCTTTGGTCACTACCGTCAACTGACTTCTGGTTACTCCCACATGATTTCGGCGTTACGGTCGAGCAGTGTGTTAATTGTAGAAAAGCCTTTGACAATCCCTTTGGGCAGGGTATAAATTTGTCAAGACTTTATCTTATTATGCACTACAATACAGTAGTAAATTTAAGTGTCTATAGTTACAATGTTAAAGAAGTATTTACGGTGTATGCAAAATCGTCAATAGAAACAGCGGATGTATTCTTTTTTCACAAGATTTGAACATTTACCATATATGAGTGCGCGTTTTTGTGTAAGAACACGAACAAATCCTAAATGTAATAATAGTAGTTAAGACGACGAAATAAGTAGTATATCAAAGATATAGAAAAATTAAGATTAAACCTGCAGAATTTTAGTTTAATGAGCGTCTTTTTACTACTACTACTTTCACAAAGAGAGCTTTTTTAAAGTTAAGCTTAATATGTTACATACAATATTTTAATACAAAAATATTTCTATTTCTTAAGGTATTCCACCTATTTCAATCAATACACCCTTTCATTCGAAGATATCAGTTTATGAAATCATTTTCTTTATGTTTCTGAAGATTATATTATTTCTTTCAATTTGAAAGCATCTACTATTATTTATCGAAGTAGAATGCATTTATCCTAACTCCTTCTTAACAAGTGATTAAACCAGGACGCTCTTTTAGTTTTTTACTTTAATCTATTTAAAACGTTGGCCCAATATGCGTTTATGATGAAAAGTAACCAACAAGAAGAATGCGTTTTTCATCCCAAAATCTTCTTTATAGAAGTAACATTTTTTAGGTTATCGTTTTGTTTTGACGTATAATAATGAAGTTGAATTTGATGGAGCCTGTGGTTGATTAACTTAATCACTAAGGTTGATATATAACCCCTTTCCACATTAACTACAGTGTGCGTCTTGGCTTACAACGATACGAACGTGTGCGGAATTAATTGTTTCGTACGGGTATTTATTGCCGTAGTTCTCCAGGTGCAACACTGCTTAATTATCTGCTGACGATGACAACTTAGTTGTCGAAATACGTATACAGAATTACGAAAGTTAATGTGGAAAGGGGTTATATATCAACCTTAGTGATTAGGTATAATAATGAACTATATCATAGGTTCCCAAACTTTTTAAAACCATTGCGCCCTTATTATTCAGATTATTTCCGGCGACGCCAAAACAGGAGACCTGATAATTGTAAGTCTAAAATCTTAAGTTTAAATAAATTCTATGCCATAATCTCTAAATTTATTGATTACATTCACATTGAATTGCAAAAAAATGTGTTTAATAAACTAATTTTTATAAAATTATATTTTTCATTTTTTTTTTCTGTTTTGGCGAGAGATATGATAAGGAATACTATTTAATAATTAATAAAATTTTGTTTTTGCTATATTAATTTCCTTTGAATTAATGTCAATTTATAATTGTTTGATATTATTTTATGTTCAATACGTACATATATTTCGAATTAAGGCTATTATTAATTATTTATTGAATTAAAAAGTCATAAATATTTCTGTTTAATCGTAAAGAAGTGAATCATGAAGAATTATACATTTATTTAGTTAGAAATAAATAATACATTCCTAGGCATATCAATAAATACATTTTTACAAGTATTTTGATTTTTCTTGTGATCCATTAATGTGCCCATGCCTCAAGGCAAACTTTTCCAAAAAAATTCACAAGTACCCTGAGATAATATTTAAAACTATGTCTTAAGAATAAGACCTAGTCTAAATAAAGTAAGTATAATATTTAATATTTTAAATCATATTGCTGATATATATTATTATATACGTTTATTTACTTTCGAAAGCATTTTATTAAACCAAACGACTTAACTTATTCAAGTTTACTTTTATATACTTTTATTAATAAATTACATTAAATTTATTTTATACTTTATTATTTTTCACAATTAAAATTTTAAAAAAAAATTTAATTTGTGTTTGAATTGTCAGTTTATATCGAGACATGAAAATATAAAATCTAAACATACGCTATTATTGAGACATTTTGTTGCTTGTACGAAGCACAAATTGTAGATCGATCGCATTTCATCACATTGCAGGGTAAAAAAATGTGAACTATAATTGTCAAATGCAAAGTTTGCTAGATTTGCAATACGTGTTGGCTATATACAAGCAATGCATCTCATTACTTTAGAGCATTACTGCGCATATTCTATAAGCGTGCGTATACAAGCCTTTAAAATTGTTTCTTATGAGCACCAAATTTTGCATCAACTTTTGCATTTAGCCAAAAATATTGAAATTTTTATTGTAAATAATTTTTTGAAGATAGCTCTAGGACTTTGTGATATCGTGCAAAGAGAAAAACGTCCATTTTTAAAAATATTTCTAGGTCTTTCAAATAAATGGTGATCTAGAAATTTGAAATTCCTTCTTTAAACTATCTTTATACCGTTGAATTTGATGGAGCCTGTGGTTGATTGACTTGATCAATAAGGTTAATATATAACCCCTTTCCACATTAACTTTTGTAAATTCTGTATACGCATTTCGACAACCAAGTTGTCATCATCAGCAGATAATAAAAAATAATAAAACCAAGATGTACACTCCGTGCACTCAGTGTACATCTTGGTTTTGAGCGGTGTGGATCGCGTACGGAGTTTGATTCTCGTACAGTTGTTTTTCGCCGTGTTTTACCAGGTGCGACACTTTGAAATTATCTGCTGATGATGACAACTTGGTTGTCGAAATGCGTATACAGAATTTACGGTAAAAAAAAGTTATTATGTGGAAAGGGGTTTTATATATCAACCTTATTGATCAATATCTTTATACCTTTCATAGTTGTACTATATTGTCTTATCACTGAATTTCAAATAAATGGTGATCTAGAAATTTCAAATTCCTTCTTTAAACTGTATTTATATCTTTCATAGTTGTACTATATTATATTATCACTGAATTTTGAGCAAAAAGTATCACGCCTATTTCGGCAACCAATTGGTCTTGGGTATCCTCCGTTTACAGCCGTCAACTTGTCATTACCTCTTCTACACATACAATATCGCTTTCTTATCCCAAGCAATATCCGATTCTAAATCTTCTTCGACTATTTTTTATCATCCATTGGCTTTAAGTATCGATACAAAACAAAACGATTGTTTTGTATTGATTCTATTCTGATATATTCTATATTTATTATGGCATCTGCCCTAACTGATTCTTTTATCTCAGAATTAGGAATTCGTTGGAGTTTGTCGCTATTGTTTCTGAGATATCCAGTGTTTTTGTTTTATACAGTGTGATCACTCTCATTCTAATCTGATATATCCTGCATTTTAAGCAGCTCTTAATACTTTTCGTCCATTATATAATATTTAACTACTAAATTGCTTTACGATCTTGGATTATTTTGTGGTCTATATTTTCTGCAACGTTTGGATTCTTGCCAAAAATAGATACAAGAAACTTCATATCTCCTTATTTGTCCTGCATCGATTTACAGCTGTTATCTATCGAAAAACTAAAATGTAAAAACGGTTTATTATTATTGATCTTAATACTTTTCCATGTGCTGCTCAAGTATGAAGATTAGCTTGTAAACAAAATTACATTTAAAGCGTATAAATTTGTATGTTACTTATAATAATAAACTTTTGTTAAACATAGATTTCATGTCGTATCTTTATATAAATTATATACAATGTTCTACCCCTTTTTCGCATGAGCAATCTTCTTGAAGTTTACAATTTTCCTGCCAATGTACGCCGTTTTCTTTTGTAATGATATTCTTTATCTAAAGTTCTATAATTAAGTTTTAAATAAAGAATTATGGTATCATGCAAGTTTTGCTGTGAAAGATCTTGACAGTAAATAATTATATTTTTATTCATAAAAGTGTTCACATGCATATACAAACACTTATTAAAATACCTTTTAACTTTCGTAATGAACTTTATAAACAACACACGCCTTACTGCTTTCTTTATATTTTTCATAAACAGAAAAAGGTAGCGAATCGCGATATGTGTTCATATAGGTAAGTATATATGTACAGCGAAAATACATCAAGATCTCATGTTGAAAGCACGTTATGGTTTTACTCCTCTATTTTACATTTTAATTTCTTAAATTCAAACTATGCGTAATAGTACATATGTACATACTTCATTCCTGCAAAATAATAATTAAAAACTGATAACACCTTTTTCAACATTAATTATGAATTTGTCGAAGCACTTATTAAAAGCTTTTTAAATAAGTAAGTATAAAAAATAACTATGTTATTATTGTTAGAGATTGTGCCAAAAATTTTTCAAATGATTATTAAGGTCGCTCCTTTGTGAAATTAAATTAAAATAAGGAATAAATAAAACACTTTGTCTAACTTTCACATTATAGATAGATATAGATAGATATTCTTTATTAGTATTTTAAATGCTTTTACAAATTTACATTATATAAGAAATTTTGCAAACAACGTAGAATATTATGAATTTAAAATTAAAACTTTAAGTTGATTGCAACAAAATTAACAAATTGCTGTATATATTCCCGATGTTATTCAAATGTTGTCTTGAGAAACGGGAAAGTATAATCCTCATGATCAGCAAACCATAAAATTTGTAATAGAAGACTGTCAGTGTTCAAGTATAATTAATTTAATGAATCATAGCAAAAATGAAATAAAAATATCGCACAAATTGCTGTTAATATGACCGCATCAACCGATCTTGAATGCATCATACTGTTAAGTTAAGTAATATTATATATAAAGGGTGTTTCAAACTTCGCGATTTTTTCAAAGAGTAAATAAAACACATAATTTGCATTAAATTTCAAAAACTTTTTATTGGTAATTTAAGTATCAGTTATGACATTTACATGCCAAAAATCATATCTGCCAAATGGCCTCCTCTTGCAGCTCCACAGACGTCCACCCTTTTGTTAAAATTTTCAATGACATTTTGACATAATTGAGATTCTATCTCACCAATTACACGAATAATTTCATCTTTCGAAACAAGAATTGATTGTGGATTGTTTTTATAAAAATAATAATATAATAATAATAATAATAATAATATCAAAAATAGTCTAACGGTGTAAAACCACATGATCTTGGTGACCAATTACCATCACCGTTTCTTGAGATTACACGTCCAGGAAATTTTTCTCTCAATAAATCAATTGATTCGTGTGCAAAGTGAGGTGTAGCGTCATCCTGTTGAAAGCACGTATCATCTAGATCAATATTCATTAATTTAGGCCACAAAAATTCGGTTATCATCCGACGATATCGATCACCATTGACAGTTACAGCTTCACCAGCAGCATTTTCAAAGAAGTAATGTCCAATTACACCACCATACCACAATATGCACACCTAACAAAAACTCGTTTACAATGCATAGGTTTCTCATGAATAATTCGTGAAATTTTCTAAGCTCAGATACGGCAATTTTGTTTATTAACATAGCCACCAAGTTCAAAATATGCCTCACCGGGAAACACTATTTTTTGAGAAAAATCATCTTGTTGGTCATTGATGAAATTGACAAATGAACGACGTTTTAAATGATCTAATGAATTCAGTTCCTGTTATTTGAACCTTATGTGCCTTCAGAGCTAAATCCTTGTATAAAATACGCCATATTGTTGACCCACTAAGTCCAAGTTGTTGCGAACGTCGTCTAATGGACATTTCAGGACCTTCAGGAACACTTTCACCAATATTTTTTTCTGAACGACCACTACGACTGTATCTTTCACTTTTCTGATCTTCCACGGAACCGGTCTCTTGAAAGTTTTTAATAATTCGACCAATAGTGCTTTCAGATGGACGATTATGTAAACCATAAAAATTCACATAATTTTCTAAAAACTCTTTTCACAGAACGCTGATTTTCATAAAATAATTCAACAATTTGAACTCGTTGTTGCACCGTGTACGAAGCCATTTTTATAATGTCATACATCACACTTCTTAAATGCCCACATACCCAGACAAACTCAGTGCGCCATCTATATTTTATTTATTCTTAAAAGAAATCGCGCAATTTGAAACACTCTTTACATTTAGTTGATTTTGGTGACTAGAAAAGTGTAATCACTTAAGATTGATATGTAACCCCTTTCCACATTAATTTTCATATTCCATATACAGTTCGACAACTAAGTTGTCATCATCAGTAGATAATTAAATGAAAATAATTATGTGGAAAGGGATTATATATCAACCTTAAGTGATTAAGTTAATCCACCATAGCCTCCATCAAATTTACCTACTGGAAGAATTATAAATAAGACATAAGAATTTTCTCGTCAATTTCAAATTTTGCTAAACCCCTATAGGAATTAAAACTAAGTAATAATTTATTGCAAAATATATTCATGTCAATAAAATAAATTATAGGAGTACACTAAAATTTTTTCAAAAGTCGTAACAATCCTATAAAATATATATGATATATAATATAATATAAAAAGGCCTATATATACATTTATCAGCAAATTTAAACAAAAACTTATAAGAATTAATTGAACACATCATTTATATAGTCCGACTGATAAAATATGCACATACAAATATGTAAAACAAAAGAAATAAAAAAAAAATTAATTATTTTTTATTGTTCGTGTATCTACAATGTCAAAGCAATTCTTGGAATAGAAGTAATAAACATTTTCACATTACAAAATATCGTAATACCCATTAAATTCTGAAATTATTTTAGATATATTTAGCATATGCTATCATATAAGTAGTCGTAGGTTCTAACACAGAGGTAAATCGAAATATATCATAATAAAATTGAAATATTGAAACATATTCAGATTTCCGTTTATATCTGATAATTGCGATTAATAATTAAGGAAGAAGATATATATTTAAATACATATAATAGAAATATTTTAAATCAACAGAACAGTTTCATAATCACTAAGGTTGATATATAACCCCTTTCCACATTAGCTTTTGTAAATCTGTATACGCATTTCGACAAACAAGTTGTCATCATCAGCAGAAAACCGCAAAGTGTCGCACCTGGTAAACCACGGCGAAAAATACCTGTACGAAAACACACTCAGTACGCGGTTGAGATACTGTGTGTGATAGTGTACGTCTAGTATCTCAACGATGTGTACCGTGTACGGAGTGTGTTTTCGTACAGGTATTTTTCGCCGTGGTTTACCAGGTGCGACACTTTGCGGTTAATCTGCTGATGATGACAACTTGGTTGTCGAAATGCGTATACAGAATTACAAAAGTTAATGTAGAAAGGGGTTATATATCAACCTTAGTGATTAAGTTAATCAACCACAGGCTCCATCAAATTCAACTTCAACTAGAACTGGTTCAGATAGACAAAGGTTCAGGATAGCTCTATTACAATAATTTGATAATATTTTAATTAATAAATTACCTTATTTAGCTACCATATGAATTGTTGTTTGAAGCTAAGTTGTTATTTCAAAGAAAGCGGAAAAATTTACTATTTAAAAAAGAATTAGTAGTCGATGTATGATGTTAATTTGTGTTAATTGAAGTTATTTGAAACATAATCAAAAATATTTCAAATAAATGATACGGTAAAAGTACTTTTATTAAAGTATTTAGCCAAATACACAATTTTTTATCTTAGTTAATGTGAATATAAATAAAAATATAAATAGAAAGTAAACTAAATACGAAAGTATTTCACGTTATTCTAAAATGTGCATCACATAATTCAAAGACAATGTAAACAATTCGAAGTACGATGTATAATTCCTATATCAACCACCACCGGGCTACTCCTTCACTTGTATCTCCTCCATCGTAACGCTATTACCATAACTGATATTTAAAATTGCCTTTGAAAAATAACCTTTCCACAGTGCACGACGCCACATGATGCTCTATCCCAATATAATATTCGCTGGGGCTACAAAAAACTTTCTTTGTTCGGAACGCCGAACCGCCATTTTAGATTACGGCCTTGTTGTGTAAAAATAGTTCAGTGAAGCATGTTCCCCTAGATTGGCAGCAAAAGAGGGTTCGACCGTGGCTGCTAAAATGGCCTGTTGGACCAGGGTTGGAATATGTGAGATCAGACAAGCGGAAGGGCCGGCGACCATTATTGTTGCATCTCCGAGTTGAGTTAAAATATTTTTATCCCTATTCACATAAAAATTATGAAACGTGCTGCTATTCTAAATAAATTACAATTTTATTATTTATTAATTGTAAAAGATTTTTTTTTTAATCTTCTATCGCAGATAAATTCTTATTCTTAAATTTAATTTAATAATTCATTGATAATTACATTTGTTACGTAGGCCTAATCTATGTTAGAATAAATCTAAAATACATGTACATTTGTGTTAAAAAAATTGTTAGTTACATACTGTCCTAATATGTGGTATTTTTTGCATTGTGAATACGAACTACTAGTAATTTTCTTAATATATGTTAAATGAAAACTCCCCGATATACTATTTTTAACCATTAAATTTGATCAAATGTAGCATATATTTTTAGAATGAAATAAATTTCCATATTAAAAAAATCTTTTTGTTAATAACAATAAATTTTTCTTAGCTTCATTTCGCAAAAAATATTTCGTAAATATTAACTATTACGAAATATTAATGATAATTTAAATTGTAAGAGAAGTTACTTGGTTCCATGAGTCACAATCCTGAGAGCTCTTTGAATGTTTTTATTCTGAAGGCGGTAATATTGTAGATATGGAATATCAGATTCCATAGTTTATCAGCAACAAACACATAATACTGTGTATGAAATTATTGACGATCTTTCAAAATATTTTTTCTTGTTTCTATGAATAATCAACTGTTTTCTAATAATATTACATACAGGTCTCGCCTTATATTTAATGGAAATAACTTCTTCAATGCATTCTTGAAAAATAATTCTTCGACAAGGACTGTAGGTGCATACCACTCCTTACACAATTTAACATTGAGTCAAAAATTTAGTAACATAATTCTTGCTTTTAGGAAATATAACAAAAACAGCATGGAGTCCTATCATCATGCCTCCATTATAAATAATCTATCGATGGTTTTTAAGATTACTTTATCTTGTGGAGAACGAATTAACTAATAATCACTATCACCAACTTATCGACAATCATTTAGTACATTAAAGATACTTTTCTCCAAAAATCTTTGATAAAGTTCCATACAGTAGATTTCTGTTAAAATTAAACAACTACAACCTGTATCCAGAGTCTGTGAAAATCATCGTTTGAAGAGAAAATTTATCTTTCTTAAATGTAATAACCTAATGTCATTCTCATTTTCATCCGCAAGGATCGATAATTTAAAGAAATGATACGAAGTTTTAATGACAGCTTAGAGCTGCTAAATAATTTAGGTATAGTTAACAAATAGTACAATGATAATGATCTACTCTACAACATATGTATTGTCTAAGAAATAATACCTTTGACAGAATAGAGACGTGGGCATCGTTGATGCAGTCCTGAATCTTATATAACGTACCAGCAGTATGTAAAATAAGGTATACCGGCCTTTAAGCATTTCTTGTAAGAAACACTAAGATGTTTAGACTTTCAGAATATAGTAACTGTATTGTCAATATTGAAAAATTACGGCGTAGATTCCTAAGATATTTATATTATCTCTTGATGTCCAAATTTGGTTTCAATAGCTTGGAGGATGAACACAAAATTGCGCATCTCTGTTTTGTATTAAGGCCTGTTAACGACCTTATAAAATACTATAGTTTGCTTTTCTATTTACATTTCTAAGTTCCAAATTTTGACAGCAAATCTATTAATACTTTTTATGTATCTAGATTCAACTTCCTCTATTATCATTTCTATTAGGTAATTTTGATGGAGCCTGTGGTTGATTAACTTAATCACTTAAGGTTGGTATATAACCCCTTTCCACATTAGTTTTCGTATTCTGTAAACGTATTTCGGCAACTAAGTCGAAATACGTACTGTGCACAGCGTGCGTTATGACTTTCACCGGTACAGATCGTGTACGGAATTGGTTTCGTGCGGGTTTTTGCCGTAGTTTCCAGGTGCGACACTGTTTAATTATCTGCTTATTATGATAACTTAGTTTTCGAAATATGTATACGGAATACGAAAATTAATGTGGCGTTATATATTAACCTTAAGTAATTTAAAAAAAAAGTTAAATAAAAAATAAAAAAAAGCATTTCTATTGTAACAAGGTTCAACAGTTTTTCTAAACACCATGATGTTGATATATTTAATATGAACTCTAATCAATTTCGAATAGTTTGTAATTACTTTATTATTTCAAAATGCTTTCTTACCTTACATTTTTTCTGTTATTTCTTTTATTTCTGATACCTTAATTTTTCCATCTTTTAATTTCTAAATTTCGTGTATCCCTCACACAAATAACAAATAATAAACGTTTATTTTATTTTATAAAATAAAATCGTATTATTAATTTTTAGTTTCTGTGATTGTTAGATAATTAAATTATTATTATTATATTTATCATTATTAAGTACTGTTGCATAGGAAGATGAGTATCAATTATTAGGGTTAATTATATTGTAGTTATTCATATTCGAAAAAAGTGTATATATCAAATTTACTATAAAATTCATTTGGAATTTTAGAATTCAGATTGTATTTCTACTTTGAAGTGAACGTTCTTTGGAACATTAACAATCAATTAAGATATACTAAGCGAAAGAAATACTGGAACAACTATATTATTCCATTAGAATTCTAAGAATTATTAAACTGTTCAATAGACAGCTGCTGCGATCCCATTGGATTTATTAGTTACACTTATATCAATTTCGTTTTTCTTATTGTGGTGGCGGACAAAAAGCGTGCTTTCGAGCACGTGAAATCAATAAAATGTTTCCAGGAAAAATTTTCGATTTTCTTTTTTCGCGTTTAAATGACCACCACATACAGGGTTCTGTAATTTCGCGAACTTTAAACGGTAGATAGTGTTATATTGGCATTAGAAAAAATGTACTACCGTTAGTTATTTTATAGATAGTTACAGTTAGTCGTTGATTACATTGTATTGATGTAAGTTCACAAATCTGTGTACCTTTAAATTATAAAAATTATATAATTACAATAAGAAACAGATAATTTTGTTATTTGTTTGAAAACATTATAACGTTATATTAACTTGGTAGTATCTGTTTATATAAGATGAACAGAAGTTGAAGAAATATCGTTATAATACATACATAGATCGTTCAATTATGGAAAATAGTGAGATTATTTCTTAATTAACGACAAACATTAAGATGTTTGTCGTTAATTAAGAAATTTATGTGAATCTGAATTCAACTTAACCCAAGTTAAAATATAATAAGTAGTTTTATGTACAATTATTTCCAACAAATATGTCAGTTCCTGTATAATAAAGGTTTTTCTGTTTTCGGAAACACAAAAGCGAAATTTAAGAAACCAAACGAAGTACAGAGAAAGTTCAAAAAGGTAATCATTTAATAGTGGCGATTCGAAGCAATTCTTATGACATTTTCACATTTAATGTGAAGATTGGTTTTTTAAATTTTATTAAGGTGTAGAATACGAAACGAATTTATTCTTTATTTATATACATTGTTCTTTTGGTTTGAGTATCTTTGTGTATTTCAGTCTTATATTAAATTATTTGTTAAATTTTTCTTTAGGACATGAACTGGATAACGAAATTTAAGGAGGCGTTATTCATAAAGTGTTGTGTAAAGGAAGATATACGATACATACGTGATTTCACATTGTACACAGAAAATGATATATAGAATTTTATACCTAATTTTGAATACTTAAAAATGTAGTAATAAATTATAAAACAGCTTTTAATAATGATATTGAATTTCTGGCTGCTTCGGTTTGCAATCCTATGGCTTTGATTATCAGAATTTTTCGTTAGGTGGCGAGTATTAAGATTTTAATGTTTCTATTTTGCTTTTGTAATCAGAAAAATGGAATACGCATGTCTCATATGGTATACATATATTGAACACAGCTTATATCTTGAGAGAGATCAACGAAGGTTTTTCAAGTTATCTGCTTCTGGGTTTCCGGGCGTACCTATTTGTATGGGACATCTTTAGGGCTGAACTACTGCATTGAAACTGTACAGTTTCTGTGCAGTGGTTAAGCCTTGAAGAATACAAATAGGTACGAAACGTTGGCAGATATACAAGTGACGCGGTTCCAGCCCGAAAACCCAGAAGCAGATAGCATGGACCACGACCGCGGAAGTCTACGTACCAGAAGGCTTTCCGAATTTCTCTGATTTAACATTTATGGAGTTTACTCTGCTTCTAGCTTAAGTCAGGTTGAGCAACTTTAAAAATATAAACTTTTTACTGCTGGATTTCGTCATAATAGAGTTCGTTGCAAATTTTATCTAAATTACAATTTCATGTGCCATCACACGGAGGCAGAACAAAACTGGATGATGTGTTTTTATAATATTATCCTTTTAATCTGTTTGATTATTGATATTTTTATTATATTTGATTATATTTCATTGCCATTATTTTTGTTGCGGTGCATTGCTTACTTTGCAACTTTGGTGTTTTATTAAAGGCTGTCTACTGGACTCTATAAAAAAACTATTATTAATATTATAGTGCGGATTTTTCCCGAACTCCTCAACCTAACACAGAACAACTTTTTATTTTTATTAATAATAATAATTATAATGCATTTCTTGTCACCAATCGACGCGAGTCCTTTTTTGAGCGCTTGTCAAATTATGTGGTACCCAACGTGAACATAGCTTCTCAACGGCTAAATGTTCATGCAGGATCTTATGCACGCTGATGTTACTAATACCTACAGATGCCTCGATCTCACGGTATGTCACATGACGGTCTTGTATTATCAATTCAGACACTGCATTAATGTTTTCCGACACAACAACATTTGTGGAACGACCTTTACGAAATTCATCCTCCAAAAAACGCCGTCTATGTTTGAATTCACTATACTAACGATATACTGTATTTTTCGATGGTGCTTCAATACCATATGAAGAATTCCGTCGATGCGTTCTTGTTGAGATAATCCACGTCAAAGGTTATGAAAAATAAATGCACGAAAATGTTCGCGACTTAATTCCATTTTTTCGCTGACATAAAATTTTCAAGTTACTGTCAACAATAGAAATAGCGACCGGATAATAAAACTGTCAAGGTAAATATATTGACAAACATTACAAACTTCACGATGCAATCATCAGATCGGAGGCAATACTAACAGTGTTGCCAGTTCCCGAAATATAAACGGCTACCCTTGTATGTATAATATCTAGCCTGTTACTTTTATTTTGTTCAAACGTTTTTGAGGTTAACTGTTGCTTTTCAAGTAGGTGTAAGAAAACAGATATTTTACCAAAAAACCTTTTAGTTTTAATCAAATTCACTGCTGATACGCAACATTAATTTTCAAAATAATTTTGACACAGAATTAGTGCGATTAATTTTAATTATTTTAAGCAATACTAACACTTAAACACACGAGAATAAACATCATAAATGCGTTTATTTTAACAGAAAGATGTTAGAAATGTAGGTAGCCTTTTAGTAAATATTTTATATGAATCAATAAATTTTGTAAATGAAAGACGTATTTCTCACAAAATAAAATTAGAGTCTAGGCAATGATTCACATTTCCAACATTTTTAGATAGTGTGACAAATATTTGGCATGTAGAAGAGTTAAATTGTACAGAAAATTTTCTGGCTTTCGTTTATAAAACTATACATAAATCAACCAAAATATACATATTTTGCTAGAAAGAAATGAGTTAAAGTTTATAAATAAATTCTACATTAATATATTTATAAACTAATTCATGTTACGTTAATATTTGCATTTTTTATAATAAGGTACGTAATCTCTTAAGGTTCAGCATTAATTTTTCGTATTCTGTATACGTATTTCGACAGCTGACAAGTTGTCATCATCAGCAGATAATTAAACAGTGTCGCACCTGGAAAACTACGGGAAAAACTCGCACGAAACATATTCCGTGCACGATCTGTATAGTCGGATACCACCTTACGATTATCACTTGTTTTTGTCCTTACGAAATTTTTTGCAGGGCAAAGAAATCAAAAACGAAGCAGATGTCGGACAACTCTGGTTAAATTTTTCACCTCAGGGGATAAGGCGTTTTTTAAAAATGGAACATACAAATCGCCATCGTGCTGGCAAGAAGTCGTAAATACAAAGGGTACCAGGAAAGTTGTGCAATACAGCTTTGTTTATTGAATTTTTTCAAAGTAATTTCTTCTACACTCAATACACCTCTCGATCATCCTAAATCAATTTTTAAAACAGTTCTGTCAAATTTCACTAGGGACTAAAGCACACTCGTTGCCCCAAACCCGCAGAAGTTCCACATCACTGGAAAACCGCCTCCCTTTTAGCTTCATTTTCACATGCGAGATCAGTGCAAAGTCGCAGGGAGCAAGATCTGAACTGTAAGGAGGGTGCTCGAAAAGTTTCAATACTATAGTGGTCAAATATTTGGTGCAGGCTTTGGCGCGGTGAGCTGGAGCATTATCGTGATGAAGGAACTAGGTGTCTATTCTTGACATAGATCCAATGACTTTAGGCAGGCACTGTTCAGTATACCACTTAGCTGTGACTGTCTTCTGTGTCCAAAAAGACGCGTTCCACAATTCCACTCGATTTGAAAAATACAGCTATCATTTTCTTCTTCACAGATCGGGATTTTCTGACAACTATGTGTGTGTTCTCACCATCAAAGACCCAAACTTTGTTTTAAGCTTTGGTATACACATCGTAATAGCACAGCCAAGTCTCGTTACCTGTCACGATGTTGTTTACATACTGAGATTGTCCCTTATTAAACTTTTTTAGCATCTCCCGGCACCAAGTCACACGTCGTGTCATCTGCTCTTCAGTTAGTCGATGCGGCACCCAAAGAGAACAAAGTTTCTTCACCTGCAAATGATCACGCAGAATCGAACGAATTGCTGGTGCATTTAGGCCTGAAGTTCCCTCTATCTGTTGGTAGGTCACTCGCCTGTCCTCGCCAAGCATATTCCTCGCAATAGTAAGGTTTTCCTCCGTAACTGACGTCCGTGGCCTTCCCGGCCTCTCAGCATCCTCCACAGTTAAATTTCCCCTTTCGAATTCTCTATACCACCTGAATATCGTTGTGCGATGTGGACAAACATTACCTAGTGCAAGAGTCATTTCTTCGAAGCACTGGTCTATGTTTAAACCACGCACGAAATTATAACGCAAAACTGCCCTTATCTCGTTTCGTGACCACGATGCCATCGCAAGCACTTTACACTCTCACTGCTAATGAATAGCTGAGCCCATCGACATGGCGCGGGGGCTATTATGCACATATGAACATGTCTCAACATGCAGCAACAAGCAGCTTCCTACGATTCAAAATTTTGTAAGATATTTCATTAAATATCACCCAACAAATTCTGCAAATTTTTAACTAAATTTAAGAAATTAAATAAAAAAAACAGAACATTTTAAAATATTTTTCTGTTTTTCTAAAATAAATAGTGCAAATTTATAAATAATATAATCAGAAATAATAATTATAACATGGATTATGAAATAAATAATATATTTATAAAAAAAATAAATAAATTATTCAAAACAGAATTAAGCAAATCGAATATTTAAATTTGTAGTTTTTGTATGATCACTTCAATAATACTATGAAAGGAATTCAAATGGAAGCCTTTATTACCATATAAAGAAACGTCTCCTTTTTGTTGCTAAATACTGTTATGGATGTTTTCCCATAAATCTATTGCGCTATTTTATTATTGTAGCTTTGTGATATTTGATAATAGAATGGACGTTGAACCGTCAGATCAGTCTATAATAATGGCGTTTTTTTAACAAATTAAATAAAGTTAATTTAATATTTTCTGTGACGGGAGAGAATGATGAAGGAGTCGGGCGGGCGGGCTAGACCCACGCTGCCCAGACATAATTGGTCGGCATACAAACATATCAAAGCATCTGTGTCGGAACATAGATTCGACTGATCGTTGTTCACGTCGCTAACAAACTTCGAAATATTAAATTGGTCACTCAACTATGTTTATTAACGAATTTTATGTAAGAATTAATATTATTTTTAAACTTAAACAATATACAATACGTATATACACATGCAGTACACGTTATTGCCCAATAATTGTTGTACAATAGTTTATGTACGTTTCTTAAGATAATCTAGATAGAATATTTAGGTTTCATTTCCTAAATGCAATAGATTTTACAATATTAAGAAAGTTCTATATCATTACTATTAACCATTGCGAGGGTGAGGTAGACAATTGAAATAATTGTTCCCAGTTTTTTGGGAAAGAAAGGAATTGAGAAACGATTTGCTAGTAACAAAAAATATAAGCTAGTTTTCGTAAATATTGTTAGTACTGTAAGAATTGTTAGAATTTAGTTATTATAACTACATATGTTTTAATAGCCTAATATGTAAATATTTTCATCTCCTTTAGGATATGGTATTCAACACTTTACTATCAATATAGTAATGATATAGATGTAATAGTAATAGTAATAGAAAAAAATCTCTTACAGAAGCAACTAATTGCGTTACCAAGTAACGATCAATAGCAACAAAATTTTGATAGTTACATGTCAAATTTGACTTCAATTCGTTCATTATTTTATGCAACAAATCTGTGTTGTGTCATCAAATTTTCGACAGAGGAACAGAATTCTCCTAAAGCTATTGACGAACGAATATTTGCAGTATAAAAGTGCATCTCTGATATATTTTGAAATGAAGAATTGATCGAAACAGTTTTGATTGAGGTCGCGAATCCATCGAAAGTGACCCACTGTTTTTTGGGACTGGGCAGGGGCTATTTTTCTTGAATATATGCCATATTGAACTAGAATAACAGCAGTTACTTACAGCAGTATGCTAACAAAACTACGGAAGTTCTCCATCGTCATGACAATGCCCAAATTCTTCTTTACAAATTTGAAAACATATTGAAAGAGGAGATTAATGCCTATTTTGAAGACCAATGGAAATAATTTCTTTCTAACGGAATAAAGACGTTGCAGGACAAGCGGCGTAAGTATGTTCAAGCTAAAGACGCTTACATTGAAAAATTATATCAAAAAAAGGTGCATTGTGAAGCAGAAAATATTACTGGTTTCCCTCGTAGTTCAGTGGTATGTTACTGGCGTATGATACCAAGAATCTAGGGATATAATCTGATCGTCTGAAAAAGTTTTTGGTATTTTCTTTTCCTGTTTAAGCAAATACTGACAGCCAAAAATATTAAATCACAACAAGAACGCTAGCGTAATAATAATTCATGGCCTGTCAATTCCTCATATAAGTGGCGTTAAGCTTTTAAGATTTATAGCTTTTCTGAATTCTAAAAAACTGCATTTGAAACTCTTAGGTATTCCTGAAATTCAATAGTTTTTCGTTTTACAAGTAGTGAGATTTTCCCAGTATCAAATTCTATTTTGTGTTCAATTTCATACAGTTGTTTTATAAGTATCCATAGTCGAAGTTATGCACGTTTACACTACGCAAAAGAAAAAATGGTAGTAGTGATGAAGAGATTGTTTTAGTTGAGTTTAGTCTTGATCAGATTCTTAGGCATGAAATTTACTTATGTTTTTCATCTAATTCCAAGAGCGACTGTACTTTTAGAATACCAGTACCCCAGACCAGCGTAGTGTGCGGCACAATTTATAGAACTGTGTAGTTATCGACGATTAATGAATTGTAAATAATTAATTTTTGTTTAATATATTTTTAAATTTCCCAATAAATATATACATATACATACGTATAATATTTTTACTGTTAAGAGAATAGAAAAAGGTCTTTGTATAAAATTATATCGCAAACATTTTAGTTAGTTTAGGTATTATTGTCAATTTCTCAATTACGGTTTATATTCAGCAATGAAGCAACTCGAAGCGGTGACAGAATCAATCAAATTTGTGAGACTAACACCTCAGAACGTTATAGAAAGGAATGTGTAGCGCATACCTCCAATGTAATGGTCTAGTGATCTTCATTGAGACTGAAGCAGGACATCTATACTTTATTGAATAGACAATGGACCACCATCAATACAAAAGTTTAATATAAACTATTCTGGTGCCTTTTATTACTTCACTTGATGCAGAGGAAAATCCTTTCATGTTTGTACAAAATTGAGCTTGATGACACAGCGAAATTTTTGTTATTAGCAGTACAGGTATCATAGAATAATATTCATATTTTAAAATCATTTGGCTTGACTTTGTCGATTCTTATCGTTTTCGGCTCATATTTATATAATAGATCTGAAAGCGTTATTGACCAAGGACATAGGTGCCTTCTGTGCTACTTTCGGCGTACCTCGAAGCTCCAATGAGGGCAAAATTTAAATGTGAGTGTAAAAAATGCAACCGCAGATTAGAAAGTATATGCCTTCGTGATTTTCCTTTTATTTTCTTTGTATTAGTCACTCAAAATTGCACTTTGAGCATTTACTACTAATTAGGTGTAGAGACCAAGGTATTATTATACGCTTACAATGCATAAATAATAAAAGTTCATTTTCCGAGTCAGCACGTCAAAAAACATAAAGCGGAGCAAAATTTATAAAAAGGTTTTTTCATGGTTGGCCTGTGTTATCAGCAATTTTAGATTCTATTTAATTTGACCTTTATGATATTAAAAATTAAAATTAATACTAGCGGGTCATCGACTTTCCAAATAATTCGTAAATTCACTTTTGAAAATAATAGTAAATTTTAGTCTTAATTATGAGTTTCAAAAACAAACTTTTCAAAAACTTGTTTCAAGTTTTCAATCAGGCTTGTTCACATATGTACATACACATTCAGTTTTACTTCATATATAACAAATACATTTTCGAATGTGTTTTGTATCAAACAATTGCCGAAACGACCGATGCGTGATAGTATACGCGATATTTAATAAAGTTGTTTGATTTTCACTCATCAGATTAGTGCAAGCGCTCGGTGGAAATCGCCGGAATGACGGGCTTTTTCTATCAATCATCATTTACACTGTCTCTGCGATCGTCCGTTGTTAATTTAATGTAATTACATGTTACAATACACACGTCCCTGTATCCGCGGGCGCATCTGTTCTGAAAATGTTAATTCAAGCTCACTGGAAAAATTCTACCTTTCGAGGCGTAGAAGTTGAAATTAACATCGTGACATAGACGAACGAGGATTTTGTTAACCTGAACTTACAGATTATCTTCTGGCAAAATAAATTGAAATATAGAAACTGTCACTGAAAGTATTGTTAAAATGAAACGTTTTAATCTAGTGGCAAAAACTAAAAATGAAAGAAAAGCGTATTGGATTAATAAAGTAAGTTTGCAATAATAGATTGTAATTCTTTATTTAGTGATGAAACTAATAGCAATCGCCGGTATTGCTCAAGGTCTTTAATTGATTAATAGTTAAAAGAAATCAACTTTCGTCTATTAATCACGCTTTCTTTTTATTTAAAATTAAAAATAAACAATAGCATAATAGGATACTAAGTTTTGATAATATTACACAAACGAACACTTCCCTGGCAGTTGATAAGGCAAATATTTCCTTTTGAAATCCTTCATAGTATTATACGTACTAAAATGACATCTTTAAAGCGTAAGTAAGTAGTAGAGCAGCTTGTTCTCATTAATTGGATTTCGTTTCTTATTACTATAGACCTCTGCATCTGCATAAACGAATTCGAAATATAAGACGCTCAATTTTTCCTTCAATAGCTATTTTTTTTGAAGAATTTTTCTTTGTCGAGTTATTTAGTATTTAGTTATCTATTTTAGGAAATTTTTAAAAATTAATATCAATACATGTTCCATATTTTCAATGATTTATGACAGATATTTAATACATCGTTATTAGGCTGGATAATCGCATCTGCTCGGCAGGGGCGGACCGTCATTTAGCGAGGAAAGTGGTCGTTCGTACATCGTCTTCTCCAAATAATATGTATAGGATGCGATAAATTATCGTTGTCGCCATAGTATAATGTCTGTATACTCGCCAATAAACTCCTTTACTTCGTTGGCCAAGAGTCACTATTTATCTCTTCGCACGTTCAACACATTATTATTATATTACTAATTACCACCCAAGAGACTCCGATCCGTTCGTATCGATTGTCGGCGGTTTATTGACAGACAATATACGTACGGGCGACCTTCCTCACTATACGACGGCTCCCCCATCTCATGCAGTACGACTACACAACTCTAATCATTATCGAAACATAGCATTAGCTTATTTGTTCTGAGTATATTGACTGCACGTGGATAAACTTCCAAGTATCTATTAACGATCACAAAAGTATATTGTTTTTTCCAAAAAAATTATTAAATTAATTTACTACTAATAAAAAGAACCTTGCTGATAAAGCATCAAATTGCGTTAATTCAACATATATTCATTTTCAATTTTATTTTGGCTTCTGCTCAATTTCTAGGCAAAATTTCTATTATTTGCTAAAATATTCCTCCGTAAATTAAAATAAAAAATATTGAATAACACCCAAATATTTTTATTTCTAAGTGTATGTAATTAATAAAACAAGTTTCTTGCAATAATAACTACAAAATTTAAAAAAAAGTTAGTTTTATATACATATATGTATATGGATAGTTAAACATTCTAAGATAAATTGTTATCCTTCAAGTATGTATAGGAAAATGTACATAGATTTCGTTTTAAGTTCAATGCCGAAAATATGCCTCATTCATTTTCAATATAATTTTATAAACGAATTAGTGAAAACTCACTCTTTTGGATGGTTGTCAGTTATCACCGGAATAGAAGTTAGAAAAGTGTTAAAATTAAATCCAAATTTTTATGTACGTACTTATGTGTGTTCTGAGCTAATGATAATATCTACATACGTATTATAGGTCTTTATTTATAGACCCTACTTTCGGGCGATATTGTTACTGAACTATTATCGAGTATTTGAACCTTATCTCTATATTTTGTTAGGAACCTTTAATGATAATTAATTTTGGAAATTATAAAAAAACATTACAAAGACCTGGGGTAATGAACAATTTACTATAATTCAATAAAGGCGCCAGCTATCAAACTGAGATAAACAAGTCAAATATACATAAAGCTGCTACTTTCTTTGCAAATAAAAATTTTCCAGGCGAATCAGATTACGAAGGAGGATGCACATATATAAACGCTCCTTTAATTTACGATAAATAGCGAAAAATCTTGTAAAATATTTACGAGTTCAATGATAATCAGAATTGCTATAAGAAGATCTTACTTATAAGTAATGATAAAGGAAACACAACAAAATTAACATTACAATTTTGCAATTAAAAATATAACTTTTTACCTTATATTGTCTCTATATCTATGTATATAAGCACTCGTATCTCTGTAATACAGGTAGTTCTTGCTTAAGACTTGCCTTCACCAATTGCGTTTATCCGTGCACTTACAAATTATTCTCTCTAGAATGACATTAAACGCTGCGTATCGAATTCCACTTGTAATGATCTATATATATATATATATTCCACAATGCTCTTCTTTACAGAAAAAATGACTGGTACGCCAGTATCAGACACACCACACACTCTGGGTAGAATGACCTGATAACCATATATAACCCCACTACTTCGTCGGATTTAGTGATTTTATTATTAGCATCCACATAAACTGTCTACTTCCTATTTGACAAGTGCAATTCAAGCGAATCCAAAACACCTTCGCTCACATGATAGTATTCTAGTTTAACAAGTAATTGTTGATAATCTATATTGTCATATGTTTTAAGAAATTCAAAAAGACTGCAGATGAATCAGGTTATTTTCAAGAGAAACTAACACTTGCTGTGTTAATTAAAGATAAAAGGTGTGTATATATTAATATAGTTGATACTTCTTTTCTTATGAAGAGGCACTACAATTGTATGTTTTAGATAATGAAGAAAAGAGATAGACATGAAGTAACTGTTTACAATGTAATAATATTTTACTACAAAAATATATCATTTATATGTTAAACGTGTACACACGACTAATCAAATGAATTTTCCATGTATGTATGTTAAATTAATACCTTTGATAACCACAAATATCTTTTCAATTTTATTAAAATCAATTAACATTATCAATTTACTAATTTGACTCCCATAAAACAGAAGTATTCAATTTGTGCTAAAGTTATGATTGTTTAAGTACCACATTACACATAAATAATACTGAAAAGATAATTAATTTCATCTGTAGGGAGTTAAAGTCTAAATTTAAACATGTTATTGACATTGACCATCGAATTTTCGATACGAATTTTTGATTTGTAATGCCGGCACATTATAATCAATCTCTCTGATTTTTTTTTATTGGGCCTCGACAATGACTTAACAAAAACTCGGTCTAATAGAATCACTTTCGATTATATTAAGTTTGAATAATTGCTTCATAAAGAGTGTTTCGATCATCAGATCATTAATTTCATTATGCCGGTCGCTATCTCTGAACACAGATATTGTCGCAATCTAATTACTAGTTTTTTTTTCTTACTTCTTTCCTAAGTGGATCACGTACGCGTGTTATGTACAGCAGCCATTTTGCCGTGTGTTGCTCTACGCAACTCTTCGCCGAAGTAAGGGCAACCCTCCGAGTCCGAGCCCTGGTCAAAAGCAGCGGGGTTCCAGCAAATTGAAAACATGATCTCATCTCACCAAGTCGAGACCCTCTATCTTTTGGGGTCCGTTTGATATGACATTGTAATTTATTATGAATCTATACAGACAATGAAGTGCTTTTCATTCTGCTCTTGTTTCTTACAATGCGTGGTACGCAAAAATGCAATTAATTTAGCAATAAAAGTCCGATGCGAGTAATATGTTCGAATTCTTTCGTGATTGAATTGGCAAATTTATGTTTTTCACTTTCTGTATAGACATTTTTGTGCAAAATTTTAAGTAACCAACTGTATTTTAATAAATCATTATTCTACCTATTGAAATGATTAAACAGATATTTTCTGTATAGTAGGATTGTCCTTAATCTTTTTTGACCAACACTAAATATTGTGATATACACGAGAAAAATGTTTAGAAAGGCCTTTACTTAACCGTATGTTTTACAGAGAGCTTTTTGGAACCAGCTCCAATGAAGAAATTATAGCTATTTATCATTGTTGTTATCTTACATATAAAAGTAATACAAATAATATGTGTAACAAGAAATACCTCTACTTAATAAAAATTAGAAACAAGCCACTATTTACAGGAAAAATTGGTCCATATTCTCAATTCTATAAAATATATTAATATGCTCTTCTGATAGAGAAGACTCTTAGCAGTGCCATGTAAAGAGTTTTCCAATAAGGACTTGACAACTTTTTTCAAAATAAAATGCAGACCATTTGAGATATTTCAAAAACTTTATTATCGGGTTGAAGTACAATCAAAACATTTATGAATGGAACTCGACTTCGTTCATATGGCCACCGCGGGCACGTTTGCAGCGGTCGATACGTTGGACCCAATTTTCGATGACTCCGCCACACGATTCGGCCGAAACGGCTGCTATTTCGCGTTCAATGTTGGCTCTGAGCTCTTCCAACGTTGTCGGCTTGTTGGCATAGACCAATGACTTGACGTAGCCCCAAAGAAAAAAGTCTGGAGGCGTTAAATCGCACGAACTAGGCGGCCAATCGACTGGTCCATTTCTTGAGATAACACGCTCATCAAACTTACTCTTCAATAAATCGATTGTAACGTGTGCTGTGTGGCTTGTGGCACCGTCCTGCTGAAACCACATGTTGTCCAAGTCCATATCTTCCAATTCGGGCCAAAAATAATCGGTAATCATGGCGCGATAACGATTACCATTCACAGTAACGTGACGATCATTATCGTCGACGAAAAAATATGGCTCTATGACCCTGCCGGCTTGCAAACCGCACCAAAAAGCTATTTTTTGTGGATGAAGTGGTGTTTCATGAAGCACATGTGGATTTTCACCCGACCAATAACGCAAATTTTGCTTATTGACGAACCCATTGAGCTAAAAATGAGCTTCGTCACTGAAAATGATTTTGCGATGAAATTGATCATCTTGGCGCATCTTGTCCAGAGCCCAATCGGATAACGTAAGTCGCTTCAAATGGGCCATCGGCTTCAATTCTTGAGTCAGCTTGATCTTGTATGGGTGTAAACCAAGATCCTCTGGGCGATGTCCAACTCTTGAGAACGCCGTGGGATTTACTGATTTGGATCATTTGCTACGGACATTTCAACGGCAGCGATATTTTCGACACTTCGACCAACCCGTTGTCTCACTGGCACGGCAACATCACACAAAGAATATGTAGATTCAAATTTTTGCACTAAACTTGTTACTGCCTGTCTACTAGGGCGAGAATTACGACCGAAAATCGGAGTTAACGCTCTTAAAGTAGCGGTCACCGACTCCGAATTTCTGTAGTAAATTGTTATAATTTGCAGACGTTGTTCGTTCGTGTACTTTACGTAACAAAATCAAAAGTGTATTCCTTAAAACTAACATTAAAATCGTAAGATTAAGATATCCCGGAATCCACAGTAAATATATTGAGAGTCAGTGGAAGATTTAGTGATAACTTCACTACGTTTAGACAGCTAATTTCCTGTTAAAAAACTCGCTATTATCGTTCTGTTGCTTCGCATATAAAATACTGCGGCAAAACTTCTAACAAAAACACCTGAACCTACTGCGTTGTCCGAAAAGTATTCCCTTGAGAACTGTTAGTTGTATTTTTGATCAGTCAACTTCATTCTAAAGCCTTTTTATTTTTTCCATATCCAAAATCATGACAGAAAGACAGTAAATTAAAAACTTTTTATGTATAAACCTTGAAATATGATCTATTAAAATATATAATGGCAGCAATACATTTTAATAGTTCATATTTCAAGGTTTATATATAAAAAAGTTTTAAATTTACTGTCTTTTTGTCATGATTTTGGATATGGAAAAAATAAAAAGGAGCTTTTTCGTTATATTTTGTTTTTTTTTATTGCCGAAAAGATATAAAGGCAGTTGAAGCCAAAAATGTTTTGTGAAGTGTATGGAGAATAGTTTTAGCTGAACGCCAGTATCAATATTATTTTGCAAAAGTTTGTTTTTGTAATTTTAATAACCTGGAAGGCCAGTCGAAGCTGACGATTGCAAAATAAAGGTATTGATTGAATCAAGCTGCCGAATAATAATAAAATAACTGAATCTTCCTGATCATGTCAAACGACTTTATTTCACATCGAAGCTGGATACTTGTGTTCCATATATTCTCAAAATGAAAATTTTGGACCTATTTAGTCCTTTAAAAAATAAACACTACACCACGAATTGCACTTTTATATATTTTAGAATTTTCCATTTAGAGACTTTATTGGCACACCTATAACTTTCGAATCAATAGCTAAAAATTAATCAAATTTCACATATCACCGTAAAAAGAACATAACGCCAAGTTTTTCCGAAAAGTTGTGTTAGTAGTTAAGCCATTTCCCGTCAAATAATTCTCGTACAATAAAACTAAAACGACTTTCTAATTTACAACTATTACGATGATGCATAAGTTCGTTTTCAGTTTCTAGAATGAGAATGCCAAAAAAAAACACGCATGTGTCAGTGTATATATAATTGAATATCAAATCGAAAAAAACATTTCCGGTATATCCCTTTGTTCGACTTTAATAGAGGAATCGCATTTCACTAGAATGTTATTGCGTTACGTAATTTGGAAGAGTACAGCATAGAAATAGTTTTCTCAATTTATAGAGGACTATTTTACCATAAACGATTCTAGACCTACAGAAAGACTATTATACTCTGACGAAGATCGTCCGAATGTTTTAAGTCATGATGATTCATATCAATCAAGTTGAAAATTAATCATTAGTCATTGCAACGAATCAACCACAATACATTTGGATTCCATATATAAAGTATAGTTTTTGAATTTTACCCATCTTTGTTAGCCGCATGTTTCGAGCAAAAACAACAAGAAATCTGTGTTTAACCTGTCGAATAAAAGCTGATACTTATTCGCGTAAGCTGATGTGTATCTGGAGGAGTGAATCGTCTACTACGAATTTCTTCAAAGGTATGTAACAATCACTGATGAGATTTACTATCAACTACATGAGTTTAAAACCGCAATTCGGGAAGAAACACCGAGAAGATATCACCAAATCTTTTTCTATAAATTACTATTAGAGAAGTCGGTTGGGAGATCATTTCACTTATTCTCCTATTCTCGCTCTGTCATTTCATCTCTTTCATTCTCTATCAAACAATCTCTGAAGAATCTCCTTTAATGATGATGTCGGGCCAGTATGGTATATATCTGATTTCTTCAGACGTGGAGGCGAAAAATTGTTAGATCGTTCAGAGGCAATCGTCAATAATTGAGAAGCATATATTCCTGATTTGTTCATGTATTTTCTTTAAAAAATTACCAAATTTTTTGTTCAATAAAAACACTATGAACATGTGCATCAACGTGCACTGTCATTTAGTCTTTTCAAGACATTTTCTTCTCTCACATCTTCATGCAAATAAGTACTTGCTGAAGCTGTGATTAAATAAATAAGTGCACATGAAGAAGAAATCATTACATGACATTCAGTGATCCTTTAATAACTAAAAACTTGGGTGATACAAGCGACGAGCAAGGAGAGCGACTACACCAAGATTTGGCGAAAATCGAAAAACGATCCCAAGGATTTTGTGACGAGGGCATGATGAGCGACTACTATTGGACTTTAATGCGTGAAACAGATCCCAAACAGTACAAGCGACTCAGCTCGACTGCCCTTCATTTCTAATTTAACACTTTTTAATGAATAAAATGGAGATTAATTGTCAAAAATTGTAAAAAATGTGTTTATTTAATATCTCGAAAACTAGAACCAATATCAATAAACGGAGTGCAGATTCGGATTCAGCGCCATAACCTTAGAAACAGCTTTTGGTTGCCTAGATCCAAAACCGCGTATACTTGTGTAATAATGAATCGATGCAGTTTAAAATCAGGAATGTTAAAACTTCCTTCATAAACGGTGTCACATAAAAGAGACCTTAATTCAGACATAGGCCGTAAACCAGAGCTTTATCTCTTCGTTAAAAGTTGATAACTGCTAGTGTATTGATTGTCGCAAATGTTATAAAACATTTTAGGAGGTAACTGATTTTTCTAATTTTTTTCTCAAAATAGTTTTGCCTTGAAAATAGCGACGCTACAAAATACATATAATAAATTCGTGATCAAAAAAATCTAGTTATAGGGAACTAGACCATTACAGAAAAGAAAAAGACATTTAATTTGGTCAGATAAAAGTTCTTGCTCTTTCTTAATATCGTAGAAAAGTTGATTAGTCGGTAAAAGCACTCGTTGATTAAGTGCAAGAAGTGGCGAGTTCGAATTTGAGAAGGGTGCAGAAGATTGGCAGGCAATCACCTCAGTGGCTCACTGGGAGTTAGTCTGGACACCCGCTGAATTCTAATTTCATCCGTCCCTGCGAGGCGACCCTCACTCTCTTTCACATTGATACTACCGCCCGTTCAACGCATTCCATTATTTTAATTTGAAAGTCAATGTACACACGAATACGACGAATATTGTTCTTAATGATGGTCATTGTTTTCCTATTTTCCTTCTATATGTCGCGCAATAATTGTTTAGTTTAAAATATCCAACAAGGTATGAACGTTAACGACATTTTTATTATTTATAAGTTTAAAATACCAAAAATATCAATAATTATGTTAAATAGATTTGGTTTGCATTACCAGTAAACTAAACTCAATCCTATGTTACTGTCAAAACTAAACAAGTTCTTCAAATTATATTTCAACAAGTTGTTATGGCTATTTTAAAAGGTAATCGAGGATAATGTACAAGAATTGATGATTTAATACTATCTAAAATCAAAAATTGAAAGGTACAAAGCCAATATTTTTGTACTTAATAAATTTAAATTAATTTTGAATTTATAGACTTTTTGAATTTTCCTTAGATTTAAACGAAGAATAAATTTTAAATTTTGAGATATACAGAGTGGTGTATTAGACAAAGGTGTGTGATATGATATCTTAGGTGTTTATGCATTCAACTTGTACTTAGACCTAAGACTAAATACAAGTCGAACGCTAATTTCTAAACATTACAACTAATTGTAATGTTTAAAACATTAAAATTAAAAAATTTGAATACAATTTATATACAGAGTGAGCAATGACATTAGTAAGTAAACACAAAGATGGGTGATATGATATCATTGGTGTTCATAGTTCAAATAAATATTTATTTTCCTTTGTAATTATAGTTAGAGAAGTCTATAATAAAAGACTTTTTTTTAATTAAAATATTAAAATTCAAGATGGAACTTATTAAGTGGGATTGTTGACGTACGAGGTGTGGCTATTAAATAACGGGACTGACGCTATAAAACATTTTATTTTGATTTCAAACATGTTTACTTATTATCACCTTCAATATATATCCCTCCTCTATCCCTACAACGCTCCATACGAATCGTCCATTATTCGAAACAGTGCTGCAAGTCTTCTTCTGTGAGCTCCTTTAGGACGCGTGCCGCTTTCGCTTTCACAGCTTCAACGGACTCAAATTTTATTCCCTTTAATTGGGATTTCACCTTAGGAAATAGATAGAAGTCGCACGGCGCAAGATCCGGCGAACAAATCGGATGGTCTAACACTGGGATGCTGTACTTGGCTAGAAACCTCTTGACTGACAATGCGGACTGAGCCGGTGCATTGTCTTGGTGGAACCTATGACTTGTCCTTCCACAATTCGGGTCGTGAAAGAATAAGGAAAACCTTATTCGTTCACGGAGTTGAGCACGTGAAGGTAGTAATGATGATTAATAATTTAAAAAAACCACTCTAATGTGAACGAAGGCTAGGGCAATAGCGACTAGTTTTCAGAGGCCAGAGGTACTGCATTCGAAAGAAAAGGCTTCACGATAAATTGCTGTCAGTCGTTGGCGTTCGGCGCATGCGCACTTCTTCTGTACCAACGTCAGTCTCGTTATTTAACAGCCACACCTTGTATACTTGGTGTATATCACCTAATACAATAGATAGTTGCACGCAAGTTAAGTGTCAATAATTTGAAACTTCTCATTATCAAGTTATTCTTTCAAAACTCAACGGCAATTGATAATTTTTAGTCACTGATCTGACGTATAAATAACAACGTATTGATATATTCATTGTGTATCCAATGAAACTCAATTTAAAGGACAATTTATTTTATTTTTTGATCTATGTACATATACGCATATTTATAAATATAACCAAGATATCATATATGAGCAAATTGGATTTTATTTGTTGCTTTATTTATTTGTAAAATATCAAATTTATTAGATGCTAGAGCTTGTTGGTAAAGTAACCTATCCTGAGGTCTATAAGTTTTAAGAAAAGCTATAAGAGTTTTCGTAAGAATATGCTTTTTAAAAATTACATGGAGTTTTCGGATATATTCAAATTACAATGCGGTACACTTAAATACTGAAATTCACAATATGTGTATATGTATGTACACATAAACGGTGATGTCATTTCACTTCATTTAATATACTAATCACATATGAAAACATAATTTCCAAAACAGATGATCCGAAATTACCACAGCGATTTAAACCATTCACCGAGTGAGACAGCTCCATGTTCCCCTATACAGAAATTGAGGTAGCTTTCATTAAGAAAATTCCTATTAAGTGTAGTCCGGCATGAATTATACGGAAATCACCAGCTGAATGTCTGCTTTTCAATTTCCGCTTAGTAATGTTCTCAGTGTCGACTGTCAATCCAAACATTGTAAATTCGTACGCGGTCTAAATTTAAGCAATTCCCCATCCATACATTGACAATTTCATTGTGCCTATCTAACATTGTGTTTGAGTCGCTAAAAGGAATGCGCTAAAGAATAGCTCTTGAAAGTATTGTCATGCTATTGTGTACTTATTTTTAGTTCTGTTCTATTATATTATTTACGTTTGAATAAAATTATTTTCATTTCTTTATTTAGATACAACCTAACCGAATGTTCGATAATATACTTCTATAATAATAGATTGATCTACCAATAACTGAGAAAACGAATATTAGTTATCATTAAAATATTATGTATGTATGTGTAACTATTTAAGAACAACTTACTTTTATCATTTAAAGAAACTACATGAATACCAACATTTACTGGCAATGATTATTTTTGATAAATAGTGAATTATTACGAAAAGTTTATAGTTGTTTTAAAAAATTGTTATATAAACTTTCGTATGTATATATGTATGTACGTGTTTACATAAATATAAGGTTTTCCAATAGGGATGATATGATTTTGAAGTGACATTTCGGCCATTTGTAATATGTCTTGATCTGTCATTTGTTTTTCATTGTCTTCAGTAGTGTTTACAATTTCATCATGGAGAGATATACGCAAGAACAACGTTTGCAAATTATTCAGCTTTATTATCAAAATAATCGTTCTCCAATTGCAACTTTTCGTGCGATTTTGCCATTTTATGGTCGTAATAATCGTCCAAGTGTGCTCGCTATTCGTCGAATTGTTAAAAATTTTGAGGTTACATTTTCTTTACATAATTTTCAAGTGCCAACAAGACAAAGAACCACTCAAAGTAATGCAAATATTGCTACCGTTCAGGCAAGTGTTACTGAAGACCGTAATTTGTCGATTCCAAGACGCTCTCAACAATGGCGACTGTCCCAAACCACAACCTGGCGGATTTTGAGAAAGGATTTGGGTTTTCATCCCTATAAAATTGTTCTCACTCAAGAACTGAAGCCATTGGACCACCGTAAACGTCGTGAATTTGCTGATTTTGCCTTGGAACAATTTGAAAACGATAATGATTTTTTAAAGAAAATCATTTTCTCTGATAAGGCACACTTTCATCTGGATGGTGTGGTAAATAAACAAAACTGTCGATTCTGGTGCGAAGAAAATCCACAAATTATTTATGAAAAACCATTACATTCACCTAAATTGACAGTTTGATGTGGTTTTTGGTATGGTGGAATCATCGGTCCGTACTTCTTTCAAAATGAAGCTGGTAACACTACTGTCAATGCAGAGCGGTATAGATTAATGATAACCAACTTTTTATGGCCGACATTGGAAGAAGTTGATCTTGACAACATTTGGTTCCAACAAGACGGGGCTACGTGCCACACAGTAAATGCAACAATAGAATTATTGCGAGAAAAGTTTGGAGATTCGATTATTTCAAGAAATTGTGATATTGAATGGCCTCCAAGAAGTTGTGATTTAACACCATTAGACTATTTCTTGTGGGGTTATTTGAAGTCATTGGTCTATCGAAATAAATCAGACTGTTTTCAAGCTTTACAAGTCAATATTGAACGTGCCATTCATGACATACGACTAGATTTAGTGGAAAAAGTGCTCGAAAATTGGGTTCATCGAATTCGTTCCTACAGAAGAAGTCGTGGAGGCCATTTGAATGACGTTTTATTTATAACTTAATTGTACTTCACATTAAATAAAAGACTTTTGAATTTTCTTAACAATAAGTGTGTTTTTTTTTTAAAGAAATCATATCACTCTTATTGGAAAACCTGTTACATAAAGAGTGTTTCAAATTTCGCGGTTTTTTTCAAGAATAAATAAAACACAAAATTTGCATTCACTTTCAAAAACTTTTTATTGGTAATTGAAGTATCAGTTATGACATTTATATGCGAAAAATAATATCTGCCAAATGGCCTCCTCTTGCAGCTCCACAGGCGTCCACTGTTTTATTAAAATTTTTAATGACATTTTGACATAATTGAGGCTCTATCTCACCAATGACACGAATAATTTCATCTTTCATAGTAGGGATTGATTGTGGATTGTTTTTATAAACCTGACTTTTCACATAACCCCAAAGAAAATAGTCTAACGGTGTCAAATCACATGATCTTGGTGGCCAATTAACATCACCGTTTCTTGAGATTACACGTCCAGGAAATCATTCACCGGCTGTTGTTTATCAATAGATTAATTAATAATTAATTAATATAAATAACCTCCAATCTTGATAGTTTTAATTACAAGAAATTTTCTCTGAATTACAGACTGAACAGATGTCAAGCTTTCTGAATATCAGGAATCCAATTAATGGTAATTTTGACGGAGCCTGTGGTTGATTAACTTAATAACTGAAGGTTGATATATAATCTCTTTCCACATTAATTTTCATGTTATATATCAACCTTCAGTGATTAAATCTGATTAATAAAATTCCAAATCTTAAAGTGTAATATATGCATTGAAAATTGAGCACCAAAATACAAAACCAAAGTCAATTCTGTATTTTAACTAGTTTTACTCTTTGCATATAAAAGCATTTTTACCAAAATTTATCAAAGATATTCGCCTCTTTCAAATGAATTTATGGGTTATTTAATAGTCTACAATATTTCTAATTTAGATAGTGAACAGAATTATTATTTTTACTAAACATCTTCAATCAAAAAAATATATAAAAATATTCAGAAAATTGTATTAGTTACCTTCTTTCATTTGCAGAATTCTCAACTGATTTAAATGATTTACAATTCAAATTTTAGATTATAATTTAGTGTTACAAATATTTTTGTAACAACTAAAATTAGAAGCTATCTATGCAACAGCATCTAAATTAATATTTTGATATAGTTTCATGTTAAACACAAACACACTCCGCTAATTTTAGTATAGTATGAATAATTAAAAACTATCATAGACAAATGTAAATCAAAGTTTTTTCTTTTAAACACTGTAATGGGTTTATGTATCTATGATTCAAAGCAATTAAACTCTATGTAATTTAACTAACTACACAGAATACTACAAATTTATCTAGATTCTTCGAGCCACAGGTCAGCGTAAGCATTCGTGCGTTCATTACATGTATTATTTTTGTTCTTCGCGAAAATTTTTGTTCTTACATGTTCATAAGTCATTCCACCTTCAAATTATAAATTTTAACACAACGGCACATATACATGTTCACATACTAAATAATTATTATTATAAATGAAACCTTATTTATAATCTTGATCCTTTACATCATGTTAAAAAAATTAATCAAAAATAATTACAACAATCTAGATGTTTATTAATCACAGCTTTTAGGCTGACAAGTAAATAATTCGTGAAAGTATACGTTGGAAAAAGATGAACGATACTTCAGAACAAAAAAAGATTTTTTTTTTATTACAGATTGCTATAATTAATTCACACTTCATACATGTAATTATATTGTTAATTATATTCACTTTTCCACTACCGTAATTTTAATACCGCGTTTCTCGCGTAGGTCATTATTTCATTTACATTGACATATTTTCTATTCCTAGTTATGATAAATTCGATAAATTTTCTTAATTATTATGCATTCATATTGAATAAGAAGTTATTAATAGCGTAGGTCAATTTATAAATTGATTCCTATGAGACTGATGGCTACGGTGATGCAAGACCTCCTGTAATGCATCACCAAGCAACAATTATTACATGGTCTTCAATGATAAATCGAAGTACGAACAATGAGACGGTATTCTTTATCGATATACATACATAATGCTTTTCGTTTGCGGAATTTTGCCCATCAACTGGAATTTCTGGCCACAGAATTAATACTAAATTTACAATTTTACTTTAAATGTTGTATAGTTTATCTTTAAAAATATCTTTTGATAAATTATATTTAGACGATTAGACTTCTTTTTAAATTTGAATATATGAGCTTCTAGTACATAAAAAGAATTGAATTGCAGACATTTCGTCGACTTTCGCGGCCGACTTTATTAATAACACAAACTTCTTCTAAGTCTCGCCGTGTGATCATTTTAATAGTCCACATTTCACATTTCATCGCTGCTAACTTCCGACACAACAGTACTAATGTTGGGCACGGTAAATCCTACTCCCCTGACTGTCTTCACGCTTTTGCCAATATCATACTAAAAAATAAGAAAACTATATAAAGAGTTTGTGAAATCCGCAGCTTCTCGCAAGTCTTGAAGCACTTTGAATAAGTTATTTCAATTTTCGTTAAATTCCAAGAAGATAATAACCTCAGGTCTTTAATCTAATAAATGAGCGGAAGCCTTATGGACATAGTGAACATCTCAGCAACCCGAATTGGCTAATTACGTTACTTTCTGGAATGCGTTTATTCTATGAAACGTATACTTACCTCAATCCTATTCAATTGTAATGATTGTAAAGTAAGTACGAGGGAGCGTTTTTATATTCGCGGAATGAACAGGTTGTAGAGGGTTGAGTAGGCGCATTGGGGGCGTGGCCTGTGTAGCGACTCATGATTAGTATAAATACGAAGTTTCATTGTTATTAGACAGTTAGTCTTTGAGCTATCGTCAACCAAGTAACATAATCAGGAGTGAAAAGTGAAATATGGAAAAAATCGAATATCGTGCCGTTATAAAGTTCCTTACCAGGCAAGGAAAATCAGTCGCGACCATAATGAATGAGATGTCATTGGTTTACGGCGACTCTTGTCCAGGAAAAACCATGGTGTACAAGTGGCATAGTTTATGTAAACAAGGAAGGGAATCCCTTGAAGTCGACCCGAGGCCGGGCAGGAGCATTGAGGTGACAACGCCAGCACTTATCCAAAAAGTTGAACAAATTGTACTCGAAGATGCTCGACTAAAGAAGAAACAACTCGCAGAAATGGTTGGAGTATCCGATACAACAATTTTTAAAATCCTACACGATCATCTCGGCATTTAAGGTCAGCGCAAGTCACGCCGCCGCAAAAACAACAGCGCGTAGAGTGTTCGCGTGCATTTTTGGACCTCTGTAATGAAGACAAGGATGGTGTATTGAGTGGAAATAACTTGGGTTCATCATTATGAACCTGAGTCCAAACAAGACTCATGCAGTGGCATAAAAAGGGCACAGCATCTCCCAAAGAAATTTAAAGTGTCACAATCAGCTGGGAAACTCATGGCAACGGTATTTTGGGACTCGGAAGGAATATTGTTGATTAATTATAAAGATAAAGGTGTTTCTATAACCGGAGAATATTACGCTTCAATATTAGAGCGACTAAAAGAAGCCATTAAAGAGAAAAGACGGGGAAAATTGACAAAAGGTGTACTGCTTTTGCACGACAACGCGCCCGTCCACAAGAGCCGCGTTGCGTTAGCTGCCCTGCATAAAGTGGGCTTCGAAATTGTGAATCACCCACCCTACAGCCCAGACCTAGCCCTGAGTGATTATTACCTGTTTCCGAAAATGAAAAAAGAGCTGCGGGGTAAAAAATTTACTGCCGATGATGAAGTCAAGGAGGCAGTTTCGGCGTATTTTGCAGATAAAGGGAAATCATTTTTTTATGAGGGTATAAATAAATTAATTGAAAGATGTGAAAAATGTATCCGTCTTGCAGGTGAATATATTGAAAAAGAAAAATAATTTGGTTTTTTTATTTCCAAGAATATAAAAACGCACCCTCGTAAATGGTTTTTTGTTAAGACCGCTACACATTGTAAAATAATACATATAAATATATCATGAAAAATGTAAGATAATTTTAATTCGACGTAAAGTACGGTTAGTACTGTTATTAATGAAGCACCCCATTCAAATATCTACATAAGTGTTAATGGAAGTGAATCCATTGAACCCAATTTTCCATATTTTCTCACATAAATTGAGTCGAATGTCTGGGTGTTAAATCCAAAAGAGTAAAGAACAATTGACTGGTTATTTATCGAGTAATTATTGATTTACCAAACTTTTCTTTCGACAAGTGAACTTTTTGATTCCCAATCACAAAGAGCTTGTTAAAACATTTTGTCAAAGTCGAGAGCTTTCAATTCTGACCAACACCTCATTCAAATATCCACATACGTGTTAATGGAAGTGAATCCGTTGAATCCAATTTTCCATTATTTTTTCAAATAAATTGGTTCGAATGTCTGGATGTTAAATCGCAGAGAGTAAAGAACAATTGACTGGTTCCTTAGTGAGTAATTATCGATTTACCAAACTTTTCTTTCGACAAGTGAACTTTTTGATTCGCAATGACACAAAGAGCTTGTTAAAACATGTTGTCAAAGTCGAGAGCATTCAATTCTGACCAACACCTCATTCAAATATCCACATACGTGTTAATGGAAGTGAATCCGTTGAATCCAATTTTCCATTATTTTTTCAAATAAATTGGTTCGAATGTCTGGATGTTAAATCGCAGTGAGTAAAGAACAATTGACTGGTTATTTATCGAGTAATTATCGGTTTACCAAACTTCTCTTTCGACAAGTGAATTTTTTGATTCACATTGACACAAAGAGCTTGTTAAAACATGTCGTTAAAGTCGAGAGCATTCAATTTTGACCAAAAAATCAAGTCCACATTGAACAATAGAAAGTTCCATTCACAGTAACGGTGTTATCAGCATCGTTGAAAGGAAAAGTAAGGTTCACTGACTCCTCCAGAATTAAGTACACAACAATGTGTTATTGATGACGAAATGCTTCTTCATATATTACTTATGGTTGATCTTTAGATCAGGTACGATAGATTTGATTGTACATAAAACCATTAAGCCAAAAGTTAGTTTCATCGCAGAAGACTTTCATATGAAATTCGGAATCATTTTCAAGTTTTTCTAAAGCCTTATTAGCAAATCTGTGAAGCGATAAATGAACATTTGTTTCGACTTCTTGAGTTAAAGTAATCTTATAAGCAGCCAGGCACAAGATATTTTCGCAAAATTCACTACCGGTGTTTCAAATGAAAATTTTCTGCGGCAGACACAGAAATTAACTGAGGATTTCTACGCTGGAAAATGAGTCGAAGTTGCATCTGCCGTTTGCTAGACGTTTGCTTAGTAATTAGGCCATCAGGCAGTACAGTTTCGAGTTTTTTAATGCGCCATAAATCACATTGTGGAAACAGATCTAATATTTGTAACCCCAAGTCAGGGTTTGATGCTAATAATTATATATAAATATATAATTAAGCACTTTATTATGGAAAATTAATGAAAATTAATATTTTCTGCTGTGCCGTCGTTTTTAAAATCACAGAAATTAATTATTTCACTGGAACGAACCAGTATCTGGCGTTTTCTAGACGCCTGCCTTGCCAAATAAGCCACTAGATAGTACGGTTTCAAAAATTTTGTATTTAAACCTCTACAGAAGGTTTAAATGCTGTTTACCAGTGGTGTAATAATAATAGCATAAAAATCAGTAACAAAAATGCGGTTATTTCGTACACAACAAAGGCGAACCCATTGATATATTCCTATTTACTTGATCTTCTCAATGGTCCAAGACAATCACAAATTAAGGACCTGTGTTTTCTATTCGATCAACGCCTGTAGTTTACTAACCACATTTTATGCATTTGTTACTGCTTCATGCATTTTTAGTTTCGATTTTGACGAAAATTTGTAAATCCAGATACGCTAAAAGCACTCTACTTTACTCTAGTATGTCCCAGAACTTACTGATTTAGAAGATGCAGAGAAGATTTTTGAAATTTTCAAATCTTCTAGTAACTATCTTGCCAGATATGTTGACTATCAGAAATTGTTACAGAAACATAACTACATCTCGATTTATAATCACACAGAGATCGCAAGTAACAACCTTATGTTCAAGTTAGTTAATAATTGCATTGACGCCCCAGAGGTGCCAAAATATGGAACAAATCCAATGAAACATTCGGTGAAGCTACAATTATAACAAACATTTTTGCCACAGCGTCTACTACGCACATGGTTAAAAATTCCAACAAAATTGATATCAATCCTTTCTACCCGTACGCTACAATTAACCACCATTGAACTTGAATTACTCTTGCACACAACTTATGTTCAAAGTTTATTAGGTTATAGTATTTCGTATATGTATATATGTATATATACTACATATATTTTAATTTAATTTTGGTACTGTACTTTATTATTGTATTGTCGTCTTAATGGAGTACTCTGCTGGACAATAAAGACAATTATTATTATTATACATAAATGAAAATGGAAGAAATAATTTGTTTTGATGATCTATATAAATATGAATTATCCACTATGTATTTAAATCATTGCTAGTACATATTTTTCCTATACATCTATATCAAAAACCCGATTGGCAGTAATTTATGACTACATAAGTTTCTTTAAAACTTCCGAAGATTTTTCTATAGAAAAAGTAAGGGCGTTCTTTCACAGAATGAAAAAGAAACCAACTTTTATAGTTCTTGTGTTACAGTCTATGCAAATTCCACTGCAAGACCTATATTTTTCAATAGACCCTTACGGTAGCAAAGAGTTATTGTAATTCTGTGACTGTCGTCTTCCGTGAATTTGAAAGTTGTTGTTATTTTGAGCTACAAAGCAACACCTAGGTGATATTTATAAAATTATTATTTATAATAAAGGCACAATAGCTGCAACCGTCAAATTCATTCTAAAACAGCAGCACAATTATTCGATACTGATGATGTTAAACAAGAACTTTAATAGTGTAACTTGAAAGTAACTATTGTATTACTAATTAAATATAATATAACACATTTTTCAATGTTTTCCTCACATGTACATTAGGGTGGAGTGAAAATGAACAAAAAAATTTTTTTTAAATTTTGAAACCACCTGTATTGTTAACTGATGACCCTATTAGAAAGCTCTATTTATGCAAAATAACAAAACTCTGCTACTTTATTTTGAGGTGGCGCATGAAGGGTGAAGTTTGAAAAATAACATAATTTATATAAAAGCAGAAAAGATCCTTCAATTAAGTGCCTATGTGAAATAATTGCTACTGATAGTGAACAAATATGGAAAAAGGCATCGATTCCTGTAATAAGTCATCAACAAATCTTAACAAGATTGATTTCCTATTACAACAAATACGAAAATATCAAGAAACTGCGCAGTGAAGTCAAAAAACAGAATTTCTTAAAGGAATCTCAAAAACAATTATTTAACATCGCAACATGTAAGTGCGCGTCCAGAAACACATGTAAATGTGTGACAAAAGTACCTCCAGCAGAGGAAAAGCTTTTAAAGGACCAATAAAATGAGCATAGAATGTATATTGGCTGTGTGGATAGGTTGACAACAAAATCTATACGACGCAATGAAGTTCGAAAGAGAAAATATGATCAATTCGTTCAAAAGAACATGACTTCAAGTACTTCTTCGTCTATGTCAGAATTACATCGGTCATGCAGTAGTACTTCAAGTGAAACATCAGAATCAGAGCTATCTTGAAAGCATGGTCCAGTTCATGTTTTCAAAATGGTCAAGAGAAGTTTAAATTTAAGAGATGACCTTAAGGGTATTGTTTTAAAAACTATAAACAGAAATTCATTCTTCGCACACCCAGAAAATATGCTGTTAACCATGCTTCAAGATGATACTTCAGAAATTAGAGAATTGGCTCTTCGAAGAGTATTAGAAGCAAGAAAAGAAAATGTGTGTTTTAAAAGCAAGAAAGTTCGCGATTTCTGCCTTCCATAACTTCAAGTAAATGCAACGAAATACTATGAGTTAATAAATTGGTCGAATGTGAGAATAACTGAACCACCAATGACTATGAAATATTCTAATACAGAAATTTCAAACCTGATTCGTTCAGGAAATAATTTCAGTCAATTTGGGATGTTTCCTTGTCATACCCAAGCAGTCGACAGGTGTGTCAAGCTCGTCACTGAAGCTTCAATATCTATTTGTGAATCAGAAGCAAGAGACGGTTTCATTCGCTCTAGAATTAAAGTAAGGCAAGACATACCTCTGCTGAATCGAAATCTCAATTGTTTCAACACCGAGGCCCTTTTCAATTAGCAAACGAATGATTTTTGTTTTTGTGTTAAATATGCTTTACGTGAGTAAATAAAAGATTAAAACTGTTTGAATCAATTGAATAAAAAACAATTTTAAACCACACTGTTTACTTTTAATAAATAATAAAGTTCCACAAATTAAAGTTGACCTAGGAAGATAAGATTTTTTCTCTGCACCTTTAAGTATTTAGAGCATCGTTTTTTAATACGGGAAAAACTAAATTAAAAAAAAAATTTTCGCTCCACCCTAATCTACATACTTTAAAGTTTTAATCGTAATTTTATTATACATTTCTGTTTGAAATTATCAATAGTTCGAGCTATTATGTTCAAGTTCATGTCCTGAATGACTACAGCTGCAACTAAAAATCATTTTACTTTCGTCTTAATTGTTATTTAGGTCGAACGAAATTATAAACAAAGTTATAAACAAATGTTTGTACTGCTATACTCTCTTACATAAAGTTTAACAAATATAGCAAATCATTACAAATATTAAGAGAGAATAATTTATTTGCTGACTAACTTTTGTTTATACAACAATGACAAAGCAAAACGATGTAGTATTTTTAGACTACTTTAATAAAATTCTGTTACAGTGTGGCGTCATTTATTTTGTAATCATGTACGGCACGCTTTCAAATACGCCGACATATACCGTATCTTTAATTTCCATTTGAACGTAATATATTGCCATTTGATAACACCTAACGTCTAATTAATGACATTCATCATCTCTCGTCACGATCCTTTGATACTTCACTTCATGTTTCCATCGTCACGATCCACATACACATACATACGTACGGCGTGCCTTTCTTTTAAAAAAATTTTATCGTAGTTTAAAACACAGGTCCGTTGAATGTGCCTGCACGTCTTCCCTGGATCTCCTTTTATTCAGAGGCTTTCAGGCCAAAACGGCGATAATCAAAAACATAGCAAGTCCTTTATACGAATCCGAATATTGTGTGCAGTTGTGGCTCAATGCGGGGGAATCACGTTGAGGAGCCGGCGGCAGTGAAGGGCGAGCAAGGGGGCAAAAGCAGAACCGAAAGGGCCCAGAGACATGTCTAAAGCTCTACGGTTAGGAGCGGACTGACGTACCATCATTAATCATTGCTCGCAGCCGGCATTGCTGGCAACAGCATCAACCTAAATACGGATACGCGCGGCTCTCGGCTGTGAGAAAAGTGCAGCGTTCTCGATAATCAACAACCAGTTTTAATTTGTCCAGAAATTACTGGCAAATAAGAAATGGCAAAAAATCCGCGAGTGATGCAGAGAAACTGTTACAGAATACAATGAACGAAACTCGAAATTTTGCTACTTTTCGACTGTTACTTTTCGCTATTAATTACAGTATGAGAGCCGAAAGCATTTGAATAGAATGTAAAATCCAGTGTCGATTTTATTTTTATGGGAATTTACGCTAGTATTGTTTTTATTTAATTATAACGATTTTGAATAAAATAACTGCAATTTCTATTATACTACTGTGGGTAAAAAATAGTAAGGCTTTTTAATTTAAACTTAACGGGAAAACCCATTCGTCGAAATATTTATGTTCTAGGTTGGTATGACTGTCAGTGACATCTGTGCCGAATGTCACATCAAAATAATCATTAGTGTTTAGTACACGCTTGTCTTTTTGAAGTAAAAAGTGAATTCGGCGATTTTTACCATGAGTGAAATTATTCAACAAAGAAGTTCCATTAAATTTTGTGTAGGGAATCAAATTTCTGATGGCGAAACGTTCAGAATGTTGCAAAAGGCCTTCGGTGATAATTATTTGTCGCGAGCAAGTGTTTTTGATTGGTACAAATTATTCAAAGAGGGTCGAGAACGCGTTGATGACGAACCACGTCCAGGACGGCCATCAATATCAACTGATGATCAACACGTCAATAGAATCCAGGAATTGGTGCTTGAGAATCGACGATTAGCAGTCAGATACCTTACTGGCATCGTTGAAATATCGGCAGGATCAGTGAAAACCATTTTGAAAGAGCATTTGGGCCTAAGAAAAGTGAAAGCACCATTTGTTTCAAAATCACTCAATTTTTTCGAAAAACAGCGTCGCGCTGACGTCTATGAAACAATGCTTTCCAACTATCAAGACAAAATGAAAGGCATCATAACTGGAGATGAGACTTGGATCTACGCTTATGACCCGGAAACAGACGATCAATCGGCCGAATATCGTATCAAAGGTGAGCCGAAGCCCAAAAAACCACGTCAAAGCAAGTCAAAAATCAAGTTTATGTTGACAGTTTTCTTCGATTATCGAGGTGTGGTGCACTTCGAATTCCTTCCGACCGGCCAAACTGTTAACAAAGAATACTATTTGAGTGTTATGCGTCATTTGCGCAATGCTATTCGTAAAAAGAGGCCAGAATTATGTGCCGAAACTCTTGATTTTTGCACCATGATAATGCACCGTCGCATACTGCATTAATTCTTCGTGAGTTTATCGCCAAATTTTCAACCAATATCGTGCCGCAACCACCGTATTCGCTTTATTTAGCCCCGTGTGAGTTCGGGCTATTCACCAAACTCAAACGACCGCTCCGGGGAAACCGTTTTGAGTCAATTGAAGACATTAAACGTGAATCGCTACACGCATTGAAGGCTATTCCTGAAATTGACTTTAACAACTGTTTCGAGAATTGGAAGAAACGTTGGCACAAGTGTATTGGGGCCGGGAGGATTACTTTGAGGGGGGCGGAATAGATTTGGAAGAATAAATTAAGAATTTAAAAATTGTGAACAAAGTCTTAAATATAAATATAAATATAAATCGTTAAGTTTAGATTTAACTCAACACATTTTAATGAAGCTACTTACTCAGATATACTAATCGTTCTCAACTTGCATTGTTTAACTGAAATACAGAGAAATTTCAAATAAAATGTACGAAAATGTACCCATATTATCTTATTTTATCATCAATTTCTTTAATATTAGGAGAACTTAATTTTATTCAAAAGCACATTCGCCAAGCATGCAATTTATAATATTTTGAGCTCGAATTTAACTTTAGAGCATGTTTTTTGTCATATAACTCGTTTAATAATTACCTATGATAAAAGAAAATTATATAGTAAATTAATTTAAAAAACATTTCGATTGGACCGAAAAAATGTGAGTGATATTTTCAGTAATGGGAATTGAATAAACTTCGTATAATACTCGCATGACAATGTAAAATTTGCTGTCACCATATAGCTTTATGGTTATGAAATTTTAGTTTCCGTTTATAGGCAATATTGTTATTACTTAGTTATTAATTATTTTTAAGAAATATATTATAGTGTTTAACCGTAGTGGTCTAGTGAACTGTAGTAGTAGATTAACTAATCTCAACGAATTAGATTTGATCCATGGTGCGGCCAATAACGGCGATTGTGTTTTTCGACCATAACTAGACTCAAGCTGTTAGAAATTAATACCTTTAGGTCAAATTCTAGGGTAATAATGGGCAGTCCTACTGTACCAAAAAGGTACTTTTACGATACATATCATACCCTGTCATACACTATAAATAGATAGGGACTTGTTACGAGGGACTAAAATGGAATTGCTGAAAATTATCTTAACAGACAACATGGGTTCTACATTGTACCAGCCAAAAGATGACTTGTAACCTGGAGAAACTGGGGATATTAATCTAAAAGATATGTGGGCAACAACCAGCCTGCTGTAAGATTTGATCCGGCCCGCGAGACAATGTCTGATATCTGTCTCTAAAAATTATGAACATTACTTTAAAACACTACTTTAAAATGCACTACTTTTAAAGGCGGCCCACGAACGTATTTGCACATTAAAGTTTGGCCCACAACATGTCAAAGGTTGACCATACCTGATCTAAAACATGACGACGTTGGCCAATAAAGAAATATCAGAGAATCTTACTTAGAAGAAGACATTTTGGAAATTGTAACACGAAACCAAAGTAATATAGGAAATATTTATAAAAATGTATGTGCTTCTAAAACTAGAGTATATAAAACAGTTCAACAAGAAAAAGGATCGTCACCTTACCATAAAACACGAGTACATTATTTGTTACAAGAAAATAATTAATGCACAATGAATTACTTGCTGCGGATGGTTATTAGAAAAGCATGGCGGAGATTTTCAAGCAAAGTAGTTAGGGCATTATACTATTTTTGAAATAATTTTTCTAAAGAACGTCAAAATACCACACCGATGCCGAAAGGAGTTTTTCGCTCGACCAAATATTCTGGAGAATGGAAAAAAGTGTTATTTAATTGAAGTTATATGTACAGCATGAAGTGTGAAACTTAACTGGTCTGAGCTACGTTTTCGTAACGGAAGATGACCTTTTTATGGATTATTCCAGGTTCGTTTTCAGAAATTGTTTTCTTCGATTTATCTAGTAGAGTAGGATCGTCAAGGGCTTGACCTTTCCCAAGATAATCTATAAAATTAATATCTTCCAATTCCAACAGATTATAGCCACTATTTTAATTGCCCGGCTATACTCCAAAGAGGGCTATCATGATGTCTACCTGTTGAGTTTACCGTTTGATTTCAGGAACATAGTGGCTTTATTAATTGCGATAAAACTTCAAAAATCACCTATGTTTCATAAACAATTTCAAGAATCGCTTCATGTTCGAATTCTTAATGTTTTTGACCAAAATTCAAGAAAAGTGCTAGCCACCTTTCTGACTGCTTAGATGATCCCGATTCGATGTATGTGTTCAGTCGATATGCTCCTTGATGTCAGTTCTTTAGTTGCTCAAAACAAAATTATTGATTTTATTAATCATTTTCGGAGTTTTAAAAGATTTGGGCGCGTATCATCTTCAGTGCTATCACCACAAAGTTTGTTACATTACACGTTGCACAACAAACCGACAGTTTATGCATTTTAAAATTTTCTGTTGACGCACTTTATTCACACTGGTATAACTTTAAGATTTAGTATTAGAAATTAACCAAAATTCACTAATTGTGATAAAAGAGGTTACAGTTAGAATATAATATTAAGTTATTCCCAAAAATGGTGGTGATAGCCGAGTCTCATTTCCCGCCAGATCATCCCCCAAGATAGACAATTGAAATGTATGTTTCCATTCATTCCAATTCTCATTCAATTCACTCAAGATACTCAAATTTTATAACTAACGGCGTCGAATTTGTATCTCTAACGAAAACAGAATTTTTCAGTAAATAATAATATAATAATAATTTATTGATGTATATGTACATACACACGTCATTACAAGATATAAATAAAAACACAAAAACCTTTGTGACTCACAATAAATACGCCACCAAACATTTTAAAACCCGCAAGATTTATACAAAACATCAGAGTAACAATGAAAACACGCCAAATCAAATAAATTAAATATTATTGGGAATCTATACTTGCAAAAATATGTTCCACAAAACAATTATAGAACGATACAGACAGGTCAAAGTTACCTAACTAATTCTAGGAACAAAATACAGAAATTCTATATAAGTTATCAACAATACAATGTGCAGAGAGACATTTATCAATTTTTACACAATTTTAATTACAATTTAGAACTATTTTATTGTATATTTATTAAGAAAACTTACTTAGTATAGTGTGTATCATCTTATGTACTTTTACGGGTCATATTTTGTACTTACATAAATGCATTCGTGCAATAAATGTTTTTTTAATTTACTGAATTTTCAAAAAAATAATCATTTTCTCTCTACTAGACATATTTACTGTTCCTTACTTTTAACTTTCATTAGTCCTTAATGTTACAGTTTGTACATCTTCACTTAGAACGCAAAACATCATTAAACTACAATTAATTATAGGAGATTATTACAAAACAGTGAACTTTGTTGTATGGTATGTAATTTTCTCACATTGTCTGAATCGCACGAAGTTATTTTTGTCGAACGAAAAAGAATCCTCGACGATTCCTCTCGGGACATTTTTCGCTTTTGCGGGAATAGCGAACGGTTTACGAGTTTCCGCAAAATACTACTAAGGCCCCCTTTTTCTCTTCTGGTAAGGGAGAAAAACACGTCGGTGACAGGCCGTAGGGGTGGATTACCACAATCTCGTCTCCTCATCGCTCTCTTTAGCGAAAGAGGATGTTGATCTGAAAAGTAGAATGTTATTCTCATTTCCGCATTTTGCGTATTTATGTAGTTTTCTGGAGAAAAATTCAATGTTTTAGGTAATTTCAGATGCATTTGTACTAGCGTTAATTACACACGTAATTGTTTTAGTTAGGGATTTCCAAAAAAAAGTAATTTAGCCCAAATCTTTTTGTATGATATAAATATCTTGTTATCTATACTTCTACTTGTAACGCATCTTCTAAGCCTACGCTACATATTATTTTTTTAGTTAGTTTTAGCATCAAAAATAAGCCAAAAACAAAGTGTTTTACCAGGTGTAGCGGAAAGTCATTACCGGTTTTTCTAATAGATTTCGCTAGTCTTAAGTGTGCAATGTTATGATTCGACACATATGTCATTTTATTCTACTGATATCAAGCTTCAAAGTCATATATGTTATATTTTACGAAAGTAACACTGTCATTGATTTATACCTCTCTAAAAATGTCAAGTTTCGTGCCTGAAAAAATGCATTTGCGCCACGCATTACTGAGCCGTTGAAAGTCATTGTTTACTGGTATAAATTTACGGTCAGCATGCTTCAACCATAAAACATGTGAGGCGAGTTTCGATAATTCAAAAGTCGTGATTCCGATGGGCAAGTTAAAGAACGTTCTGGTAGATCGAAAAAGTTTGAAGATGCGAAAGTACTGAAGTTATTGGATGAATACCCAAAACAAACTCCAAAAAAATTAGCAGAAGCGTTAAATTTGGCTCTGGAAACGATTAGCGACCGATTACGAGCAATGGGAAAAATTCGAAAGATGTGAAAATGGATGCCACATCAATTGAATGACAGGCAAATGGAAAGTCGAAAAATAGACTGAAATGTTTCAAGGGTATGATCGAAAGTCATTTCTGCATTGAATAGTGACGGATGATGAAAAATTGATTTATTTGGAAAACCCTAAGCGCAAAAGATCATGGTTATTACCTGGTGAAACCAGCCCATCGACTCCAAGGCTAAATCGTTTTTCGCAAGACAATGCTCTGTGTTTTGTGGGATCAGAGTGGTGTGGTGTATTACGAACTTTTGAAACCAGGTGAAACAATTAATACTAATCGCTACCGTCAACAAATTATCAATTTGAACTATACATTGATAGAAAAACGTCCAGATTAGGCCTGAAGACACGGTAAGGTGATTTTAAAATACGATAACGCGCCGTCTCATACAGCAAAACCGGTCAAGGAAGAGTTGAAAGCACTTTGATGGGACATAATATCGCATCCGCCGTACTCTCCAGACCTTGTCCCGTCCGACTAGCAGCAAATGCACTTTTACAGATACGAAACTCGACATTTTCAGAGGTATAAATCAATGATGGTGTTACTTTCGCAAAATATAACATATATGGCTTTGAAGTTTGATGTACGTAAGTAGAATAAAATCACATGTGTATCAAATCATAACATTGTCTACTTAAGCCTAGCGACATCTGTAGGAAAAACCGGTTATGACTGGTACACCTGGTAGATTTAAAATTCAGATTTAACATATTTTTGTCACCAAAACCTAGAAATGAATGATATTATTCTATAAACTTGTGACATTACATTCTAAGAAGACGTATTCAAGCCAAATATGAAAGAGATAGTCTTCGTTAAATGACTGCAAGCTTTCCTAGATATCGTTTATTGCAGGCAAGTCTTTCGGGTGTTGCCATCGTTTCTATTTCGCTATTAACTTTTTACTAATCATTTCACAAGAGTAATGACATATTTATTTTTAGAATTACATTCTAAAATGTTTTCAAATTCCTCACAGTGATAATGAAACAATAAATATTTAATTTCATTATACGAAAATTTAACTGAATTAATTTTTAATATAGTTTTGTAGTTAGATAATACATTCAGTTCAATGATAATGAAGGAAGAATTTATTGTTTCATAACAATAACTATCAATTACTTATTTGGACATATAAACACGCAATCATACTAATTGCTTATCTGGTGCAATAGAATACGAAAGTTATTTCTAAAATAGAAAGTAGGAAAAAGACTTTTTCATAAAAATAAATTGTGTGTTTAAACTTAAAATATCCCGTAAATATGATTTAGTTACCTTTTATTTATTGAATTACGTTCGTTAATATGTACTAAGAAACATATGTATATTCATGGAAAACGAATTTCTAACAGACATCGCATCAAATACAGTCGCATGTTAATCTTTGCACAAATCTTTTTTTTTAATAAATATTTTTTAAATTTAATTTTCACCCTACTTAATGTCATCCAGAATAACAAGGCCGACTGTTCGAGCATGAGACCAAGAAAGCGAAGGGTATCAAATTCAACCCGTCTCATTATCCCCTGCTTCGTATGCAGGGCGCCATCTGATCTCTCGATAAAATATTACTGCCATTTTTCATCCTCCTTCAGCAGCCTTTCAGTTGTCAGATAGAGTTGATCATTGAGGGTATTAAAAACGCCCTTCACCGATTACCACTTTTTATACATTTTGCCCAGAGGTTTTGATATCAATTCCGACGCAATTTATTTTAAATTCAAATGTGGGAATTTTCGGTTTTATACAAAATTGCCTAATATATTAACTCTATAAATTCGTTTTACTAATTGTATTTCCTTTTCTTGCAGTTTCTTTCAATTATCCAATAATATTTGGTATCTATTAGACAACTAAATGATAAGGAATTACCTATTGTAGAAGAATTGAAATGTGAAATAATTATTTGTATACCAGGTGTACCGGAAAGTCATTACCAGTTTTTCTAACAGATGTCGCTAGGCTTAAGTATGCAATGTTATAATTTGATATATATGTCATTTTATTCTACTGACATCAAGCTTTAAAGTCATACATTTGATATTTTGCGAAAGTAACACTGTCATACATTTATACCTCTTTGAAAATGTCGAGTTTCGTGGTTGATAAAATGCATTCGCGGCACGCATTACTTTTCTTATTTAATCAAAAGAAAAAAGTCATCGTTTGATGGTAAAAATTTACGGTGAGCAAAGTCCAACTATAAAAATATGTGAGACGTGGTTTCAACTATACAAAAGTGGTGATTTCGAAGTGCAAGACAAAGAACATTCTGGTAGATCTAAAAAGTTTGAAGATGTAAAACTACAGGATTTATTGCATAAAGACCGAACCCAAACTCAAAAACAATTGGCGGAAGCGTTAAATGTGTCCCAAGAAACGATTATCGACCGATTACGGGCAATAGGAAAAGTCCAAAAATTGGAAAAATGGGTGCCACCTTAATTGAATCACAGGTAAATGAAAAATCGAAAAATTGTCTGTGAAATGCTGTTTTGACAGTATGATCAGAAGTCATTTCTGTGCCGAATAGAGATGGGTAAATAATTGATTTATTTTGAAAACTTAAGCGCAAAAAATCATGGTTAGCACCTGGTGACTTAGGTCCATCGACTCCAAAGTCAAATCGTTTTGGTCGCAAGACAATGCTCTGTGTTTGATGGGACCAGAGTAGCGTGGTGTATTATGAACTCTTGAAATCTGGTGAAACAGTTAATACTGATCGCTACCGAAAACAGACTATCAATTTGAACCATACATTGATAGAAATACGTCCAGAATGGGCCGAAAGAATTGAAAGCCCTTGGATGGGACATAATATCTACCTTGCCCCGTCCGACTATCATCTTTTCGCATCAATGGGACACGCGCTTGCAGAGCTGGACTTTGCCAATTTTGAAGTTAGAAAATTGCTCGATGAATAGTTTTGCTCAAAGGATGACATCCACGAATTGCCTGTAAGATGGACAAGAAGTGTAGAATCAAATGGCCAATACTTTGACTCAATAAATTTTTCCATTTTGTTGAAAATTATGTAGTCTTTTTTACGAAAAAAACGGTAATGACTTTCCAGTACACTTGGTATGCAAAGAAGGATTTATGTGGATGCATTTAGCACGAACCTTCAAAGCTATTTTTAAATGATTTCAACACTTTAACACATCTGTTATATAAGAAAATAATACTATTCATAGTATACAATACATTAGTACATAAAACTAAACGATTTTGAATCCACTAACTCACCAAATTTTTTTATAATTCTGAAGCGTATATATAAATAAACCAAGGCTAATAAAAAAATGGTGAAAAATCTAGAATTTTCTTTTAAACAAAAATTAAATAGCATGTACTTGCAGCAATTAAATAATTAAATCAATAACACAACTTTGGCGAGTATTATAAGCTTTCCCCGCACTTATGTAACGTTACTAGGAACTTTTATGTGTATATAGGAAAGATGTAAAATAGTGCACAAAACTTGCTATATACCTAACATGGTTGTAAGCAAAGGGTGTACTAGAACAACACTCATTACACGACTAGTACATATTTCGCGCTTTTTCTATGTATCTTTATTAAGAGCCCATGCTTCAACACTGTGTATATCCTTTCCTACTAAAAATGACAGCTTAGCTATCGAAAACATATTTACAAATGTTAATGTTGTAATTAATGAAACTTGGTGGGTTTATAGACTGATGTATGTAGTACGAGGGAGCGTTTTTATATTCGCGGAATGGGGGACAAGGGGTGGAAATAAAAAAACAAATTATTTTTCTTTTTCAATATATTCACCTGCAAGACGGATACATTTTTCACATCTTTCAATTAATTTATTTATACCCTCATAAAAAAATGATTTCTCTTTATCTGCAAAATACGCCGAAACTGTCTCCTTGACTTCATCATCGGTAGTAAATTTTTTACCCCGCAGCTCTTTTTTCATTTTCGGAAACAGGTAATAATCACTCGGGGCCAGGTCTGGGCTGTAGGGTGGGTGATTCACAATTTCGAAGCCCACCTTATGCAGGGCAGCTAACGCAACGCGGCTCTTGTGGACGGGCGCGTTGTCGTGCAAAAGCAGAACACCTTTTGTCAATTTTCCCCGTCTTTTCTCTTTAATGGCTTCTTTTAGTCGCTCTAATATTGAAGCGTAATATTCTCCGGTTATAGAAACACCTTTATCTTTATAATCAATCAACAATATTCCTTCCGAGTCTCAAAATACCGTTGCCATGAGTTTCCCAGCTGATTGTGACACTTTAAATTTCTTGGGAGGTGCTGTGCCCTTTTTATGCCACTGCATGGAGTCTTGTTTGGACTCAGGTTCATAATGATGAACCCAAGTTTCGTCTCCAGTAACAATTCCACTCAATACACCATCCTTGTCTTCATTACAGAGGTCCAAAAATACACGCGAACACTCTACGCGCTGTTGTTTTTGCGGCGGCGTGAGCATTCTCGGCACCCATCTTGCGCTGACCTTAGACATGCCGAGATGATCGTGTAGGATTTTAAAAATTGTTGTATCGGATACTCCAACCATTTCTGCGAGTTGTTTCTTCTTTAGTCGAGCATCTTCGAGTACAATTTGTTCAATTTTTTGGATAAGTGCTGGCGTGGTCACCTCAATGCTCCTGCCCGGCCTCGGGTCGTCTTCAAGGGATTCCCTTCCTTGTTTAAATAAACTATGCCACTTGTACACCATGATTTTTCCTGGACAAGAGTCGTCGTAAACCAATGACATCTCATTCATTATGGTCGCGACTGATTTTCCTTGCCTGGTAAGGAACTTTATAACGGCACGATATTCGATTTTTTCCATATTTCACTTTTCACTCCTGATTATGTTACTTGGTTGACGATAGCTCAAAGACTAACTGTCTAATAACAATAAAACTTCGTATTTATACTAATCATGAGTCGCTGCACAGGCCACGCCTCCAATGCGCCTACTCACCCCTTTACACCCCGCTCATTCCGCGAATATAAAAACGCTCCCTCGTATAAGAACGTCAACGGTAAGCAATTGCGGCATCTCCAATCCTACGACTCACGTTAGACAACAGCGGTTACTTCTTGAAAAGCCCTCGTATATGGGTGTAAAATTATTAAATAAGCAATCAAAAAAATTAATATAAATACAATTAAAACGTATCAAAGAATTCCATAGCTACCTCGAAAATCCGCGAAGCTCAACATTATTTATATGAAAACATTTTATTATATATTTTTAAGAAGAAAATGTAAATAATTAGATTTGCCTAAAAATTTTTTAAATAACGAGGCAGTAGATCAATTATATCTCAATAATTTATAGCGTCTTTATACTGTCATCATTATATTAAAATAACAGGTATCATCAGGCAACATGAAAACAATGGGCTTACAGTGACAGTTGGCATTATTAATTGACATATTCATTAGACATTCTATATCAAACCAAATGAGTACATGTTGCTTTACGGTATATCAAATATTTTTACAATCCTTTCAATTAGTGCGTAAATATATACTTGTAATCCATAATTTGCATATAGGTTTTAAGAAAAGACACTGTAACCTTCGCAATAATTCCTTAAAGTAAATCAATATACACAAAAGGATTTAATTTTACAAAACGTCGTAGAATTACATAATTCCTATGCTATAGTAAAGGTGATTCAAATTGCGAGGTTTTTTTGTAAGAATAAATAAAATATAGATGGCGCACTGAATTTGTCTAGTTATGTGGGCATTTAAAAAGTGTGATGTACAACATTTATAAAAACGGCTTCGTACACGGTACAGCAACGCGTTCAAATTGTTGAATTATTTTATGAAAATCAACGTTCTGTGAAAAGTGTTTTTAGAAAATAACGTGAATTTTATGGTTTACATAATCGTCCTTCTGAAAGCACTATTGGTCGAATTATTAAATAATTTCAAGAGGCCGGTTCCGTGGAAGATCAAAAAAGTGAAGAATACAGTCGTAGTGGTTGTTCACAAGAAAATATTGGTTTGCTTCGTGAAAGTGTTGCTGCAGATCCTGAAATGTCCATTACACGACGTTCACAGCAACTTGGAGTTACTAGGTCAACAACATAGCGTATTTTACACAAGGATTTAGCTCTGAAGGTATACAAGGTTCAAATAACACAGGAACTGAAGCTATTAGATCAATTAAAACGTCGTTCATTTGTCAATTTCATGAATGAACAACCAGCTGACTTTTCTCAAAAAATAATGTTTTCCGACGAAGCACATTTTGAACTTGGTGGCTATGTTAATAAACAAAATTGTTGTATCTGGGGAGAGGGAAATCCACGAATTATTTATGAAAAACCTATGGATACTAAACGAGTTACTGTTTGGTGTGCATTATGGTCAGGTGATGTAATTGGACCTTACTTCTTTGAAAATGCAGCTGGTGAAGCTGTAACTGTCAATGGTAATCGTTATCGTCGAATTTTTGTAGCCTGAATTAATGAATATTAATCTAGAGGATATGTTGTTTCAACAGGATGGCGCCCACTTTGCACACGAATCAATTGATTTATTGAGAGAAAAATTTCCTGGACATGTAATCTCAAGAAACGGTGATGTTAATTGGCCATCAAGATCATGTAATTTGACACCGTTAGATTATTTTCTTTGGGGTTATGTGAAAAGTCAGATTTATATAAAACAAATCACAATCATTCCCTGCTTTGAAAGATGAAATTATTCGTATCATTGGTGAGATATAGCCTTAATTAAGTCAAAATGTAATTCAAAATTTTAACAAAAGAGTGGATGTCTGCGGAGCTGCAAGATGAGGCCATTTGGCAGATATTATTTTTCGTATATAAATGTCATAGCTGATACTTCAATTACCAATAAAAAGTTTTTGAAAGCGAATGCAAATTATGTGTTTTATTTATTCTTTAAAAAAACGCGAAATTTGAAACACTCTTTATAATAACATACTTTAAGGAGGAATTAGAACGTCTGTTGTTAAAAAACAGTTACTATGTGTTAACTGTACATAAACATCGTTATATTTATTGTTAAAAACAGAATTAGATCGCTAACTCAAACTCAATTTAAGATATAATATGTACAGTCTAACAAAAAAAAGTTGAAAATTTATGTGAATTAAGTGCTTATAGCTAATACAAATTATTTTAAATTAAAAACAATTTAACTTAAATCACCACTCATTTTTTATGTCGAAACAATTTGTGAAATTTACCTTGTATTTCTTACAAGTTCCTGAAAAACAAAAGTGATTTTAAACTTAGACATGTTTTGCAATAGTCCTTCAAATTGTTTGCTGTTTCGATTGTTTTAACACGCAACCGTTTTTATATTACGAGTTTTAAACCAATGCTAGCAAAGAAAAGCCAATTAATTTATTTTATACTGGTTTTAAAAGAAAAATATGTTAAAATTAAGTACTTATCATACCCACATTACTCCCAATTACATTTTAGGCACATATGTTCATTCAAGTCTAAAATTTCAGAGAAAACATTACAAGAAAAGAATCTCTTTTAAAATATGATTCAAATGTTTAATTCTCTCACTCTGAAATGAAGATAATTTCGATTCTTTTATAATCTATTTAGAGAACTCCTAACGTATAAGATAAATCATGAGCAAGCGCGAAATTTTTGTTATTCCAGCAATCACGAAACTCTACACGTTTTTGACTAACGACGAACGTTTATGTATGACCAACGTCAAATCTGAATATCCAAAGCCATGCGTCCGTCAAACTTCCTACGCACCACCTCTTCTAGTCAGATGTGGAATCATAAGACCGCGCGACCGGTATTCTATCTCATATCGACTGTCAGTTCGTAACAGTGTGGTCCGACCATAACACGCATTATCAATATTGAAATGAGGTGATCGCAGGTAAGAGCATGTTTGTCGCCCGTCCCGGCAGCTGACGCGGCCACCTGGGCGCTAGCTGACACCGCGCTGTCGCACCCACACCGCTCACTCCTTTCGCTGACTCATACTCGTTATTAACGTCGTCGTAAGGGTTGCTGGCTAGATAGATGGATAGCTGCCGGCATCGCCACAACAATATAGTTGTTACATCATGAGGGATTATTCAAGTACTATTGAATAATTAGCAAATAATTGGCAAGTGTACATTCCTCGATCCACATATACACAGATGCTTGTGGAAATAATGGTTTTGCTATTTCTAGAGATCGAACTCCAATGAACCAAGCAAGTTTCTTAGGATAACAAGATTCATTTTTAGCAAAGTAATTATAGCAGAAATTGTTTCGACAAGAAATTCCTGTTTAAATTGAACTAGCTTCAAAGACTGCATATTGAAAACTATTAACACACACTTTAGAACTAATAGTCATGTAGTTAAACCGACAAGACTGAATATCTTTAGTCTGTACAATTGTATTGGACACGAGATATGCATACATATATTATATTAATTACACAGGTTCATAATAAAAGCTTTTTTTTATAAATTTGGCCCCCCTTTATGTTTTTTGACGTACTGAATCAGAAAATGAACTTTAAAATACCACAGAACGTAAAGTCTCCTCGCATGTTTACTTTACGTTATTAATGCATTGTAAGCGTATAATAATACCTGTTTTGAAGATTTTAGGCAATCAGAAAGACCCTAATTACCAAAATAGAGTTCAAAACATGTTGAAAACATTTCGAGAACTTGGATGTAACATGAGTGTGAAGGTGCATTTTTTACACTCACATTTAAATTTTTTCTTGGAGGTGTAAGTGAGGAACAAGGGGAGCGTTTCCACCAAGATATAAAGGAGATGGAGAAATGGTATCGGGGTTGTTGGAATGTCAACATGATGGAAGATTACTGTTGGATCCTTCCACAAGCAACTCCAGAAGTATCATATAAAAGGAAAAGCTACACTCGAACTTTTACCGTGAAGAGGTTGAGGAAATACAAAACTTTAGATTGATAAGTAAAAAGCTGTTCATATTCAAACTTACGCTACCATTTAATACTAAAATGTTTTTTCAAATGCATACTGCATAATGCATTTGAAAAATACTACTTAAACCAAGCGGAACAAACGCTTTTGGAGGTATGGAAAAAAATATTTGAGAAAAGCAATCGAGGTAAAAAGTGGGAAAGTATTGTTTTAGGAAGAGGAATCAAGACCAGAAAGAATTATATTATTAAGCAAGCGTAGTGGACATTGTGAAAACTCAAATATTGGATCGAATAGGACACACAGAAAGGTCTCTGAAGAAAAGGATACCGAAGTTGCTAATGATATACTGAATAGGAGGAAAAAGAATAAGTACACCAAAAACAACAAAGAAAACAGGATATAAAATAGAAATTACAGAATGAATTTTAAGAAAAAAATTAAATATAGTCAATCAAGCCTTGGACTTACTAGGTTCCTAAGACTAGAGAGTGTATATATGTATATTCAGAGAAATTTTGTTCATGATTTCAATGTATAACATAAATTTTGTACACCAATTCAAACAGAGCAGTGCTCTAGATAGAAGTATTGTGAAAGAAATGAGTGCTTTGTTTTTAAAATTGTTTGGAATTTTAAATTAATAGTTTCTAATATCAGTTTTATCAAAATAGAATTATAATTTTTATGTAGAAAATACTAACAGGAATTTGTGTTTTGATTTTTATTCTATGGTGCAGCTGTACTTTATTTGGACGTACGTGCAATTTTACAAAGTTATAGTTGAAATAGGTTCACATTTACAAATTTCATGTAACCACAATTTTTTCCCGATTTACTGAACTTTATACTTGGAAAAATTATAGACTCCTATGACAAGTTTTACATAAAGGACATGTTGTATGGAGAACTACTTATGTTCTAACATCCAACTATCGTAATCTCTCGACTCCCCTATATCCCACTGCCCAATAAATCGAACCACTCCATAGTTTTACTTACACGTACTTTTAGAAATAGGAAAAAGGAGTTAAATTGTTTAGTCTGCATATATAATTTTAAAGCTAGCGTAGAATTTCTAGTTTATGTAGAATATTTAACACCAGAATGTCTTTGCTCTTGGCAAAGCAATACTGTATTACCAAGCGATAATTAAGATTTATCTTGGATTAATTTATACATTCATAGCTTTGCTTTCATTTTGTAAAAATCTTTTTAATTATTAGTAATTGAACTTCGTTTATGAGTAAAAGTCTCTTTTGAACATAAGCGTAATGTAAATGTACTGTTTTTCTCTCATTTTGCTTCATTGAAAATTTTTTAAGCTAATTATGGATCATGTTCTAGCTCATTTACACAATTCGGGATAATATTTATTAGTAAAGGTGTACAATACTTAATATTGTCTTGTGGTACTCCAAACAGAACATAATACAAGTCTGTAGAATAGGTTTGGCGCTTTACGAGAAAATGTAAGTTGTTCAGATAAGTTTTAAGAGGTCGGTAGTAATTGAAGTTAAGTTCATAACACAATCATTTGCATAACGTTATTAAAGGCTTGGTAAGTATACAAATAAGCAAAATAAGAATATCTCTAATTTCGATCGATTTTCTTTGTTAAGTTTAATAACCGTAAATTATTTCCTTCTTGTGCGATGAAAAAGATTCTATTCAAGTATGTACAAATAATAAAACCGATTATTTATGTCTATTCGGAATTACAATAATGATATAGCATCTCAAAACATAATTTATTTTAAGAAATATAAATTGCGATAGCTGAGGATCTAGTCCAGAATTCCTGTTTAATAGAAAGCTTCCCAGCATTCATGCACTTGTACTAATTTATAGTTTAGCAAACGATTTCTGTCCATGAATTGAATATGTACTAATGAATTAAATTTTTATAATAATGTTATTCAGTAATCAGAATTGCCAGAGCATGATTTATACGTTTTAAGTTTTCTCTTTATGATCTACAATTAACTTTATATAGAACGTTATCGTGCTGTGGGTATTAAATTTCTCCAACATCTGCTATTGCTCTGTTATACTGTGCATCTATTTTAATAGAAGTGATCATAAACTCTACAAATTTTATATACACGATAAAAAAAATTAAATGTAAATGTTCGCAATATTTTTAAAAAAAATCGCAAAGTACAATTATATATTATTCACTTCACATAATATATTTAAAATAAATTAAGTATCACGAATTCATTTTATAATATTTAACTAGTAGATAACATTCTGTGAACTTGTGCGTGAAATTGGGAACATATTCAATGATTCAATTTAATAAAAGTATGTCGAAGATTCTCCAGATGATATATCTATTAAACATGAACTCCATTTCACATATAATTCATAAGAAAATACTATACGATTATACTCGATGATATGATAGGTTGCATGATAGTGTAACTGTATACATAATTAACATGAACATCGTGAAATATAGTTTTTATAAAGGGATCATAAAGCTTCACTTCTTTTTATAAAAAATTATAGTTTAATTAAATTCTCTTAAATATCAAGTTAATAAGTAATTACTTCATATTAGATCAAAATCGTGTATGTTAAAATATACAATACAGTGCTACGCTAAATTTTAGGAGGAAGAAAAACAAGTGAGAGTTGAAAGAGGAGGACGGAAGAAGAAATTTATAAATTACACTACAGAAAAATTAAAACAGTTATAAGATTGAGATGATTGCGGTGATTAGGACATATTGAATATATAGACGAAGTAAGAGCGGTAATAAATATAGCATAGAGAGTACCGGATGAAAAAAGGAAGCGATTCCGTCCACGAAGAAAATGAGGAGATGCAATGATAAAGAATATCGCGGAAATAAGAACTGAAAACTGGGGGAGCAAAGTATAGACAGAAATGTGGAGAATTCACTCGACTATAGTGTTACATTCTTCCTTAAGCATTTGGTAGTAAATTTTCTTTACGTTCTATTTAGTTTCCAGGTTTCGACTCAATTTAATAATGAGAATTTTTATTAAAAATATTTTTAATTTTGCCCTCGTTATTATATTTTCTAAATACAAGCTTAGTTATTGACATAAATTCTCGGTCTAATGCAAATGAACATATTTGAACGAAATTAAGACGTACTTTGTGCAATACCCAAATGTAGAATGGGTTATGTAACATTGAATGATTTGAATTACCCACCATTCGAAAACTGTTATGCTAAAAAACCTAGAATTTTTAATTTAATAATGGAACGTTACGCAATTCAAAAGCGTACATATGTACGTGTATTGTGAAAATATTTTATAAAAATAACTCATTAATAAATAGCTACCTTGCAAACATTAGTACGAGAATTCGGTGACTGTAATGTACCAAATGTTAACTGAATTGGTAATATGGTAAGGGATTTTCAAGAGTCACAGTTGCTTCAAAGTCTAGTTAGAATATCGGGAGCTCAAAAAAGTATTCACGACAATCCAAATAATAATAAGAGATGGGTACAATATTAAATACAATATTCAATTAGTGCATGAGTTAAAAACTAGATGATCAAAAACATCAGAAGAACATAATTCTATGTTAGAACTTCATGTTCCAAATGACGGTTTTTTTTCAGAAATTCATAAATAGTTATGGAGCAAAGCCAACGTATATGGAGTACCGAAAATCCTCGATCCTCGTTGGATGTAGTATTTGAGTAAGGACTCGCATTTTTTTTGGGCTACGCTGGTGCTGCTGTTATTGTCACAGAGAAGCGATATCGAGTCATTATCTACAACTTTTTAGAACCTCAAGTAAAAGTATTAAACTTAGAGAATATCTGGCGTCAACTGATTAGAGATACGTGTCTTATTGCCAAAAGAAAGCAACGATGACTATATTGATAACACTGTTTCAAGCACGTTTAATCCTGCGATTCGGTAACACCATTCGGCTCTCTAGGTGCTTAAGACTAGGTCTATTAAGAGCAGGAGTCTTAGCTTACGAACGTATCTTCGTTGAAGAGATAATCTATATTAGAACTTCATGCTTCAAATGACGATTTTTTTTCAGAAATTCATAATTAGTTATAGAGAAAGCCGACGTATATGGAGTACCGAAAACCCTCATCCACGTTCGATGTAGTGTTTGAGTGAGGATCCGCATTTTTTGAGGGCTACGCTAGCGCTGTTTTTATTGTCACAGAGAAGCGATATCGAGTAATTATCTAAAAATTTTTAGAATCTCATGTAAAAGTATTAAACTTAGAGAATATCTGGCATCAACTGATTAGAGATACGTGTCTTATTGCCAAAAGAAAGCAACGATGACTATATTGATAACACTGTTTCAAGCACGTTTAATCCTGCGATTCGGTAACACCATTCGGCTCTCTAGGTGCTTAAGACTAGGTTTATTAAGAGCAAGAGTCTTAGCTTACGAACGCATCTTCGTTGAAGAGATAATCTATATTAGAACTTCATGCTTCAAATGACGGTTTTTTTTCAGAAATTAGTAGTAGAATTAGTTATGGAGCAAAGCCAACGTATATGGAGTACCGAAAATCCTCGATCCTCGTTCGATGTAGTATTTGAGTAAGGATCCGCATTTTTTGAGGGCTACGCTGGCGCTGCTGTTATTGTTACAGAGAAGCAATATCGAGTCATTATCTACAACTTTTTAGAACCTCAAGTAAAAGTATTAAACTTAGAGAATATCTGGCGTCAACAGATTAGAGATATATGTCATATTGCCAAAAAAAACGATGACTATATTGATACCACTATTTCAAGCACGTTTAATCCTGCAATTCGGTGACAACATTCGGCCCTCTAGGTGCCTAAGACTAGGTTTATTAAGAGCAAGAGCCTTAGCTTACGAACGCATCTTCGCTGAAGAAATAAAGTAAAATACACGACGATTTAGAAATATTTTATAACGTATTCAAGGAGTAATTAAATAAAAAGAACACGCGTCTGTTGTATTTCCAGAAGCGAAGATTCGGGAGATATTGTGTTCCACACATAAATGGAAAGTAATTGGAAATAAACTGTTATATACAAGTCTTTTATTTCTGTCACAATGTATGTAAATAACAAATCAGTCACATACATATGGTCCAGTTACAGTATTATTCGTATGTGAATAAGATTCTAATATACAATTCACAATCGTGAATTTTAATAATTAGCCCATCTCAGTTACAATTCAGGCTTGGCTTCCGTTGGTTATTTTCTATTTAATAATTTGAATCAGGACGACAACCAAATGAGACACTTCCGAATATCTATCCTGGGGGCAATATATCTTTCATATAGGATATATAATAATTATATACTCGACAATAACATTAATTTATACATTAAGTGTCAATCTCTATCAATCAATGATTATATTCGACTGGACACATTTCTAAAAGATTGTGTGTACCCTCGCGTTTTCTTAGTCTTACAGTGAACGGTATGATCTAGTTGGATGCTAGATTTATAAATTCTAGAGCAGTGAAGAATGAGTTAACAAAAAAGAGTGTTTTGGTTCGGTAAAACAGCTATTTACTTTGCATATTTTTCTGCTTCGTTGGTAGAATGGAGAATATGGTTGCATTTTTCGATATGTAGAAAATAGATCTAAATATTTATCTAACAGAATCACTTTTTAATAGATTTTACCAAATAAAAGTACAATAGAATACATAGAAATAAATCAAATTCTTCCGAAAATCTTCCAATTGTTTTTGTAATAAATCTAAAACAATGTCTACTGGTTTTTAAAATAACTTAAACTACCTTTATTTAATTTATATCTGTTTATAATCTCACTATATGTCCCTGCCTTACTCTAACTGGAAAGAAGCTAGCTAGTAGTTCAACGTTGAAATGCATTTTCCTGAATTTGATAGCTCATTCATCATTGATTGCAATGATTCTGATTGAATATACTCATTTTCTAATGCTCAAATTGTTTTGAAAACTAATATTTGTAACGGGTTGTATATTTATCTAATTAACAGAAGTTTTACTAATAATTTACTCTTAATTTCAATAGAAATATTGTACGAGGTAATGTTAAATCTATATGTATAATATGCAACGCAAGAAATTTGGAAAGAACACACAATCCTCTCGACGTTATTGGTAGTTTCCGCGGTGTTTCAATACATTAATAATAAATAAGTTCTTAGCTTTGCTGTTCTTTTTCTGTATCCTTTGAAAATAATGTAATACTTATAAAAAGGAACCCGGAGTATTTAAATTTTACGTATGAATAAGCGCTTAATCAAATTTTGTTTGACTTTTAAATATATCGTATCTGCATTGACAATAGTATGCTACATAACATAAATGAATCGTAATATCTATAAAGGATGTTCAACTAAGCAGATTCTTAATTTCAAAATTATATCGGATACATTTGTATATTTTCGTGACCTACAGCATTTACAATTGCATTACTTGTCGTGGCGCCATCTCTGAATTACAATATATCTATCGACAGGATAAACTTCCATTAACTTGTGAATACAGATATCATTGTCTTCGTATATTCGAAGTAAGATGGCGCTATAGAAGTAAAAGTTATTTTTTTGGAATTAACTATTCTTCATAGCATTGTACTTTCAAATATTCGACAAAATATTGTACTTGATATTTAAATAGAACATTGTACTTAAAAAAACGATCTAATCATTTACGAAAAAATGCTTTTATTAGGCATTTAATTTAATACATTTCAGAGAATATTTATTTTATAATTTCTTCATACATTCCAACTTCTTTCACTTAATAAACAACACTAATGAATTATTTACTGAAACATTTGCACATAATTTCAATTACAATCTAAGACATTAAAACAAGTAATCTTTACGATACAATACATGTGTACCAATGTTTACAGCAAACTGAAAACACAATTAATTATTAAATAATTTTTACTCAACAATATTTTACAACTGTACTCTGTTTTAATAACATAAAGTATATTATACAACAAACTGAAGACACAACTAATTATTAAATAACTTTTATTCAATATATTTTACAAATGAATGATTGTTTTAATAATATAGAACATAATTTTCTGATTAGCACAGCTATATTATGTATATATGTATGTAATGTAATATGTCTATTACTTTAAAATTTCGAATATACTTCCATAGTTATTAATGACATTTTAATAGTATTAGAAAGTGACCCATTACTTCAGCAAATATGATAAGGAAGTTTACACAAACGACAAAGGGAAAGTTAGAAGGGTTTATGTATTACTAATTTTAAAAAAGGAGAAAAGACTTTTTAAACGTAATGAAATATTAGGGAATTTAGAAAATATGTGAATATTTTTTAATGTCAACAATGAGGCAAAAAATTTATTATAGAAAAGAACTGAATTAATAATATATAATAAATATCCAACACCTACTCATAAATTAGTGATACAATACAATGCTAAAAACAACGATTTCATACAAGTATCTAACATACTACCGTGGGCAAAAAATAGTAAGACTTTGTTCATAATTTTTAAATTCTTAATTTATTCTTCCAAATCTATTTCGTCCCCCTCAAAGTAATCCCTCCTGGCCCCAATACACTTGTGCCAACGTCTTTTCTAATTCTCAAAACAGTTGTTAAAGTAAATTTCAGAAATAGCTTTCAATGCGCCTAGCGATTCACGTTCAATGTCTTCAATTGACTCAGAACGGTTTCCCTGGAGCGGTGCTTTGAGTTTGCTGAATAGCCAGAAATCACACGGAGCGCGAAAACGGTTTTTTTCGGCACGATATTGGTTGAAAATTTGGCGAAAAGCTCACGAAGAATTAATGCAGTATATGACGGTACATTATCGTGGTGCAAAAACCAAGAGTTGTCAGCCCATAATTCTGGCCTCTTTTTACGAATAGCATTGCGCAAACGACGCATAACATTCAAATAGTATTCTTTGTTGACAGTTTGGACGGTCGGAAGGAATTCGTAATGCACCACACCTCGATAATCGAAGAAAACTGATCCTTCCGATATTCCAATGATGCCAGTAAGGTCTCTGACTGTTAATCGTCGATTCTCAAGCACCAATTCCTTGATTCTATTGACGTGTTGATCATCAGTTGATGTTGATGGTCGTCCTAGACGTGGTTCGTCATCAACGCGTTCTCGACCCTCTTTGAATAATTTGTACCAATCAAAAACACTTGCTCGCAACAAACAATTATCACCGAAGGCCTTTTGTAACATTCTGAACGTTTCGGCACCAGAAATTTGATTCCATACACAAAATTTAATGGAACTTCTTTGTTGAACAATTTCACTCATTGTAAAAATCACCGAATGCACTTTTTTGTATTTCAGAAAGACAAACGTATACTAAACACTAATGATTATTTTGATGTGACATTTGACACAGATGTTACTGACAGTCATACCAACCTAGAAAAAAATATTTCGGCGAATGGGTTTTCGCGCGAAATTTAAATTAAAAGGATTAAAAATATTATTGCATTTCACTTTATTTGGACAAGCGTTATTGTAATATTGTTGGGACGGTATAAAATGTTGCATTTTTTTGTGTACATACAATTTAAAGTATTATGTTATCGTAAGTAGTACATTTATCCAAGTTGCAATAAAAATGATAGGAAAAGGTATAGGAATGTATAAGGGTCAACTACGTACGGAAAATATCAAGAAAAAGAATTAGAGATTCTCGACATGAGTCAGAGCTGCATTAACTAGGATATTCGTTCTAACTCTGTTGATCAAGAAGGTATCTCTAGAGCGGATCGCATAGGTCAGTATCAAAACGTCCAACGCTGATAAGAGGTATGAAAAATCAATTCGATTTTGGACATGTTTACGAAGAAATTCAGGACTTGCTAACACTCTTTCAAATGCTTAAACTTTAAAATTGTGTAAATCCAAGAGTCATTCATAATCCATCCCATAAGGTGGATAAATACCACTTCTTTTATAAGCTAAATACTTCAAGAATCTCTTTCTGCATCTTCTCCTTATAAAAGATTACAGAAGTATTCAATTTGACAGAAATTTTACTGTGATAATTCCTACGAAAAATAGAAATTAGTAATATATGACATGCACGGGCATCTAAAAAATGCTTAGTAAATTAATGACATTAACCGGTTTAACGTATAGAACATTTTTTGGGAAATAACATCCCATTCCTCCCTGATAGTAATTCCTAAGCCAGGAATTATAGAAGATAACACTTACGTAAGCACTTAAATGGCCAAGTTAAATATTGCAATAAAAAGTAAAAAAGTATAATAGTTAGACAGACAATAGAACATGTTAAAAGTTTCAGTTACTTAACCACTGTTATAGAATAAGACGGAAGACTAGAAATGGAAATTAATGATAAAGTAGGAAAAGTGAGGAAAATGTCCAATACACTGAAGGGACATTTTCTAGGGAAAAAATAAGTATGGAGACATAAAAGTGGAAGTTATGAAGATGGTGGTGTCTTTGACTATAATGCGTAGATGTAAAATCAAAGAAAAGTAGAAGCTTTGTAAATTTCGCAGAAATAAATATTGTATATTAAGTAAAATCTAGGGTAAGACACCCAATAGTAGAATAGACCTTAACATAAAAATACAAGATAGGCAGCTTAGATTGCTAGGGCACATATACAAAATGCCAAGCAAAGGAATAAAAGGAAACTACACGAAACCCGAAGATGAGGTAAAGTAAGCAGCAATAGAAAGAAATAAAGATTTTCCAATAGGGACTTGACAACTTTTAATTCAATAAAGTACACGAACGAACAACGTCTGCAAATTATAAAAATTTACTACAGAAATTCGGAGTAGGTGACCGCTACTTTAAGAGCGTTAACTCCGATTTTCGGTCGTAATTCTCGCCCTAGTATACAGGTAGTAACAAGTTTAGTGCAAAAATTTGAGTCTACATATTCGTTGTGTGATGTTGCCGTGCCAGTGAGACAACGGGTTGGTCGAAGTGTCGAAAATATCGCTGCCGTTGAAACGTCCGTAGCAAATGATCCAAATCAGTCAATTCCACGGCGTTCTCAAGAGTTGGGCATCGACCAGGCCACTTTATGGCGAATTTTGCGTAAGGATCTTGGTTTACACCCATACGAGATCAAGTTGACTCAAGAATTGATGCCGATGGACCATTTGAAGCGACGTACGTTCTCCGATTGGGCTCTGGAAAAGATGCGCCAAGATGATCAATTTCATCGCAAAATCATTTTCAGTGACGAAGCTCATTTTTGGCTCAATGGGTTCGTCAATAAGCAAAATATGCGTTATTGGTCGGGTGAAAATCCACATGTGCTTCATGCAACACCATTTCATCCACAAAAAATAGCTGTTTGGTGCGGTTTGCATGCCGGTGGCGTCATAGGGCCATATTTTTTCGTCAACGATAATGATTGTCACGTTACTGTTACCATTTACAGTAACGTTATCGCGCCATGATTACCGATTATTTTTGGCCCGAATTGGAAGATATGGACTTGGACAACATGTGGTTTCAGCAGGACGGTGCCACAAGCCTCACAGCACACGTTACAATCGATTTATTGAAGAGTAAGTTTGATGAGCGTGTTATCTCAAGAAATGTACCAGTCGATTGGCCGCCTCGTTCGTGCGATTTAACGCCTCTAGACTTTTTTCTTTGGGGCTACATCTAGTCATTGGTCTATGACAACAAGCCGACAACGTTGGAAGAGCCCAGAGCCAACATTGAACGCGAAATAGCAGCCGTTTCGGCCGAATTGTGTGGCCGAGTCATCGAAAATTGCCAAGCCACACAGCACACGTTACAATCGGTTTATTGAAGAGTAAGTTTGATGAGCGTATTATCTTAAGGAATGGACCAGTCGATTGGCCGCCTCGTTCGTGCGATTTAACGCCTCTAGAATTTTTTCTTTGGGGCTATGTCAAATCATTGGTCTATGCCAACAAGCCGACAACGTTGGAAGAGCTCAGAGCTAACATTGAACGCGAAATAGCAGCCGTTTCGGCCGAATTGTGTGGCCGAGTCATCGAAAATTGGGTCCAACGAATCGACCGCTGCAAACGTGCCCGCGGTGGCCATATGAACGAAGTCGAGTTCCATTCATAAATGTTTTGATTGTACTTCAACCCGATAATAAAGTTTTTGAAATATCTCAAATGGTCTGCATTTTATTTTGAAAAAAGTTTTCAAGTCTTTATTGGGAAACCCTTTATATAATGAAGAGACACAAAAAATGTATCCCGAAATAGGAAAGAATGTAAAATGGAGATCCTCTTTCATTCATTCATACTATATTTAATATACCCTGTGCTTTTTAGGTTTTTAAAAATTTTGAATTAATGTCTTATTTGAAAACGGGTATCAGTTTCCGGACAAACCTCGTATCTCCACTCCGCTCTTATTCTAGCCCTATTTCTTTGTAAGTTTAAAATGAGTTTCTGCGCTGGTGTTTTCCGATTTTGCACGGAATCTACCATTATATTATTTATATGTAAAACTAAATGCAATACCATCTTTCACCTTTACTTCCTGCCATTACAATGCAATTACGTACTAATGGCTGACAATTTAAAACTTTTTCATAATAAAATGTCTATTTTAACGCAATCGGTAGAGTGAAATTCCTTTGGTAAAAAGTTCAGTTACAGCAGTTGTAATTGTTGATACTTACCAGCACTTTATGATCGATATTTAGCGTTTACATGAAATATTCAAAGTAAGAAATAATATAATCAGTTCATTATGTGCTAAAACTAATGTTAAGTCTTTAACTTTAATTTTAGTTAATGGATTTCATCAAAAATATATCCAATTTTATATTTCAATAAATCATTGATATATTTCATCGGTAGATGTTGAAAGAAATATTGAATATTTTAATTTAATCAGGATCGCCATCAAGTTATGAACACAATGGCAATCGATTTTGCCAAACGGCAATTTTGTCTTGCTTACTAGGGACGTGTGTGCGTGCAGCATGATTGAACGTCGTATTAAACTTCATCATTTTATCTAATAGTAATTAATTAAACGGTAACAAAACGAACAACAATAACCGGTAAACTCGAACCGCATAATATCTAATAACTTGTACACATGAATAACAACCTCGATACGGTTTCGTTCAGATCACTATCTTGAAATATTAACTCAATACGTATTAAACTGCGCTATGAACACGTCACTTTAATATAAATTACACGCTATTTTAATAATATATCTATTTCAACTTCGATGCTAATAATAGATAACGATAAGAAAGGAACTGTAATTGACTGCCATTGTGTGCTTTCGCAAAAACTTTCGTAAAAGAACAAAGGAAAAGAGGTAATACACTTCACTTTTTTTGGCAATTAAATTAGGGGAGAAATGTTTCAACTAAATATTCTTAAAATAGAGAAGTCTGCCCAAAGGCAACATGTTAAGGTTTTAATTAAAAATATATTTAAACTATGTGACTAACAAATATTGATATAGGAGTCTACAAAAAATATGAACCAAACATGTTTGCTGTACCAATAACTTTAAGCATAATATTCATTCATAATCATACAATAATATAAAAAACAGAAATATATAAATGTACTGTCTCCTAAGAGTCAGCCCGATGATATAGTCGACCTGACTATAGAAACCTGCCTAGCCACTATTTTCAATTCCGTGACTGTTACTAGTACTTGGTGCAGTCATAGATCTCCACCTTCTTCTGTCGTCGCCAACATTTTTGTGGAAGCTTTCGAAAAAGTCCTTTATTCCTGTAATCAAAGACTGAAGTGCTAATTTATAGAACTAAGCCATGTAATTCAAATATTTGTCGGTAACAAATATTCTAAGCAAGATATTTATAGCACCGTAAACCGTCATTTCCATACAAAACTACCCGCTTCTGTTTCTTAACACATTTCTATTTTCAGTGTCTATCTACCATATGCCTAAGATGTCACTGACTGTATCAGTAAAGCTCTGCTAAAGCAAAACACCAAACTGTCTTTAAACTCCACCCCACATTATTATATTTCTTTCCTATCAAAGATCCTGACTATCTAGAAACCTCTGGTACTGACAGAATTTTGCTCATGTGTTACTGAATATGAGCGTTGTATAGAATTCTACGTGCAGCCAAGCCTGCACATATTAAACCTTGGAAACCGAACACCAAATTCTATTTGATTCGGTTCAGATTTTATTACAACTGTAAAATCCGCGAAGTTCGCAGACAATCTTATTCGCAATGATGGCTACGTTTACACAATAATTGTCAAACACTCTAAAGACTATTCCGTTGTAAACAATTATAGTATATAGTAACTATTAAATCATTTTCCGAGCTAATGAGTCTTCAGTTTCAGGGCAGCAGTAAGATGATCGTCAGTGAGCTGATCAGCCCTGGGGATGTCCCTTGTAAGAGCAAACGAAACATTAGCAAGTGTAGCAACACTGTCCAGATATGTAGTTCCAGTCTGAAAACCAAAGAAGCTATAGAAATATATGTACATAAGTATAATTATTAGCAAATTATAAAAAATATTTTTCTAAAGCATTAGTTAGAGCGTATAACTTTTTAAAGTCGTACTAATATTTATTATGATTCTAATATAAATACAAATATCTTGCTTATTGGCAGCAAATAGAATTAGATAATAAATGCAATAAAATGCAGCATTATTTTTTTATAAATTATTCTAGTAATAAATGTAGTTACTTACTAGTAAATAATAACATAGTAAGCAAATGTTGCATTATTTCAAGTATAATCTCCCTCACTCTAATTGTAGAATTTTTCAGCAAAGAGTAGCCGAAAAGAAGAAAATATTATGCAAGTATTTCCTTCCAGTTTACAAATCGACAATTATCAAAAATTATTTGTATAGGACAGAGTTCCAAAGTTGTGACATTCGGCCCTTTAAAAATCACGAGGCATGAAATGAAAAAATAAAAATATACCTTCAAATTATGGATTCATCTGAAAAAATTTTAAACTGAAAATTTTCCAAGATTGATACAACTTTTGTAGAATTAACTTTGATAAAATCTGCAAAAATTCAAAGATGGTGAATCGTAAGATGGTCCAAGTTCTTCCATTAGTGTGCTATTTACATAGATCCGCATTTATCTATCTCGCAACTTTATCATTCACGAAATATCTGTTGGAATTATTTTTACCCTATCACACAAATATATGAACATGTCTAAAGTTTATGTTGGCTAGCTTAAGTGTTTTATAACAACAAAAAAAGAGTACAATAGTAATTAGTGAGTAAAGTTTATAGACTTCTGAAAGTAGGTGAAGAATGACAGAAGACAATTATTGCTATAGATGAAACATCATGAAACGCTATTGTTATGATCCTGAAATGAAATAGCAGAACATACATTGCATATAGCTTCACATAGTATATAATAAAATTAATAAACCAATTGTGCGTGTATGCGTACAGTTTAGAAGCGAAATTTGAAGTGATAAAACTGAAGCCAACCCTAACGAGAAACTTACTGAACCAATGAGAGAACGAATATAAAAATTCTTTTGTGACTGCGATAGTGAAAAAGGTGAATAAATATATCATAGTGTATAGATGAATTTGGCGTTAACAAGTAGGCGATTTCTTGTATCTTATATCATGAGAAAAAAGACAAAATGCTTGTTGGTTTATACCATGTTCATTGCTTGATTATCAACACATGTATGTTTTCATAATTTAAAAAATGTACTTAAAACTTCTTGCAGGAATAAAATTATTTGAATTCGTTAATGTTGCTAATGAAGAAACTTGGAGCGCTCATTATAGTCAAAATGCAAAAGCAGTGATCGAGGAAATGCTTCTCTAAAAATCAAAAGTAAACACAACACAGGTATATTCCTTTGAGAACAAGGTAAGCACTCTAAATTTTTCATTTCGCCGGAGACTTTTAGTTAAACATTTGAGAACATTACGAACGAGAAATGTGCAGATGTAATATCGTACAGATGAATATTTCTTTAAGACCAGCCGTTGATTCGTCGTGACCAGTGACAGAAACAGGTGTGTCTACTCGACCGTCGATACTAAATTTCCCAAATTTACTTTGCGATTATTTTGTATTTTTCAAACTGAAATTATTATTGAAACAGGACTTATCAACACTAAAAGTACTGGACACACACAAAGTAGAAAACTATGCTATTGATTTCTCTGGCAATTCCATAATAAGAAGTGTAGAAATTGTTTTAGTAAAACATTAACATCCGTAAACGTTTAGTTACGGTAACTGTTTGAAAATATACATGTGAAATCGCTTAAGGGAAATATTGTTTTGCCAAAACTGACTTTGCACCAAAAACATAAATTTTACAAGAATATGTATGTGATGATGACAAATTGAATTGACGGAAAAACTCCAACGTAAATTGCTGTTTTTCATGAGTTATTTATTAATTTAAAAAGAGATCAATCGATTATATATTGTTCTTTTTTCTGATCTCTTTTGCCATCTTTCTTTAGGCTTCACAAGTCCTCGTTCAGACAGAACCTTGTCTTTGCCGGTGAAAAACTTTACAAGGTGCTGATTCATAGCATCATCTAAGTTGAACATTACACTATGCAAGGGGTTTTTAAGAGAACGAAACAAATGGAAGTTTGAAGGTGCCAGGTGAGTATGCTGGGTGTAGCAACACATCTTATCCAATATCAAAAAATTACAATTTTCGCACTATACTGTTTCGAACAAGTCACTTCTCATCACCTTTACCAGCTTATGTTTAAACGCGCAGTTAAACAAAATTCCTTGAGTTCATAGGGAAACCAAATATAGAGCTTGCTAGTACGTATATTTCTGACCGAGGAATATTCTTATCACATGCACGGAATTTCATGAACCATTGTTTGCATTGATGTCCTTGTAGAATTTTGTCACTGCAAACTTTACACAGAAGCGGACAGCATAACTGGGTCAAGCATCAAGTACTGTAGGACAACCACAGCAAAATTAGTAGAGAATAGAACATTAGTAAATAAGGGTCGTGAAAATCTATTCGTTGCCAATGTATTTCAGTAGATTATTAAAAAACATGAGTATTCTCATCTCTGGAACATATGTACATGCTATATTGTCTTACTAATTTAAAACATTGTAAATATTAAGTTGAAATCATAAAGTTGAAAATTTTCAATTTTATTTTAATCTCTGTAAATTATGTACAAGTTATGTGTATATTGACACGATACATTATGAACACGAATTTTGTTGTCGAACTAATACTGCAGGAAAATATGGAAAATTCTTGGATGTATGATTAAAAAATTAAATTTGTAGCAGAAAGATACGTAAATATACACTGCTTAAAACAATTAACGGATATTTCATAAAAATGTTAAATTAACCAATAAATTTTAAAAAAAATTGACTCATAATTTTTTAGTTTTAGTATATTTGTGAACAAGTTCAAATGCGTGTTATTGTATTTTAAGTTTTATGGTCAGTTTTTGGCAGAGTATGGAGTGTTACATTACTAGAGTAGGGAAAATACAGAAATATTCAACTTTACGAAAGTTTTATTGCAATGAGTCTCACACAAAAACATAAATTAATAATATGTATGATCTTCGTGAACATCTAAAAACGTTTGACATCTTAACGGCCCGAACAGGGATAGGCTGTCGAACACCTCTATGATAATCATATTCCATTCCTCTTTGACAGTAATTTGTAATGTCTGAAGCGTTCATGCAGCAACACGTCTCACAAAATCCCAAGCGTATTATATTGCATTACGATCTAGGTAATTGACTGGCCACTGCATTCCCTCTACACCAACTTCATCAATCCAGTTGCTAACCATGTTTGCTCGCTGAGGACGAACATTATCATTCACAAAAACGAATTATTTTTCCACTGCCGCTGGTTACTGAAAAACAACGAATCGTCAAAACATCACCCAAATGTTTGTGGGAAGTTACAGCTTCATCGTCTGTGAAATATAAGTCAGTGTTATCTTCAGTACTTACCTCGGTCCATACCATATTGAGGATTTTCCACTTTCCCAACCACATAATTTGTGTGCTGGGTTCAAGTCGGAGTACGTTATTCTTGTCTGCAACTTAAATCTGGATTATTCACAGAATAATACGCGCCCTCATTTACTAGGAACCTAATTGATTCATAATCTTTGGATTTTTTATGTTATGCAGTAAGATAATTGCCAACCATCGGTCTTCGATCATATAAGTCACACATATGCAAATGATTTCTTATTGTTTGCGTTGATAGCAGCCTTCCCGTATCAGCAGCGTACTCACTTGGAATTTGTAAATGATCAAGAACGCGAAATCTACGTGCCAATTACTGTCAGATATAGATCGCCTCTCTGTATTGTTGGTGTTGGCCTCCAGTTTCCAAAAAGCGATTCCAAAATCTTGAAATGATGAAATGTTTCAGGGCGTATTTGTACATTTTAGCACCATCGGCTTAATGCAATGTACTTGTGTTTTGTTTAAATGTTTTGAAATTGATTTATAGAAATAATTGGAGGTGTTAGTTGACACTACTTTTTATTATCCGCTATATAGATTATCCGTTATTCGTCTTGAGCAGCGCATTTATGAACACCCATTCAGAGTTACTAATAATCAGAAAGAAACTGTCTGCAATAATTTATATATAAAACATATATAGATGATTGTAACTTAGGTCCATTTAAAGACATGTGTATTTAATTGATTGATTATATTGACCTATTGTGTACATATAGACGTAATATATTAGTATGAAACAAAAACAAGTATCTAAAAGTATTAACCGATTTAATTAGACATATTTTAATCTAAACTAATAGTCTAGATTCGTAGACATGAAACTCTACGTGTTGCCTTTCCTATTCGTGTATATGTAAATACAGCTTTCAGATAAATGATAACAATATAACGGGTGCTAGGTAGGCGTGTTTCAGTGACATGCCGACACTGCTATCAGATATGTAAGCACGCACTGCGGTTGGTTTCCACTTCTTGCCATTAATGAAACAAATGATATTAAGTTGCGGAATTGTAGTCCACATATTTTAACTCACTGTGTCTGGAGGGAAAAGAAAAAAAATTCTATTATAGTCACTGATGGTATCTGAAACAGAAAAGAAAAACGTCAATTAAAAGCAAAATTATGTGTGAAAAAATTAAACTCTATAATATGTATATTAACAACATATAATTTATTCCTTTTTGTAAGAATGGATTGCAGGGACCAGTAGTAAAATCTTAACAAGGCCGGAAATTACTTTTTTAACGATTACTGCATTGAATTTATTACGACCTAGTACCCACAAATTTGGAAATAGTATTCCTGTGGGTGTTGTAAAAGTAGTAAACGATTATGAATTAAATTGCTAGTGTTCAAAGGACATTCCTTGATAAATATAGTGAAATTAGAGTACATTCATATCTAAAATTATTCAGATAACAAATGATACAGGATTTTCAAGAAAAATTTGCCATGTAGTTGTGATTATTAATTATAAATAGATGGCCGGCTGATGTTTGAGTTTATATAAAACCGAATAAGAGTTTCCAAAGAGGTACTAAATTGGTAGCACTTCATCATTATACACCTAATAAAAATGAAGTTTTATTTAGACGCCCATTCTGAAAGACAGAATAAAGTTTTGTCAAATTCTTGCCACATATTGAATGCTTATTTTTATAATTGCAACTGAAAATAATTTAAAATGAGTTAGTGTTCATAATTAGTGCTCAAAATGAAGAAATCAATTGCGAAAGTAATGACAATGATTGGAAAATCATTGTCATTCGTTCGATACTTCCAAATGACAATATTATATTATGAATCACAATGATGCACAGCTTAAAAGAAAAATTTCTAGCAAAAAATACAAAGCCGTATATTTCTGCCTGAAAAACAATGAGTGTAGACATAGATGATCATACGTTGTAAAAAAATTAAACAATTTAATCTAGTACTAGTATGCGGTACTTTGTAAATGTCAACAATCTATCCCAAAATGTCGAATACATTACTAGAAACAAAAATTAACAATTTTACTGAAAAACTTAACACGACATGAAACTAAGTAAAGTGAATTAGTGAAATACAAGGAAACACTGTTAAAGATATGTATAAGGAAATACAAAAACGAAAATATCTTATTCCGCAAATGTAGATGGACTCGTTCAAAAATTCTGTCAGCCAGAAATGAAATGCTTATAATCAAAAGTATTACAAACGACTGCCAAATAAATTCTTGCAGAACTAAACTGGACAGGAAAAAATTGTGGATATTGAAACAGTGTATTATACAATTAGGAAGAGTCGATATCATTTAAAAGTAGTCTAAACGAAACCATGGATAAAGAGTATAAACCAAACAAATCGAATAATTTTTGCCGAAAAGTAGTAGTCGAAGGAAAGAGAATGGTTTTGGAATAGGATGATATTCAGGGATGAAACTTTTCGATTAATTCTCCGTAGAGAGAGTCTGTGGACAGTCTGGAAAAGCTTGATAAAATGTAAGGAGGACTCCATAATAGTCTAGCGGCATATGTCTGAATAGTTGACAGACGAATGTATTTAAATATTCTAGGAAGAATTAAAAGCCAGTGTTAAGAAATACAAATTCAAACTATTGATGATGTTTGAAATTTGCAGAGAAACTTTGACATTATTAAAACTTGGTGCGATGTATTTTATTTAAAATTAAATATCGATGAATGCGATGTTGTTACAACGTTTATCAAATTGCAGAGAATGTAGATATACTGCATGCGATACACAAAATATCTTATAAGAAACTCAGCTTAAAATTTTAGATTAATTAGTAATAGTTTAAACAAATAAATATGTAGAAAAACTATACTTCAATCTATCAAACAAACATGCATGTATCTGAAAAGAGGACATTAATAATAATTTGTATTTATTCCGTTAAATAGACGACGGTGTCGACAATACCTGTAAGGATAGAATATTTCAAACACACCATCGGGTAACTAGTTGAAAAAGAGTGTAATTTCAATGTTATTGATATGCTGGCTGCGACGCGTTTCGTGTACCCAACTCTTGGTGGAGTGAATACGAATAACCTTCTTTTAGACAATCGAGTATTTATTCGATAGATGGAAGTATAGTTTTTTAGATACTTTCGTTATATCATAAAAGTACGTTAAACCCCAGAAAATAGTTTATTAATAAGGCCACAGGCTGCCTAATGAAAGCTTGATACTCCAAATCTATAGCAGTCATGTTATTGTCGTTATTCTCTTGTTACACAAATAAATATATTTAATAACTAATACTGCGATTGATAACAATCGAAAAGTTCAGAAATTTAATTAACATGTATTCAAGCTTACCATAGCAATTTCTTCAAAACTGCAATCTCGGAATATAATTGTGTCTTCGACTTTTAAAGATATCGATCAATTCCAATGTAGTAAATTGCATATATTCAATAATCTGAAAATAATTTTATGTTATTTATAACTTTTAGATATAGTGCGATATAAAATTATAAATTAGTAGTTTTATATAGTTTATAACCTTTTTCGACATTAATTTTCGTATTTTGCATACGTATTTCGACAACTCAAATCATCAGCAGATAATTAAACAGTGTCGCACTTGGAAAACTACCGCAGAAACCCGCATGAATCAAATTCCGTACATGATCTGTACCGTTGAAAGCCGAAACGCACACTGTGCACAGTACGTATATAGAATACGAAAATTAATGTGGAAAGGGGTTATATATCAACCTTAAGTGATTAAGTTAATCAACCACAAGCTTCATCAGAATTACCAGTTAATTATTTGTTAAGATATTTGTAAAATATATATTCAATAGTTCATGGAATATTATTCAAATACGAGGGAGCGTTTTTATATTCGCGGAATGAGCTGGTTGTAGATGGGTGAGTAGGCGCATTGGGGGTGTGACCTGTGCACCGACTCATGATTAGTATAAATACGAAGTTTCATTGTTATTAGACAGTTAGTCTTTGAGCTATGGTCAACCAAGTAACATAATCAGGAGTGAAAAGTGAAATATGGCTAAATCGAATATCGTGCCGTTATAAAGTTCCTTACCAGGCAAGGAAAATCAGTCGCGACCATAATGAATGAGATGTCATTGGTTTACGGCGACTCTTGTCCAGGAAAAACCATGGTGTACAAGTGGCATAGTTTATTTAAACAAGGAAGGGAATCCCTTGAAGACGACCCGAGGCCGGGCAGGAGCATTGAGGTGACCAAGCCAGGCACTTATCCAAAAAGTTGGACAAATTGTACTCGAAGATGCTCGACTAAAGAAGAAACAACTCGCAGAAATGGTTGGAGTATCCGATACAACAATTTTTAAAATCCTACACGATCATCTCGGCATGTTTAATGTCAACACAAGATGGGTGCCGAGAATGCTCACGCCGCCGCAAAAACAACAGCGCGTAGAGTGTTCGCGTGCATTTTTGGACCTCTGTAATGAAGACAAGGATGGTGTATTAAGTGGAATTGTTACTGGAGACGAAACTTGGGTTCATCATTATGAACCTGAGTCCAAACAAGACTCCATGCAGTGGCATAAAAAGGGCACAGCACCTCCCAAGAAATTTAAAGTGTCACAATCAGCTGGGAAACTCATGGCAACGGTATTTTGGGACTCGGAAGGAATATTGTTGATTGATTATAAAGATAAAGGTGTTTCTATAACCGAAGAATATTACGCTTCAATATTAGAGCGACTAAAAGAAGCCATTAAAAAGAAAAGACGGGGAAAATTGACAAAAGGTGTTCTGCTTTTGCACGACAACGCGCCCGTCCACAAGAGCCGCGTTGCGTTAGCTGCCCTGCATAAGGTGGGCTTCGAAATTGTGAATCACCCACCCTACAGCCCAGACCTGGCCCCGAGTGATTATTACCTGTTTCCGAAAATGAAAAAAGAGCTGCGGGGTAAAAAATTTACTGCCGATGATGAAGTCAAGGAGGCAGTTTCGGCGTATTTTGCAGATAAAGAGAAATCATTTTTTTATGAGGGTATAAATAAATTAATTGAAAGATGTGAAAAATGTATCCGTCTTGCAGGTGAATATATTGAAAAAGAAAAATGATTTCGTTTTTTTATTTCCACCCCTTGTCCGCCATTCCGCGAATATAAAAACGCTCCCTCGTGTATAGTATAAAATCAAACATTTCTAAGCCTACTATTGCAATGTATGTATTAATTATTACTTATATTCTAATATTTCAATTATATCAATTCGATTTCATGCAGTAATATTCTTCACATTGAATTGAATTATTCATATGAAATTTAAAGTATTGTCTAATATTCAAATTGCACTTAATTACTATAAATTCGAAAGAGCCTTCAAAATATTGAATGAAATATGAGAAAAAATTCAAGTTCAAACTCACATTATAATATCAAGTATTTAGTGCCAGTACCTTTCTCAATTTCGCGTATTAAAAGCGTATCATTCATAGGATTTCTCAAGCTTTGTAACACCGCACACCGTACCTGGAAAGCGAAACAGTTAGACATTTAGAAAACACACCTATTGAATTGCTTCTCTTATGAACATGTGATAAATTATGGCGGTTTTTACACTTTCAAGTTCATATAACGCAGGCCCCTCGGAGAATGATAAAGAATATAGTATAAGCCGAGCGGTCTTCCATCCGTAAGATACCTGTAGAGACGAGCTTCTGATATCAAAATTTCTACAAAAGCCCGGATCTACAGGGTAGATCACGAATGTGCCTAGGAGTGTTTTGTTTCGTTATGTTTTTATTTTGCATTCTCTCCATTTTTTTTCTTTATTTTGTTCAGTTGTCAGATCAAACTGGAAACGAAAAAAAACTTCCTGAAAATTATGATAATACAATTTATCAAAATCAACTTACGAGTTTATACATTGGTTACATAATAGAACGGAATCGATCGGTATAATAGATCATTAATTATAAAGAATCGGTAATATATCAATGTGTGCTGTTGGATATTATATTCATGCAAGAACAATGAGAGAAAAAGCCGTTTACATAAACTACCATATATATACAGGTTGTAACTTTTTGTACATGCATGTTACATGGTACCTTATTCTTTTATCTTATACTAGGCTTTGTATTGTACAATTCAGAAGTATACACATATATAAATAGCACATGAGTGTTAAGAAATAACTTATGTTACATTACGGGCATTGATTTTGGTACCCAGTAATTCTTGTTGCAAATGTACGTATGTAGATGTATCTTATCTGATCTCTGGAAGACATATTTCAAGTAAAAGTGTTTTCACTGTATTAGCTTAAATTAATTATTTTTGAATATGAAATTTATGTGAAATATAGAAGGTTAAGATAAATGAAATGAAATATTAAAGAACTCGTATATTTGTCAGACTTTTGCAGAAGTCAATACATAATTATGCATATAACACATGGATCAATAAGTCCCGAGACTAACAATGAAAACAACATTTTTTTTGCAAAATTTTTTTTTATTCATCAACATAATCACCTTTTAGGGTGATACAATGGTTCCAACGCTTTTCCAATTTTTCAATACCATGTTTATAAAAAAATTTATCTTTCGCTTCAAAATAAGCTTCAGTTTCAGCGATGACTTCCTCATTTGAGCCAAATCTTTTTCCCTGGAGCATTTTTTTAAGATCAGCAAAGAGCCAGTAGTCACTGGGGGCTAAATCTGGCGAATATGGGGGGTGGGGAAGCAGATCAAAACCCAATTCGTTCAATTTTGCCATTGTTTTCATCGACTTGTGGCAGGGTGCATTGTCTTGGTGAAAAAGGATTTTTTTTCTCTGCATGTGCGATCGTTTTTTTTGCGATTTCCTCCTTCAAACGCACCAGTAAGTCAATATAATAATCACTGTTGATCGATTTACCTTTTTCGAGGTAGTCAATGAAAATCACGCCATGTGTATCCCAAAAAACTGACGCCAGGACTTTGCCAGCTGACTGCTGCGTTTTCGGGCGTTTCGGACGGCTTTCGCCAGCTGTGCGCCACTCAGATGACTGCCGCTTCGACTCTGGAGTGTAGTGATGTATCCATGTTTCGTCCATGGTCACGTAACGACGCAAGAAATCTTTTTTGTTGCGAGTAAATAGCGATAAACAGCTTTCTGAATCATCGACTCGTTGCTGTTTTTGTTCCATCGAGAGCAATCGCGGCACCCACTTGGAAAAAACCTTTTTCATGCTCAATTTTTCATGAAGGATAGTAAATACACTTCCATATGATATCTGTGTCATCTCAGCAATCTCACGGAGCTTCACTTTACGATCTTTCATTATAATTTTTGTCACTTCACTCACATTTTCCGGTGTAACGGCTTCCACAGGTCTACCCGAGCGTTCCGCGTCATTTGTGTCGGTACGACCACGTTTAAACTCGGCAAACCACTGACAAATCGTTGCTTTTGATGGACAAGAGTCCGGGTAACATTTTTCAATCCATTGTTTTGCTTGCGTGGTGTTTTTAACCATTAAAAAACAATGTTTTATCAGAACACGAAACTCGGTTTTTTCCATTGTTTAAACAAACTACAAAACGACTTTACTCCAACCTCGATAACTCAGCTGTTTCTGGTCCGATCGACTTAAAATTTTGACACGTTTCAAGCAAAGGTTAGTACTCTAGAAAGACGTGGTTACTGGTTTACTATGAGCGCCATCTATGGGTTAATCTCGGGACTTATTGATCCATGTGTTATTACAGGTCATTATCTAGGTAACTTCAGTAATTTTTTCGGGTTTTTCCATGTTTCTAAATCTTTAATCACTTTTATATCAAATAATAAGTTGGGAGAATCTATTATTCATCAAGTTTCCAATGTATTTTCTTCGACAACGTTTAATGAATGAATTCGTTCATGTTTAGTAATTGCTTTACAGAACCATACATTGCTTTTCTATAATATTCGAGTATAGAGATATGGATAGGACATCTGAAAATCTAATACCCCCCTTTCTCAAACTACTGTTCAACCACCGTGCCCATAAGGATTACTTTATGACTGTTAGAAAAAATCAACTCTTACACCTTTTCCATTTTGCCTAATTCGAAATACATCAAAACAGCTTTAGAAACATTATGTATCTGTCCTCCGCCAATAAACTTGACTTGTATTATTTTGTATTATTATATAAAGAGGCTCCCTAAGCCATATCTTAATCTTTCGTTTCTTCTAAATTTTTAAGAGTAGAAAGCATCAAACTTGGAATATTTACCGTCCGAAGAAGTTACCGATCTCCATTTGAAACATGTTTTGGGTGTGCGAGCTTATTTAGGTCATTTTTTAGACTATAATTCGAAATCGAATATTTCTTGAGATAGTACTGTTATGAAAGTAATGAGCTAGCTGTTCTATACGTCTTTTACAGTACGAACACTGGCAAATTTACTAAACTTAACTTTAATTTATTTCACTATATTTGGCTTATTTTTAAGCAGTTCTAATATCGTTGATATTTTTGGATTACATCATCTCTCCAGGTTTTTTAAAAAAATCTGGAACCTACTTTAGTACTTCTGTTTGTAGTAATCCGTTTATTTGAATATCCTTCTTTTTTTTAATGCTTTTATTTCCTCATATTTCACCACTACTCATTCCTTGCTCTAAATAAATTATGGGCTTCCTTTCAATATACTTACAAATACCTATGAACGTGCATTTAACGTAAAAGAACTTATAATATAGTGAGGTACTAGTAACTCCTGTGCTTACCATGAAATATGACAAGTTTTAATCGCAATTTTAGATGTAAAAGTGGAATATATTACACGCAGATTCAAGAAAAAAGAAAAAATATAAAAAATATGCTTAGATATTCCAAATTATATAATTTTGCTAATGTTTATGTGTCGAAATTTTACTTCAATTTCTTCAATATTTTGTACATTATACAATGTTACGCAATAAAACATGGGTGTTGTGAAATTAGAACATCGCAGTGTCATCAAATTTTTGACAAAGAAATATGATTCTTTAAAACTATTCACGAAAGAATAATTATCGTGTATAAAAATGAGGTTATGTTATATTTTAAAGTGAGACATTGGTCAAAACCGTTTCAACGGGGTCATGAATCCATCGAAGATGGACTAGCATCTTTTGGGCCCACTCGTAAGTTTTTCTTGCTAAACACATAACAAGCAGGATTACAATAAACGGAAATATCTAAATACTCAATTGTTTATATAATGTACCCCTTGTACATGTAGCAAATATGTTACAACCAAATTCCTAGATTCCTAAATTAAATATTTGTTATTCAATGCTTCTTGTTCAGCTAGAATCTGAAAACTCATTACTATAGACATAAAGGCTCAAAAATTGATAACGCGTCATACAATACTTGCGTCTAACATACAAACATTCGTATAAGAATTCGCAAACAATGTCACCCAAATTAGGTACATCATAATATCATTAATAAAAAGGAATAAGACAATAAGGAGAAGATATTGTAAATGAGTACCAATACAACTTAAAAAAAATACAATAGAATAATTTGCCCTATACAACCGAGTCAAACAATAATTACGAAAGGATGTATTTATGAAAGGAACACAAAATCTAGCTAGCTAATACAGAAACAACCAATTGTCCTTTGCCTAGTGTTTCAGGTCAACAGGGATATTTTTCTGCTCATTTGTCAAATTTTACTTCAATTCGTTCAATATTTTTTACTCTCTACAGTGTTACGCAATAAAACATGGGTGATGTTATATTAGAACATCGCAGTGTCGTCAAATTTTTGACAAAGGAACCATGATTCTCTAAAACTATTCACGAACGAATAATTACAGTGTATAAGGATAAAGTTATGTTATATTTTAAAGTGAAACATTGGTCAACACCGTTTCGGCAGGGTCATGAATCACTTGAAGAATAATGTCCAGCATTTTTTGGGACTACTCAGAAGTTTGCATCACTGATTATAATACATATAAAGTATTTGAAAGACTTTCACATAATTAATTTATTAGATATAATCCCAATTAAACAGCCGGGTTACGTCCCAATCGCAGCTACACCGACAAGTTCTGGCATGACTACCTATATTGAGGATGGATTCCAAAGGAAACAGAAACCTCTGTAACATTCATAGACCTATCGACAACTTAAAATACTTTGGTACGTAGACTTCCGCGGTCGTGGTCCATGCTATCTGCTTCTGGGTTTCCGGGCTGGAACCGCGTCACTAGTATATCTGCCGACGTTTCGTACCCATTTGTATGGGAATAATAATAACTTAAAATACTGTTTGGAAACAGGGTCTGATATGATTCGAGAAGATATTCAACTTAATACATTTTCACTAGTAGAATCTTTTAGGTTATTATACAAAATTCTAAAAGCAATTTAAGGAAATGTTACAATAGAATTTCAAAGTTTCTAGTGCCACTATTGTTAAGTTTCTATATTACATATATATTTCGAAAACAGCATTAAGGAAATTGAGTTACGCAGACGACTAGACAAAAGCAACATCAAAATTTTGATGCAAATTAACCCTAACGTCGGTCCTGGAAACTTATCACGGAACACATAAAAAGAACTGTCGCCAGCATTCATGCGTCACTACCTAGGATTCCCCTTTAGAGACTTTACGAATGTCTGCACTTAAGACTGCTTTTCGCTACAGCTGATACCCTTGTTTGCATCACTAATATACATGACAACCAAATAGATGTAGAATTAAACAATATTATGCGACTAATTACAGGCACTTACGATCTTGTCAATCTATAGACTGTCAGCCTTAAGCAACATTCCATCGTCTACAGATGCAAAATCCAAGGCCTCTACAATTTCCAGTACATAATAACCTAAACAATATTAACTGAAAGACAAATATGCAAAAACCCATCAATAGATGCGGGGAGACATTTAGCAGAAAACAACTTAAATTTAACCGAATCCTGGCAAATGGAATTGCTAGAGAAATTTCCCTTATAAACACGACGTATACTTTGTACTAAAAGATCATTCAGGTTTTAGGCAACCTAGAAAACTATGGACAACGAGAGTGTGAACTTGTGACGGTAGACGCCCAAACTTGTAACGGCAGATCCAAAAATTTTCTAACCAAATGCAGAAAACTCTATCCTTTCTATAATTGTGAAGCTATGCAATGGAAAGTAAAGTCATAAGCATGTGTATAATAGTTTAAAAACCTACGAAAGTGATCTCAACAAGTTTCTACGAATCACATATACGCCAATTTAATATTTAAAACAATTAGATGTCTGTTTGCGTTGTCCATGGTTACTTCATCTTGGTTTCCGGGTTCTCGATAGTTGTGCTGCTGACGTTTCATTTTCATTTACAGGAAATACATTCAGGACTTAACTGCTGCTACTGCTGAGTAATAATGATATCAGTTAAACCCTGAAGATGTATCATGTATATGAAGACAAAACACCGGCAGCATAAGAATCGAGGACGCGGCTCCAACCTGGAAACTAAGATGAAGTAATTATTGTAATACGTCTTATACGTATTCATTATATTACTATACATTTTACCTCTGTTTGTACTTATAATATATGATGTAATAGTCATGCGATGAGCAAACAAAATGAAGCAAATTTCGTTTCATTTTGTTCGCTTCTGCTATTATTTTCTTATTGTTTCATTTTGCATATTCATTCGCCTAAGCTAATAGTTAATAATGACTTGCTTTTAAACATATAATAATATGTAGTTCTCAAAACAAGTGTATTTCTTCTTAATACATAACACGCAGCAAAAATAACAATCAATTTAGATGAATATTCAGTGCTTTTACTGTATGTTAAAGTCCATACATTTGCAAAAATTTACGAAACTTCTAACCATTTTATGCACAAGATCATAATTGAAAATTTCAATAAAATGTCAATATTTGAAACTGCTCTTTTCACATAAAATGAACCTTAAGTATACTCCGAAAAAAAATCGTCTTTTAGCATTCAAGTTTATTTATGACATGGCATTGGAAGGCAACAGAAAATTAAATTTTCATGTACAGGACACAACCAGATATTCCACTCTACCCCTCATTACCCTTCACCATCTACCCTGCCGCAATTGAATGCTAAAGTTTAATTAACAGACCCGAAACTTTTGAAACATTATTTTAATCATTACTTTTGCGCATGTCAAAGTGCCTGCGCAATATGCATTTAAATTTGGTGAATGGCGGTATAACAAAATTTACTTACGTTATTCCGATGCCGATTCCAAAAATGAGGAAACATAGAAAGTAAAATACCTATGCAGGAAATGTTGAAAAATCGATTCGAGAATGGTTTTTTTTTTCGTTAACTTGTAAACAAATTGGACATTCGATAAAATCGGATTTTTGTAAATGTACGTACACGGTGAATTAGCTGGAAGGAGAGAAAAAAGAACGAGTAAAAATTTTAAATAATGTTTGAAATAAATCTTTTTAATCTTACTAGCGTCACGGGATGATGAATTAAGGTATAATTACGTCGCATGACGGACCGTAATACATCCTTCAGAAGACAGAGACTTAAAAGCCGAACTTGAACGTATATAAATTGGCCAGTCGGATACTTTTCGGATTGTAAAACACACCAATACGTGAACCGAACGACACAGAAAAATGACTTGGGTATCAGTTTGACGGCAGGTGTCTCTTTTAACCAATACTTTCAACCGCCTATTCACCGATCACGTTGATTTTCTCAGATAAAATAAAAATTTGTTCACAGAAAGGTCCAGAACGAAAACAATATTTTAAAATATTTGAATTTAACTCTGAAAAACGTAAAACAAAGCAATTGACTGAACTTTATGTCGCGAGATCAAGAAAAGTATAAATTAGAGTTTACTTACAATGTCACCGTAGTGCAGATGCCATAATTTCTAAATCCCTCAATTTCTTTTCGTTGACACGTATCAAAATCACTAGTAAATACACTTGTAATACTTATGCCAAAGCGATAGAAATGTATATCTTCCTACAGAGAGAATTGGTGTTTATGCTTAATTTTTCTAGAGAAATCCATAACAATTATCAAGTTGACGTGCTAGTGACAGAGCGAGGACGCTGCGGACGCCGACGCCCCTAGAGCGTCTCTGAGCATGTTGGATGCTGCGAAGGGTAGGGTAGAAGGGGAGGAAACCTTCCCTCTCACCATTTAGCTCTTACTGGTTCCATTAGAGCAACTATTGTGTTACGCATACCGCTGTTACTTCGTATCAACATATATGTACATACATAGATCTCACTATGTAGTGTATTATTCTTGTTAGAAGTATGCTGTTTTAGCGTTTTTTCTCAAGGATAGTACACTCAATCTAGATAATTGTATACTCTTTCTTTTTTTATATGCCAAGTCGACTCTTTTAACTAAATAAGTTAACTAATGAAAATGTACAGAATGCTTTAAAATCTTTTACCAAATAATATAATTGAGAAAGTTTCAACTTAATATCAATTTGTAATATAACATTCTAAAGTAAGATTTGCATTTAAAATAATCTAACATAATAATAAGAGAACATAGAAAGCAGACCTTAGAAAACACAGCACTTATTATCAATCTGTCCGAAATATGCTGCAATCTTGTACATCTATCGCCACGATGCGGCTTTCTACTCCCATCTATGATTTGCTCACGGAATGGATGAAAGAATTTTTCCATTGTATGAAATCAAACATTTCAAGTAAATCTTCAAAAATGCGATCAGTCAAGTCGTTTGAAATTTCAGATTTTCTACCACGAAGATGCTAGTCGTGCCATTAAATTGGACTTCATTAAATAAACAAAACAAAGGAAATGTACGTCATAGAATTGTATTAAGAAGAACAATATTATACTGGCCGAAACGCTTCTGTCAAGTATACCGGATAAATTTCTGTTAATAATAAGAATGATTTAATTTAATAATACACCTGGTCAAAATCACTAAACTAAATTGTATAAAATAGCTAAGTACATATGCTTGAAATGTGTAATACTGGAAATCTTTCTAAAGACCCATAAAATCGGCTGAATGCTACCTTAAATTGGACTTCTTATGTTGCTAATTCTCTGAAATAAAATGAATTTACGTCTATTTATACAAACAACAAAGAAGTAGCAAACATGTATTATTAAGTCGCACAACGAAATGAATACTATTTTGATGTGACTAGTTCGTTTTCTTTTTGTTATTTTTGGAAATAAAGCAGAGGTCACAAATAATAATAATAAATGAAAACTGATTCGTATTTGCCCTTTTTTGGAATATTTGCTATTTATGTATAACAAAAAAAAGTCAGTAAAAAGTAGACAGTATTTTTAAACTAAATTTTATACAAATATTTACTGCGTTGAGAATAATAAATGACAAAAAAGTAGTGAGAAAGCAATAAACTTTTCTCATTTCTTGCGAAAATCGTTATTTTCCTTATTTTGGACTAGTTTTGTTTGGTCGTTCGATTGTAGTATATAGTTGCGAATTAGTGTATTGCAATACCAAGAGTTCGAAAACAACAAAACTACGGTCAGTTAAGCGATTTTGAAAAGGATCGCTTAATTGAACTATATGAAGCGGGTATTATATTTCTCGAAATCACTAGACAGATACAGAGAAATGTGGCTAGTGTCATTCGTTTTTGGGGAGATTAGTCTCATAAAGAGATTTTGGATAGCCTATAAAAACCACAGGACGGGAGGATAGAAGACTAAGATTGCTTGCCTTAGAGGTTGATATAGTACCTCAAGATCTATGGAAAATATTTTGTTGGCAGAGAATGAGTTTCACAATTGCCGTCTTCGTTCGTTTTTGTTGATTACCTTTCGTCCTAGACTAATACTGCCTATCACAAATCAGCTCTTAGATTATAATGGTGTAATATATAGGCAGATTGGGATGAAGGGTCGAATAATATCGTATTTTTGATAACGCTTGGATTTTGAACTAATTTTACGATAGCCGACAATATTATCTCACTTATAAAAAAAAGTTGAGAAAAAAAAATGTATACAATTAAAATATAGAAGGTATTTCATTTAGCATACCAGCTATATATAGAAATAATATTGAAATCCGACATTTTCCAATAAATAATTATTTATCATAAGCCTTCATCATGTCTTATCCAACCAAAGACACTCCTTGTCCAAAATTTCACATACATTGCTCCGACAAAAATATCTAGGTAGCGAAAAAAACATAATTTATCCTATAATCAGTTGGAAGTGATCGCACATACTCGTATTCAACAGGTACCAATAAAAAAGGATTTTATAAAAATCATTCAAATTTCAATTTATTAAAGAAACTTTGTAATACAAACAAAAAGGACTAATCCAACTAAATTTAAATATTTAATTCATTAAATTCGCAAATAAAGAAAAAGTTTTACTTCTAAAAATTTAGGAAACTACTGGGTGTGCAAACTCAAGTGAAGCCTGGTGGTATCATAAAGGTCCATAGTTCAATTTCAAATGTTGGCTAAACAATTTTATAGCAAATTATTTTCAGACGGTTCTTGACATTTGACAGATGAGAAATTTACAAATGTACTTACAATAGTCAGAAAGTTAGTCAAAATAAGAGGGAAGACAAAACTAAATAAAAAATGAACTAAATAATTTAACCAAAAATACGTAAGTAAGTAAAAACAGCGTATCGGTAATACTCAGAAATTCTTATGGACAACTTACGAAAACTAAAAAAGATGAAACTAGGGACCTTTATGATACCACCACACTTCACTTGAGTTTGCTCACCCAGTACCTAATTATGTTTATATTTTAAATCCTATAAGGAGATAGCTAATTAGATTGATTCATGAAAATATGTAGATTACTAATGTAAAGGGTAAATTAAACTAACCTATTTGCAACAATTATCACCGGTTATTCACGAAACTGTTACTATTATTTAGAACGACTTATATTATATAGAAAACAACACTGTTAAGGAGGGAAAAGGCTCATGGTAAGAAAGAGATAGAAAATGTAATTATAATGTAAAGAAAGATGTTATGTAACCCCATCTGCTTATTTGTATTGATTAGAAAACTTTCAATTTTATGGACTACTTTAATTTTTTGAAACCTAAGTTCTTAATTTTTGCGTTCTTAAAATAATTTTGTTAAGCATTTGCTATATTATTAGTTTGTTACGTGTTTGTTGTATCATATTTTTTCGTGACTTTCATACATTAATTGACAAGATTTCGCCATTGACGCGCAGTATGTTACGCGTTCCTGATTTTACATGTATCATACCGTGCTATCATACCGTGTCAGCTCATCAGGATAGACTTCATGAAGAAGAAGTCCATTTTTTGTCATATTGTTCACAATAAATCACGTGTTTCTTCGCGGGTGGTACCATCCTGTTGACACCACACTATGTCATGATAATGTATGCCATCCACAGGTAATACAATTCCATCTGCATTTTTGAAAACATACAGTCAGAAGGGAACACCTGTCCAAAATGTACATCAAACTGTCAACTTTTCAGAATGCATTTACGTTTCCTGATCCATGAACATCTTTAATTCCCTATGTTCAGAAATTTTGTTACTTCAATAATTTAAAGAAGAAAAAGTGAACCGTTTGTTAATCTAGCATCCTGTTGACAAAAGCATGGCGACGTCCATGATTTTTAGGCTTCAGTTCGTGAAACAAATGCATTTTATGTGGATTTAAAGTATAGTTTTTTTTCATATTCAGTATTGAGATGTTAGTTCTGGACACATCGAGTTAAAATTCTCAGGTTTTCAGTCACGCTTTGGTTTATAACAGCAATATTATTCTCGGAGCGGCCATCATGTGCGTATACAGGAATTTGTTTGTCCACAATTGAACCACTTTCTTCACTCTCTGATTAACTTCTTAATAGTGTTAATTATTTTTACACGATTGATTCCAAATTTTAACCATAATTTTCATAATCAGTTTTCGTGATTGTCAGTTGTTCTTGCACTGTTCCTTGATTAATTTGTTGAATCTCTACAATATACTTATTGTAACGCCGATGTCGATTATGTGAAAAATGGTGGGCTGTAACTTTAGTAATTTCGTGAGGAATTTTATTCTGTTTTAATTATTTCCTAATGTAGATGCGGGGATCAGTTAGAAAATTTCGGGAATATCTATGAAGAAAACGTTTTATACATAAATAAATGACTTTATTTGGTTTTTCAAAATATCCATCATTACATTAATTACATTACTTTCGTGATTGAATAACTTTTGTTGGCAAAGCTTTATTTTGAAACACTCACTGTCGACTATTACTTTGTTTATGTTTTGCAAGAATATATCTGCGATTCATCACCTGTAGTGGTTTGAAATATCCGTAATTAAATTTGTTCAGTATAAAGTTCTTCTTGGAAAAGAAAACGGACCATGATGTAACAGCACACGGTGCTAAATTCATCTCGGTCAATTTTACGCGTCCGAATAGGTGGCCAACACCTAAAAGTTATAAATTTGGAAGAAACGTTAGCCGAATGTAGAGGTTAGTAGTTTGTAAATTATCTCTCATATTCTTAAAGTATTGATTTGCAGCATTTGACACAATCTTCTTGTTGACTAGTGTATAGATTAGTGGTGTCCAACGGGAACAAAGTTTTCTCACAGCTAATTGCCTATGTAAAATAGAATGTATCGAAATCTAAGAAAATGTGGATGGATGATGAAGTTACATGTCAATTTTCTTCAATCATTCGAAGATCAATCATTGAATATTTTCCACAACAGACATTGCAGAACCACCATACCTTGGCTCATCTGTGATTGAGACAAACGCAACAAAAATCATAATAAACCATAGTGCATTTTCACTTGTTAACACAATTTCGACTATGATTCGCTTTACCACGGTAATGTGCATACATAATATTTTGATAGACGGACAGAAACATCACACTCTTGATATGATGCAGTGAGAATATGTCACAAACTAATGGACTTTAGCAGATTCCCGAATTTTTTCTGTCCCTCGTATAAACATAAATCTTTTTAGAATGATTGATGTAGAAGTAATAGAAAAATTTGAACTAGCGTAGAACAAATTATCATAAAATTAGTCATGGATTTAAATAACAATAATTTAATTAATTAGGTACTAATGCTAGGTGTAACAGATGTAACTAACATTCAAAGAAAAACTCCCTGCAAGTTTATGACTATCTAACAAGGAGTAGGGTATCCCCTATATATGTATTTTGTATCTTATAACCGCGTTCTTTTAGCTTTTTAAAAGAGTATGTGCACTGTAATTCTTTCCAAAGTAAAAGTTAAAAATACTAATATGATTATATATAAACAACATAAATAATGGAATTAGTAAAATACATAAACAATAATAAGTAAACCTCTTTATATTTCATAAACACGATGATTAACGAAGATCTGACAATGATAGACAAAAATCCGCGCCTGTCAGTCATATTTCCTTTTATACGGCAACATGCGAAGGAGTCCCACAGCATAACAGACTGAACGAACAATCTTGTCGACCCCAAATACAAATCTCGCTGAGAGAAAGAGCGCGTATTGATCCCGCAGATCATGGCCGTTCCAGGGAGGTGAAGAGTACCGTCATTGCCTTCGCCGGCAGCCGGAATATCCAAAGGGGAAGCACCTCAAAAAGGCAGGGAGGAAAAAGGACTAACCGAAACAGGGACGGAGATTCTTCACTCAACAGCTCTCGGGTCTTCCAGTTTAATGGTTGTAGACACTAAAGTCTTCTTGTGTGTCAGTTCCACTGTGTGAACAACTTACATACATATATAAACTGTGTTCGCTTTTCGTTTCTGTGGAATAGTCACCGTCGTCAATTTCGATTTTTGCAATAAATACTGATGTCTCGATGAAGTGGCAGGCGTTCTATATAAAAACGGCGCTCGAACATTTATTATTTATACTAAAATATTTTCAGAACGCTCGCAATATGCATGGAGATAATAAAATGTTTTTTACGTATCCTAATTCTAATAAAATAATTTCATAAATTTGCATTTTGAATTAAAAAAATATTTTTTTTGGTATTTCAGTCAATATCAATATCTTTCAAACTGTAGTTAGGATTTATAATTCAATAAAATTTCATAATAATATATTAAGAAAGGAGTGACATAAGATAGCTCATATGGCACGAGATACATCGACGAATAAACTAATGGATAGAATTTTCTAATATGCGAAAGAGATCATTTTCGTAAGGTAATTTTAATGAAGCCTGTGGTGTATTAACTTGATCATTGAAGGTTGATATATAACCCCTTGCCACATTAATTTTCGTATTCTGTATACGTATTTCAACAAATAAGTTGTCATCATCAGCAGATAATTAAACAGTGTCGCACCTGGAAAACTACGGCGAAAAATACCCGTACGAAAACAAACTCCGTACGCGATCCCTACCGTTGAGAACCAAAATGTACACAGTGTACATTTTGGTTCGCAATGGTGCGGTGGTAAGGGATTATATATCAACCTTCAGTGATCAAATCATTTTCATAGATTATCTTGCCAAGGTAACAGTCATTAACGCAACGTGTTATGCTGCTCTACTGGACAAATTTCAGGAAGTTTCACAATATCTAAAAAACAACTTGGACCGTTTCATCCAAAAATGGCTTCTATTTATTCATAAAACTTAATTTTTTCTGGTTCGAAGGAAGTCTTGGTCGTCTAAACAACTTATTGTGGCTATGATGTAGTATCTTGAGGATCTTAAGGGAACTTATTACAAATACAGCATAATGGCAGGGTCGTCGATGTATTGATGTTAAAGGAATTTATATGTAGACATATATCATTAACGAGAAATGCCCTTTCGAGTCACTTCTCGTTAATTATAGCGTTTAAAACCGAATCTTTTTGACATTGCAAGAAAACTAATGAAACTATTGCATTAACATCATTCACTCATTGCTATTCTCTGCAAAATTGCTCATAATAATCAAAATCATATCTTAAGTATTTCACTAACTAGAAAAAGTTTGTAGCAATGATTTTCGTGTATCCAAAAATAAAAATTGAATTTAAGTTATCTTTCTCTACTTTTAAGAAAACCAGAAAAATGAATTTTTGCATAATATTAACACATCCATACTCATTATATCGTAAGATGATTTACCGTTTTGCGATGCAGCATCTCAGTATCAGCCACGTACAGTCGGATCTCAAATCCACAGATAATTGGCTTAAGTGAAAAGCTTTCCGGCGTTATTGGGCTGAGGAAGTGAGCTAAATCTATGCTATAATAATAGTTTATTTCATATTATTTCAGCGAATACACGAAAAAGCGTACATATTATTGTATACAAAATATTCCAAATTAAATTATCTTGTGAATTGGATTCACGGTTATATTTTTTAAACGTGTATTGTACTGATTTGCAGTATCCTAAAATGTTTCTGTATAATGTCGAACCTGTTATTAGTTACTGAGTTTAAAATATTATACATATTTAACAATTCTCAAACTCTGATTATTCTTAATCTGGTACGTAGACTTCCGCGGTCGTTCCATCGGCGTCAGTTTCAGTGCAGTAGTTTAGCCCTGAAGATGTCCCATACAAATGAGTACGAAACGTCAGCAGATATACAAGTGACGCGGTTCCAGCCCGGAAACCCAGAAGCAGATAGCATCGTCTTTGTTATGAATAATTTCTATTAGATTTGCCCAATGTGATTAGATACAGGTTTGAATAGAAATAGTAAAACATCAAATTTTCTGAAAGGCGAACTATGCCACGTATAACCACTTTCGTACACTCATTAATGTACAAATTCTAGAGTGATAATAAAAATCATTTCATTATCACTCTTTCATTATATTTACAATGGTTTATGTATATATTTTTTTATAATTTTAACCAAGTGAGTGTAAATTACAATTTATAAGTAACTACTATACTAACGGGTGTTTTTTTTAGAGGTATAGAACTTTGAAACGGAATAAAACAAATATGATTTTTTTAAATTGACATGAAATTTACTTTATTCGAAAGATAATCTTCTGGCATTATAATTTAAATATGACTTCTGGCATATGACCGCCACGGCTGGCTCAGACGTACTCTAATCTAGAGGGCCAATTTTCGATGACTTTTTCCAACATTTGTGGCCGTATATCGGCAATAACGCGGCGAATGTTGTCCTCCAAGTGGTCAATCGTTTCGGACTTATCGGCGTAGACTAGCGACTTCACATATCCCCACAGAAAATAGTCAAGCGGCGTTAAATCGCACGATCTTGGAGGCCAATTCACGGGTCCGAAACGTGAAACTATGCGGCTACCAAACGTTTCCTTCAATAAATCAATTGTGGCACGAGCTGTGTGACATGTTGCGCCGTCTTGTTGAAACCACAACTCCTGCACATCATGATTGTTTAATTGAAGAACGAAAAAGTCAGTAATCATGGCTCTATAGCGGTCACCATTGACTGTAACGTTCTGGCCAGCTTCGTTTTTAAAGAAGTTTGGACCAATTATTCCACCAGCCCATAAAGCACACCAAACAGTCAGTTTTTCTGGATATAACGGTGTCTCAACATACACTTGGGGATTATCATCACTACAAATACGGCAGTTTTGTTTATTGACGTATCCATTCAACCAAAAGTGAGCTTCATCGCTAAACAAAATTCGATTATGAAAATCGGGATCAACGGCAATCTTGTTTTGGGCCCATTCACCGAATCTACGCCTTGCTAAGTGATCGTGTGGCTTCAATTCTTGCACGAGTTGGATTTTGTAAGCACGCAAACCTAGATCTTTCCGCAAAATCTTCCATAATGTGGATGGACACATATCCAATTCCTGTGCACGATGGCGGATAGACTGATTCGGGTCTTCCTCTACGCTACGCTCTACAGCAGCAATGACTTCTTCTGTACACACTGTAAAACGTCTCTCTGGATGCGTGTTATCATTTAGAGTATACGTGGTGCGAAAACGTTCCATAGTTAATCGAATTAATTGCTCTGATGGACGATTATGTTGACCGTAATATTGACGTAGTGCGCGATACGTATTTCGAACAGAACCATGATTTTCAAAATAAATTTGCACAATTTGCAAGCGTTGTTCAGGCGTCAGTTTATTCATGTTGAAATGACAAACCAAACTAAATATAAATCACTTAACAACTGACAAAATGGCCGCCAGTTAAAAAAGTGTTGCCAACTTAAAGTTCTATACCTCTAAAAAAAAAACACCCTTAGTACTATAGTAGCAATATTATTTATAATAATGATAATAATATTAATTAGTTTCCAATAGACAAATAACATCAGCGGTCACATATTAACTATTTTCCAGTTGTTCAATAAATCTAGCATAACGTAGATAACCTTATTTTACATTTTCGATTGTAGTTAAAAGAATAACATATTTCATACAACCTCCACATTAAATGTAAATATTTTGCCATTTTCTATCTCCACTTATGAGTAGTTTTCTTGTATTACTATTGAAAGTACAACATCGGTTAAATAAGCAACTCAGAAATGCTGCTCAAAAATTCGAGAAATATTCGATTTTAGATTTGTCATTTGTTGTCAACTTTTTAATTGAAAGACAAATGAAAATTATTGAATTTTTCTTCTCTTACATTCGTAACTATTGAAGATAGAACAAAATTAAAAATGGGGTCTTTAATTCAATATTTATTCAATAGTTTCAATTAAAAGCTTTTCAAGTTCCAACACAAAATTGTCTTTTTTAGAAGGCAATCATAGTTAGCTATGATTTCTTAAATTGCTTATTTGTTTCTGATGTAGAGGCTTGGTATGATCATATTTTTTGCATTTTATTATAGCAGAGAAATAATTAAATTAATTTTACTAATTACTATTACTTTTACTAATTAAACTGCTATAGTTATCAAATAAATTGGAATTCTATCAGATAGTTTACTGTACTAATTTAAGTGTAAGAAAAAAAGAATATATTTTTTGTTAATATTCTAGCAATAGAAATAGTACTAAAGCTAGCGAAGTGTATAATAAACGCTATATGAAAGGGAGACATCTATATCTAACATTATTTTCCAAGTGAGAAAACAATTTGAAAAAGTAAAGATCATTTAATTTCCATATCAATTAGAAAAGAAATTTAAACCGGAACATGAAGACAGGATTTTAGCTTATGAAATTACAAACCCAAAAATAAAATAATAAAACATTTAATTTTAAAAGATAATAAATGCAGTCCATTTAAATGTAGAGTTAGTAATATACTTTATGCCCAAGACCAAGAACGAGACTAACGAACGAAGTTATTTGCTCGATAGTTTTTGGGAGAAACAAACAATAATACGAATTATTTTTAAGCAATTCTTTATGAAAGCAATACAAAATGGAGTATTTAATAGACATAATTATGTTTGTTGGTCTCAATACAATCCTCACTTTACTGTGAAAAGACAAGATCAACGTATCTTTTCTGTAGACATATGGAGTGGTATTTTTGCATAACTGCATAACAAGCTGATGAATTACAATTGAATTTAATTAAAAATCAAATTTATTTTCAACATGACGGTACGGCTGCTAATGAATACGGAATAATGGTGGCCATTTGAATATTTATTGAAATAAATTTAGTTGCTGTTTATTCATAGTTTGGTTATATCTTTTACAAAATATTCGTTACCATTGGTAATTTATGGTCTCTTTTACTCTTAATAGATATGTAATTCGGTTTTATTATTATTTGTATTCATATATACTTTTTCCTCTTTTGTTTTCTTCAGCATTAAGATAGTTTTTCATAGCTTGCTTGCCCATTATTTCCTTAACCTTCATCAACTAGTATTAGCAATTGAATAGTTTCGGTTAAAACAAATTCATAAAATCAAAAAATAAAAATATTGATGAAGTCATGGACAACTACCATTACTATTTAAGAAAAATAATTAATGTTATATCTTGAAAATCAAGTGTGCCAAAAACTTTTAATTGAAATTATTAAATTTTACGTAAAAATATCTACCACGCGCCATTTTTAGATTTGTTCTTTCTTCAGTGGTTACGAAGGTATATAAGAAAAATTTCGCAAAATTTTCAATTTTTTTTAATATCTCAAAAAGTTTATAATAAACGGCAAATCTGAAATCAAATATTCATCGAATTGTAAGACTGAAATTTTTCAACTTTTTTAAAATTTTTAGGAAAATATAACGAGTAGAAAATCTGAAACTGCCTTCAAATAAATACTTCTTTCACTTCTGAACAACTTCGCTTATTTAACCAGTTCTGTATCTTCAATATTAAGCCAAGAGAAAGTGGACATCTGGTATAAAAAAAAAACAATAGCGAACTAATATTAGAAATAATACAGGGAAACCACGAAAGTGATATGGAAAGAATATAAAATAAATGCTTTTATTTTCTATAAAGGCGAATTTTTTTTAATATTTCAGTTTTATAATTAATTCAGTAAAATATGTGACATCCAATTTCAATCATCGTATTAAGATATTTTAAAGGCCTTTTCCTAAAGGTACTTGTTATGAGCTTTTTTGTCTGCGAAAAATTGTTATTACATCAGTATACTCGTATTACTTTCATATTTATACTCTCAATTGTATTTTTATAATAGAAAGTGATAAATATTTATAAAAAAAATTGTTTAAATCTAAGTAAAAGTAAACATTAATATATAATATAAATAATTATCCATGTATAAAATTTGTTTACAATTTTACTGTTTGCTACAATTTCAATTACTTATTTTATCAATTTTTAAAAGCACCTGTTCATTCAAAGTTTAAGAGCGTTAAACAACAGTTTACCAAATAATTCTAAAACTTACTAACATATTATCTATCGAATCCAGAATAAAAGCGAACAACACTTGTTAGAAAAGATATTCTATTTCAAACAACACGGCATTTTATGAAAACATAAATAGCCATTTCTCTCTCTGCCAGTTTTGATATTCCTCGAGATCCACGTCGTGCTTCTTGATGGAACACCATTTGCATTTTATTGGAACTCCGAAGCAGAATTTCAATATTGTTTGTTGCTTGGAAATGTAATTTGAATTTTATTTTTCATCTTTTTTGTTTCACTTTGTTTATGTGAAATTAGAACGATAGAATGACTAGTATTGGCGGAAATAATTTAAAAAGAGTATGTAATAGAAGATGTCATAAACATTTAAGCAAAGCGTGTATTTTTTTAATTTATAACGTATGTTATATAGGTACGCAGAAATGATTTCTAACTACGTATTTTAATATAGAAAATGAAGTCTGACAGTAGATAAAGGAAGACGCATAGTTTCAATATTAATAATATTAATTAGCCAGATATTTATCAACTCAAAGAACAAATAAATCACGTTTCCATAACGAAAAAATATGTCTAGATGAATAAACTTAGTACTAAATAGTAATAACTGTACCAATTATAGTTTCTACCATTGGAGTCATTCCTGAGCCCCTTATTAAAGAACTCGGTGTCAAACTAGATCTACATATTATATTGCAAAAAACTGTTGCTTTAAGTATTTAAAAACGGTTTTTTGTTTAATCATAGAAGATTTTTAAATATAGAATAGCCGCGAGTATAATTTTATTTACATCACAAAGCTTCTATTGATTTACCATTTTGTGATGTATAGTATCACTTCAGTAACAGCCACGTACAGTCCGAACTCAAATCCATAGGTAAGTGGCTTAAGCAAAAAGCTTGCCGGTGTTGTTGGACTGAGGAAGTGAGTTAAATCTACGTCATAATAACAGTTTATTTCATACGAGGTATATTTCGGTAACCGGTAGCACTGTTAGTGTAGCCTCCGACCTGATGATTGCATTGTCAAGTTTGTCATTTTTGACATTATAAATACCTTAACAGTTTTATTATCCGGTCGCTATTTCTATTGTTGACAGCAACTTGAAAATTGTATGCCAGCGAAATAATGGAATTAACTCCCGAACATTTTCGTGCAATTATTTTTCAACTTTCGGCGTAGATTATCTCAACAAAAATGCATCGACGAGCTGAATTCTTTATATGGTGATGAAACACTATCGAAAACAACAGTAAATCGTTGGTATAGCGAATTCAAACTTGGATGGCGTTCTTTGGACGATGAATTTCGTGAAGGTCGTCCCACAAATGTTGTTGGGTCGGAAAATATTAATGCAGTGTCTGAACTGATAATGCAAGACCGTCATGTGACATACCATGAGATCGAGGCATTTCTAGGTATTAGTAACACCAGCGTGCATAAGATCCTGCATGAATATTTAGCCGTTAAGATGCTATGTTCACGTTGGGTATCACATAATTTGACGACCGCTCAAAAAAGGACGCGCCTCGATTGGTGCCAAGAAATGCACAAAAAACACAATGGCGGTGCTTCAAAAAACATTTATAAAGTCGTCACAAGTGATGAATCTTGGATCTATACGTATGAGCTCGACAGTAAACAGCAGTTGACTGTGTGACTATTCCAAGATAAGCCAAAACCAACAAAAGTTGCTGGCGTTCGAAGCACATCAAAACAAATGGTCGCCTGTTTTTTTCGGGAAAATCGGTCACGTTGCAACCGTTTTGATGTAGAGAGTAGTCAATTTAAGTTGAATCGAGCTTTGGTATTCTTTGCGCATTCTTTGCGAACAAACTAGTCTGCATTTCTTTGTCCTTTACATTATATAACAACCACTTATCTAATATTCCACTTATGTCCAATTGCATTGAAGGTATTAACAACTAGAAAGCAAAGCAAAAATATATTCATAAATCCATGAATATTTTTTAAAACTCCAAATTTCAAAAATAAATTTTCGTAAAGCTATTTGTCTTTTTTAGTAACAGATGTCCCTATTTGAAAACTGCTTTTAATTTTTGGTAAAAATGTAATTTTTTAAATAGAATATAGAATATCGCAACTCAACTGATTATTTTCATTTAGTAAAATTCGTGAAGAAATGTTGATTACACCCTCGATTAGAAGAAAATATTTGCAAATTTACTTTAAAAATAAATGCATACTAATCTCTGCTTAAATAATTGTTTCATAATTAATTTAATTTTAGCTGAAATAATTAGTAGCACAAAGAAACTATTTGCGTTAATATAGATCTCATATTTGTTGAATAAAATACAAAGTTATAGAAAGTATATACATTTTATTCATTAAAAGTAATTTTTAATAAACGATTCGTTAATAGCTATTATTTTATTTTGTTTTGTCATAGTCTAAGATAAAAAAAACATTTTTTCGCAAACTTAAAACATTTAAATTAAATTTTTAAAAACATTTCTTAATTATAGAATTCTTCATAAAAATATAATTTTATTCCTGCAAATTTAGACTTACAGCGACATCTAAGTATCAACTACTAAATTATCGAGTTCAGTCAGTTGCTACGAGGTGTCGCTAATAGCCTAAATTGAAAAGCACTACTTAGGTATTACATTGGATTATAATTTTTATCAGTACTAGAATTAATAACATTATTGTTAATTTATGTGGAAGAAATTTGTACTTTTTGAAGGCAGGCCTAGTAAAATTAATAATATCTTTCTTACAATTGCCTTATTATTAATATAATAATAGATATGAATATAATCCACGTTCAAGGCTTAACTTTAACAATTGTAGCTTATTAATATAGTGATTATTACACAACGTTAGACATAAAAATAAAATAAATTTTTAAAACGATATGCGAAAATATTTATTAAGGACATATTTAAGCAATTATATTATCGTGTTTTGTGTAGATTTCGTTTAATATTGATAGTTTAAATAGATTTATCTAACATACATACATTAAGAACAATATATGTAAGTGCGTAAACAAAATACATTAAAAACAACACTAATTCTTAGAAAATCCTACAAGTAAATTAGCGAGATTTTAAAAAATAACAGAAATTATTTTACAGTTATATATCTACTTTATTCGAAAAACATGTTTTGCTGAAAATATAATTTAAAATTTTCAAACCCCATTTCGGTTTGGCATAAATCAGATTTGAAATTATTCATTCTTTATAGATAAAATTAGTTCATTTAAGTGAAAACTGACAATTGAATTATACGTTAGAAATGTCAAATTTTACAAATACACTTGAAAAAGTACTCTATTTTAGAAATATTCCAGTCACCCTTCGTATATGTACATCGAACTGTGTTTTAGTATTATTCAAAACGAACAACAAGTAAAATGAGCCTTACATTAACAATTATTAACAGAAAGCTGTTTTTTTATTTATGAGTGGCTAGTCCTCCTAATTACTTTTTATAGAGACTATCGATAATATAAAACATTTAGCCCACTACGATAATTATCCAAAAAAAGAAACATAAATAATGGACCAATGGAGGCTAAAAATTTATTTGATATTTTATAATCTGAGAGGCAACGTATTTTTGTTTAATTTCTGTATTCAGGAACAAAACACACAAACAAATTTTATATAAAAATTAAATATACATTTCGTATGCACTGCGTACATCGTCAATAGTAACTTGGTTCGGTTAGTTACTACTGGTGATGTGTGCAGAGCACATGAAATGTGCATTTAATTCTTAAATAAAACTTACACATACAGAGATATTCGAGCATCATTAGGCATGAGTATGATCCAAATCAGAACTATCCTGCATGATTATGTTGCCGTCAGATTTGCTTTGCGCTAGATGGATACCATACAATTTAATGGAAGCTCAAAAAAGCGCGTATGTATTAGTGAAAGAAAATGCTTGAAAAATTTAACCGAGGTCGAGCAAAATTAGTGTACGATATCGTTGCAGACGACGAAAGCTGGATTTATTGTTACGAGGCAGAAAGTAAGAGACAATCGGCCCAATGGGTCTTCAAAGACGAGGAGAAACCCACGAAAGAGACACGTGAACGAAGCTCTGGCAAGAATATGATGGCTTCTTTTTTCGAACAAATTGGTTATCTTTATTGGTTATCACAGTCATTCAATGCTGAATAGTATACAACCATTTGTTTGCCATTTGTGTTCCAAAAAGTGCACGAGAAACGACCAACAGGACCAAGCATTCTGCATCAAGACAATACAGCATCACACAATCCCTTTCAAACATAAGACTTTTTAGCGGTCACAAGAACGGAATTGGTGACTCATCCGCCTTATAGGCCTGAGCTGGCACCTTGTGACTTCTTTTTATTGCCATACATGTGTGAACTGAGATTTAATACCCCGAAAGCGTTTGTGGAAGCTTACGAAAACTTCGTATCTGCGATGACTGAAGAACAATGGATCCAATGTTTTGAGAACTAGGTCCACCGAATACAGAAATGCATAGATCATAAAGACGAATATTTAGAAAAACAATAAAAAAAATTTATTCAAATAATTGATTTTTTGTGTATCATTCGCAAAACTTTAAAGTAACCTACGTATTGATATCATTTAGGTTTTGTAATTTTAAAAGTAGACTAAAAAAACGGTAATTGTTTTGAATTTATATTAAAAAAGAAATTATTTGTTTATATATTTAATCATTATATAAACTTTTAAATTGGGTAGTCTAAAAGATAATTCTATTATTTATTTACAGATTTATTAAATAATTTATTTGAAATTAACTTTGTTTTTAATTCAAAATACAGTTTAATAAAGGAGATAATTTTGCCTTTTTCGCCAGAGGTCTCTCTTATAAGCTAAGCTGGAGGTCACGTATTTTTTAAAATACATAAGACAAAGACAATACTCTATAAGTATTAACAAGCGTACATAATATAAGAAGTACATTTTTAAGAAAGTGTTTTATTTATTATTTTCGGACGTAAATATTATTTTTAAGCCAAGTTTAAGTTCTTTGACCATTATAGTTCTATAGATAAAGAAATCTAGCATTGACAATCACCTACACCTACCATCGTTAATTTTCTCAGCTTATTACAAGCTTCAAATTTACAGTGAATAAGTATATGAAGTAATAAACGTTACCATAGATTGAAGCACTACAAATGAATCAGTTTTAACTTTAATTTTGATTAAAACCTAGGAGGTTTACGAACATTTAATTTACTAATGCATTTTAGTTCTAGACACTAGTGCTTCTTGCTATTAATGAGCTTCATGTAGCAATCTATTAGATATTTTTTAAATTTTACTGAAGATCATCACTGAATTATAAATGAAAAGATCGAAAAACGGAATGTATTTTTTGACTGGTAAATTTTTGCGTACTTTCTCTATTTCGACATTTTGAACTGAATTTTGATCACTTAAGCATACGAATACGATAAAACTAAAGAAAAGTTCGTACTTATTGAATTATTATTATTACAAACACAATTTCTCTTCTGGTTTCATGGAAGTCAACGGCATAAATGAGACGGACAATTCATTACTTCACCATAAAATGATGACATTTCTTGCAACTAACGTAAAAAGGATTGAGAATACTTTAATAATTTGATTGCATGTATTAAAACCACGTCAGTGTCATGTTACAAAGAATTTTTATCTTGTTAGTAGGTACCGATGCCGACGATGACTTGCGTATAATTTCATATGGGCCATTCTGGTAGGTAATAGCCGGACCAACGGGGGTCGCTTCTGTAATAATTGCCGGTTAGCAGTAAAAACCCTCCATCAACTGATTACAAAGTCCCCGCGTTGCGATCAAAGAATATTGTCAAGTTTCGAAGAACGGCCATTGTGTACGATTGTCAGCGATTCCATCCGAAAGCGCACGTGGATCTCCCCAAGCACAGCATGAGGGACTTCTACCATTTTTATGACCATGGAAATTAGATATTTATTTGAATGAAGTTCTTTGGAATAATTGATTTTTTTTTCAATATATCGAAAGTGAGACTAAGGATTTCTAAATGTATTTTGATAAACACACTCTATTCATGAATATTACTTAATTTCTGGGAACATTATTAGAAAATTTGTTTATACTTTTCAAAGAGTAGCAGATATAAAAGGTTATCAAACAAAACTAAAATTAGTTGAAAATGTTTGTCTAGTCTAAGTATAAAATTCAAATAAATTTATGAATGGAATTTGAATTAACTTGTATATAAACATTACTCAAACGTTTTAAAAGCAAATAAATATCTGCATTAATTTTATACTTTCTTATTTCAATGCGTTTTTAGTGCTTTTGCAAAATGTTCTGTAAATATTATTTTTTATTAACCTTTTTTGCAGTTTCAAATACCAGATTGTTCAACAAGTTTTGTCGTTCGATAAGAGATAGCGCTATTAGGTTTGTCGTTTTATTTTTCTAAAAATTGTACTATTTTTTTATGAACGCGTGTGAATTGTTGTTATTTTATATTTTGTAGGGTATTTTTTCAAATTTAAAATTGGCGGGTAAATGAATAGTAACTTTAGATAGAATAGGTTGATATAAAGTAAGTATGTAAGAAGGTTGACGTTTAAAAAGATTCATGAAAGATACTAAATAAAATAATCTTAAAGGAACGCGGGTGTTTTAATTTTAATAAAGCCCCCGACAATTTTCTAATTCGTATATTTACAAGTGTTCAAAGTTGTGCCATAAAATTTTTTGCATTGCAAAATATTGAATATCGTGCAGCGACAAAATTTTTAGAAGGCATAGCACAAAAACAAAGTCACGATTGTTAAGAGTGTATAAGAACACTTCCCCTACAATTAGAATAGTAGAAAGATGGGTTGCTGAATTTAAACGTGGTCGTATAAATATCGAAGACAATCTACGTGAAGGACGTCCAAAAAGTGCATCGATACCAGAAATCGTAGCAAAAATACAGGATATGGGTTTGGAAGATCGTCGATTAACCGAGGGAGATTTAGCACAAGCTCTAGGCATCTCATTAGGCAAGGTGAGCAATATATTTGCCGAAGTTTTGAGTTTCAGAAAGCTGTGGGCAAAATGGGTGCCGCATTCGTTAACAATGGAACGAAAACACATTCAAATGGACTTTATCAGCAACATTTGAAGCATTTTAACCCCACCTAGAGATTTAACAGCTTCTATTGCATGCAGAAAAAGTGACGGTCTGGTGTGGTTTTTGGACTGTTGTCATCAACGGAGACTATTTTTTGAAACTGAAGACGGCATTACGATTACTTTGAATAGTGAAAAATTCCAATTGATGATAAGGAATGTTTTATGGCCTGAATTGGAAGGTATTGACCTTACTGATGTGTGGTTTTACAAGGACGACGCCACTTGTCACACAGCGCGTTTCATAATCAATTTAGTGTTAGCAAAATTCAGTAGGTAGATTATTTGTTGATTGGCACTAAGATTTTGTGACTTGCGTTTGGATTATTTTTGTTTTTATTGTTTCTGCCGTTACGTCTACTTATTGATAGGATTTTATTGTGCTAGGTAATTTTTAATACAATTTTTATAATTATTGTTAGTGTCTTAATAGCATAGATTATTTATAACCGTAGTAAATACTTTTGATTTACTTTTTTAAATTAAAACATGCACATATATTTTCAGTTAACATAATTTATATGCGTATATGTAAATTTATCATTTTATATATATTTTGAATGGTAGGTGTTAACCTTCATATGTACATACATATTTTAATTATGAATACTTGGAAATTTTACACCAGGTTTTAACTCGCTCAACTTATCACCAAACAAAAATTCGCTTTCACTTAATACAGGCAAGTTATTATCAAGATTGAGACAAACAGCAAGTGTAAATAAACGAAATATTAAATATTGCATAATTAATTTTGACAAAGACAAGTATTTTACTTCTTTTTTTGCTAAAAGTATTCAATGTTTTCGTCGGTGATGTTACTAAAAGTATTCTAAATGAAATGTATCAAAAGCAGACATAAATGAAACAATTCTATGAAATAAAAACTATCTTAATTTTTAAAGCAAAATCAAGAAATGTATAGGCTACTTAGTATTTTATTTTAAGATTAATTGGTTTGGTAAAACCGGATCTACAAGGGATATCTTCCTTCTTTTAAAAATTATTTTAATAATAATGTTCATAACGGTATACTATAACTGTTAGGCGAAATTGTGTTCGCTTTTTGTTTAGATTCATTTTTATACTAACTTGGACTTAAAGGTAAAACTTCATTGTAAATTCAGAAATTAAAGAAGGGATTTAAACAAAGTAAAATATGTTTACTTCTTAAATTAAGAACAACTACTATAAAACCACTTCAGTACGAAAAATTATAAAGCGTGATATATTGTGTTACTTAAATCAAAAAATGAAAACAGTATCAGGTAAAATTATTCTCAAAGAGCAATTAGTTCTTACGTAAACATATTCCAAAATATTGTGTTAAAGAGGCACTTCTGCAATTCAGGAATAAGTTCATTAGAATTTTATTTGGTTTTTACCAGTTTTGATATTAATAAATTTTAAGAAGTAATTTGATTATTTCATTATAGCGATTTTCCGTAAAGATTGAGGTTAGTATTACCAAAGCATCATACATTATTCCTTAACAAAGATAACACTAGATAGGCTGTGCGTACTATAATGGATAAATTCGATTCAAATTATTCAATATTGGATGTTCCTCTGTCAGTGAGACAACGTACTAGTCGAAGTACCGAAAAAATATTGCAGTCGTAAGTGCTTCAGTTCAAAATGTGTCGATTCCACGACGTTCACAGGAATTGGGAATATCTCAAACCACATTGTGTCAAATTTTGGGTAAAGATCTTGGCTTATACCCTTACAAGATCAAATTAGTTCAACAACTGAAGCCTCTTGATCAACAGAAGCGCCGAAACTTCTCCGATTGGGTTTTTTAACAATTCGACGAATAGCGAGTACACTTGGACGATTATTACGACCATAAAATGGCAAAAGCGCACGAAAAGTTGCAATTGGAGAACGAATATTTTGATAATAAAACTGAATAATTTGTAAACGTTGTTCTTGCGTATATCTCTCCATGATGAAATTGTAAACATTACTGAATACAATGAAAAACAAATGACAGATCATAACATATTACAAATGGCCGAAATGCCACTTCAAAATCATATCATCCCTATTGGAAAACCTTATACTTGAAAAAATTAGACCACCTAGTCTTTAAAGAAATTCTGAGAAACTGTTAATCTATGCGAACGTGCATTTATAAGATAAGACAATTTGCAGACGTGAAATGAAGAACTAAATGTAGAATAAAAATCAATAGTCAATAGGAACAGGTTTTGTATGAAAAAGAAAACAAGGTGGAACAAAATTGCAGAAGAAAAACCATAATAATCATATCGTATAGCGAATATGAAAATATCGAAAAAAAAATCATTAGAAACTGTAAATTATTTTACATTAGGAGATAACTGTTCGTAGCTTCTAATATCGAGATAATTTGGGTGCCTTTTTGTTTACGTACACATATGCCTACATCAATATAACAAGGTTATTACCAAATACGTTCAACAATGTTGGAATGAAATAAGATATCAATGTTCGAATCAAATTATGCGTCAATCCGCCTTACAGTTAAGATTAGTTAAAAGATAGTTATGTACAGTAATTACTAAAAGTTTCATATGAAGTATCTATTTTAAAATAAAATTAACCTGTCATCACTTTGATTTATTGCGGCGAATTAATGCTGTTTTGTTATGACATGTGGTAGTGTCTAATTAGCAAGAAACTGAGCTTTCTCGTCGACGATTTAATTTGTCAGATTTTGATTAATATTAAATTAACCAATATAATGTCAATAGGAAAAACAAGATACGAGAAGCATTTTATTACATTATAACTGCTAAAAGAACATTATCACAATAAAATAAAATAATATGTATAATCATGTAGAAAACATTCCAACTAATTTGATTAGATAAGTTTCATTACATCTACAGTAAAATAATATTACTACCGATATTATCTAATATTACTATTGATTTTTAATTAAGAATTAAATACTTAAACGAATTTTCTTTCAAACCTTAGTTGCAGCTTTACTTTTAATAAGTTTGTAGTATTGTTTATAAAAGAGCTTTCCACTACATCAAATTTGTAAAACGCGTCTACGAGGGAGCGTTTCTATATTCACGGAATGGGGGACAAGGGGTGGAAATAAAAAAATCAAATTATTTTTCTTTTTCAATATATTCACCTGCAAGACGGATACATCTTTCACATCTTTCAATTAATTTATTTATACCCTCATAAAAAAATGATTTCTCTTTATCTGCAAAATACGCCGAAACTGCCTCCTTGACTTCATCATCGGCAGTAAATTTTTTACCCCGCAGCTCTTTTTTCATTTTCGGAAACAGGTAATAATCACTCGGGGCCAGGTCTGGGCTGTAGGGTGGGTGATTCACAATTTCGAAGCCCACCTTATGCAGGGCAGCTAACGCAACGCGGCTCTTGTGGACGGGCGCGTTGTCGTGCAAAAGCAGAACACCTTTTGTCAATTTTCCCCGCCTTTTCTCTTTAATGGCTTCTTTTAGTCGCTCTAATATTGAAGGGTAATATTCTCCGGTTATAGAAACACCTTTATCTTTATAATCAATCAACAATATTCCTTCCGAGTCCCAAAATACCGTTGCCATGAGTTTCCCAGTTGATTGTGACACTTTAAATTTCTTGGGAGGTGCTGTGCCCTTTTTATGCCACTGCATGGAGTCTTGTTTGGACTCAGGTTCATAATGATGAACCCAAGTTTCGTCTCCAGTAACAATTCCACTTAATACACCATCCTTGTCTTCATTACAGAGGTCCAAAAATGCACGCGAACACTCTACGCGCTGTTGTTTTTGCGGCGGCGTGAGCATTCTCGGCACCCATCTTGCGCTGACCTTAGACATGCCGAGATGATCGTGAAGGATTTTAAAAATTGTTGTATCGGATACTCCAACCATTTCTGCGAGTTGTTTCTTCTTTAGTCGAGCATCTTCGAGTACAATTTGTTCAACTTTTTGGATAAGTGCTGCCGTGGTCACCTCAATGCTCCTGCCCGGCCTCGGGTGGTCTTCAAGGGATTCCCTTCCTTGTTTAAGTAAACTATGCCACTTGTACACCATGGTTTTTCCTGGACAAGAGTCGCCGTAAACCAATGACATCTCATTCATTATGGTCGCGACTGATTTTCCTTGCCTGGTAAGGAACTTTATAACGGCACGATATTCGATTTTTTCCATATTTCACTTTTCACTCCTGATTATGTTACTTGGTTGACCATAGCTCAAAGACTAACTGTCTAATAACAATGAAACTTCGTATTTACACTAATCATGAGTCGCTGCACAGGCCACGCCCCCAATGCGCCTACTCACCCCTCTACAACCCGCTCATTCCGCGAATATAAAAACGCTCCCTCGTACCTAGTTATAAATTTTCATAAGTTGGTGAGTATCTGGTTCATAAAAACTCAAATAGATTTGAATTATTATTTTTTACAAGTAATTGACAATAGAAAGAAGCACAAATTTTTTTATTCCGTTTAGAATTTTCCAAATTTTTAGCTACGCAAGACTGAATAAATCAGTTTTGTTTCCTCTTCAGTTCCTGAATCAATTTGCGAAAATGAATGTCATTATTTAGATATGAATGTAGATTATCTTTGGTCTCCGATCTAAACATGCGATGCTATGTTTGAAATTCAGGTTCCAGTGAGAGCATTCCTGTTTTTGTACTCTGCCTTAGATTCTTTTGATCATCTTCGTGATGACAACCTAAATAGTTTCCATGTTGATATTGTGATAATGTTTCGTTTCTAACAGCGCCATTCAAAACACCCGGTCTGGAGCGACTCATGTACAATTTCTCATGCGGCAATTTACAATGGCATCTGATCGATAATATATGCAATCAACGTCAGTGTTTTGCAACCAAATTTAATATACGTTTTATATAAAAGTTGGTGATAGGACGTCATAAGAAAAGAAAAATTATTTTTGCTACAGTTGTTGAAAAGGGATTCATACAAGCACGCACAAGCATACGAGCTTTAACAGATGATAGCTCCAAAGTCTGAACTTTATCTGGTTTTTCATCACCGAACAGAAAACGCTTACCAGGTACCGGAAAGTCATTATCGGTATTTTCGTAAAAAAACGACATAAACGACATCAAGAAAATGGAAAAATTTATTAATTCAAAGTATTGGCCATTTGATTATACACATTCTGCCCGACTTTCAGGTAATTTATGGATGCTATCCCAAAAAAACTGTTTGTCCGTTGATCAAAACCATCCATCGAGTCATTTTCTAACTTCTTCGAAATTGGCGAAGTGCTGCTCTGCAAGCCCGTGTCCCATTGATGATAATTAGTGACAGTCGGACGATCTAGAGAGTACGGCGGCTGCCATATTATGTCCCATCCAAGTGCTTTCAACGCTTCCTTGACCGGTTTTGTTGTATGACACGGCGCGTTATCGTGCTGTAAAATCACTTTACCGTGCCTTCAGGCCCATTCTGAACATTTTTCTATCAATGCATGGTTCAAATTGATAATTTGTTGTCGGTAACGATCAGTATTAACTGTTTTACCAGGTTTTAACAGTTCGTAATAAACCACCCTGGTCCCACCAAACACATAATTTTTGTTTAGTGTTTTCGAAATAAATTCATTTTTCATGACCCGTCACTATTCGGTGCAGAAATGACTTCCAATTATACCTCTGAAGCAGCATTTTACAGACGATTTTCAATTCGCCTGTCATTCAATTGATGTGACATCCATTTTCCCATCCTTTGGATTTTCCTCATCACCCGTAATCGGTTGCTGATCGTTTCTTGGGCCACATTTAACGCTTTTGCCAATTATTTTTGAGTTTGGGTTGGGTCTTCAAACTTTTTCGGTCTACCAGAACGTTCTTTGTATTGCACATCGAAATCACCACTTTTGAATTGTCGAAGCCACTCCTCATATATTTTTATGATTGGAGCATGCTCACCGTAAGTTTCTACCAGCAAACAATGACTTTCAGCACCTTTCTTCTTTTGATTGAATAAAAAAAGTAAATCTATTTTTTCAGGCACGAAACTCGACATGATGTCTATGACAGTGTTACTTTCGCAAAATATAACATGTATGGCTTTGAAACTTAATGTCAGTAGAAAAAATGAAATATGTTTCAAATCATAACATTGCATACTTAAGCCTAGCGACATCTGTTGGAAAAACCGGTAATGATTTTCCGGTACACCTGGTGCATGCCTTTCGTTTATAAATTTCTAGTTTGTGTAGAGTATAGAATTCTATTCACTTATCCAATATTTGGTTAATCTTTTGCTTATAAACAATCTTTATTTGTAATGTTGTCTAAGTCTAAGTAGAAGATATTTTGCTCATCTGTTCTTATAGAACAGATTATAAAGTTGTTAATTTAGTTATTTTTCGAAATTAGCCTATAGTATTTGATGTAATGAACCGAATGCTGAAACTTGGTGTGGATATGCTTTATACAAATGGATACATAACGAGTGATTAAAACTCCTAAGTTTGAAACTTTTAGAAAATTTATTATTTTCAGGAAAAAGATGTTTTAAGTTCTTAAACAATTTCTAGAGAAAGCAAGCAATGTTTACAACGACTTTTGCCCAATATTTTCATCAGTTACACAAAGAAGCTTTATTAGGTTCAATCGGGGAGTTTACTATACTATAACTGGCATACGAACACGTTCGATATACTACATATGAATTTTTGAAAAGTAATAAAAGCCTCAAACAAAATTAAATTTATACTTTCAAGAGATTCAAACAGTTTAGAAGTAAGAACTGTACGTTCTAAGTTAATAAAAAGAAAGAAATTGAGAATTAGTCAGTCCATGAGATAAATTTAGATGAAGTTAGTAACCACTGCATTATATATGTGCTTACACACTGTCAATATTCATTTACAATTTGCAGAAAATGTTTGGAGGAAGACCATTTTGCACAGAAATAGTTATTTTGTGTAGCGTTGAATTTTAATAAGTTGTATATATTATTGCTTGTCACTTCTGAAGATTTAAAACAGTAGTAACTCTGATTAGCAACGTACACAAACTAAAGAGCTTTTGTTCCTTTTCTCTTAGAAATCCTGATTAAGTTTCAATATATACACAGTAAGTATTGGATGATTAATAGGGAATGCAACTTTATTTCGAACTAACGGAAAACACTCAAATTTTTTTTAAAACCTGCTCTGCTACTTGAACATAATAACATTAACAATTTAGCTTTTTTAACCTACAAAATATATGATGTACGTTTAGAATCTCCAAATACGTTAAACTTATATTGTTTTTAATTATGTGAAATTAATGAATTTACCAAAACCCCGCAATCATCCATCATTCATATTTTAAATATGGGTGACATTTAGCTAAATAATTTAGATTAGAACAGGAAAACTTAGTCCTACCTTTATTTCTTGGATTCGATCTTCGTTTACGTTACCTTAATGCAGAAAATATTAACAATAACTACAAATATCACAGTTTTCTTTCGTTTTAATGAACTCGCAAAAGAACACAAAATATCACAGAATAAACTTTTAGGACTAACCCTGAAACTCGTTGAAAGCAAACTGATCTCTGCAAACTATATACAGTGGCTAGAGCAAGTAATAAAAGGGATCACTGAATCATTGTCAAGTGTACAAAATTTATAGCCCTAACCTCGACCTTCCTTTTCCAGCTAACAATTGAGTAGTAGTTCCCTCTTATTTTTTAACGTTGTAGATGCAGTGCCGTTAAATTCATCCTTCATGGTATAATAACGTTTACGTATTATTTTCTATAAGTCGACACTATAATGCATAGTCATGTCCATTTGTGAAAGTACAGACAGTTAGAATATAAGTAACGATAAAGGAAGTTAAAAAATGTGTCAACTATTGTATTTGTGTATTGTTGAACGTGCGAAGTAGTATGAACCAATTTTATAGAAAAACTAAAAATAAAATGTTTATGAAATTTACAATTTGATATATATTATCACTTGTACTACTGAGACTTTACTAAATGTTCTAGGAGTTAGGAAAACAAACGACAAGGAACCCAGTAGTTAAATATTTACATTCAAAATATAATAATTTTTTGGTGCAGCATATATTAAGAAAGATCATCTACATCTAACATAAAAATTATCTGTTTTTTGTTTGCATATGTGACGAGATTAACGAGACTACAAGTTCTTCAGTTGTATAATAATAAGCACATTTGTTTGGAAACGTGAGGTTGTGATAAATTTCTTATGCAGTTAGCAATAATTAAACTAGATTGAAATTAAGTAATTACTTGATTTTATTGGGAAACCAAGTTAATAGTGTAACTATCACAAGAACAACCTGAAATGCAAATACTTTTAACAAAAAGAAATAAAAACAAGAAAGCAAAACATCGTTGATACTCGTATCATAAAATATTCATGTATTTTTGTTGTGTTCCAGGAAGGTACATCAGTAGCCCGTTGTTTCTGAAGCCAATAAGTTTCAAAATATACAAAGACATCAAGTAGACATTTTCATTTGCAGGAATTCAGCTCATGAAATATCGATGTATTTATGTTTTGTTCCAAGAAGGTGCATGAGTTGTCTGTTGTTTTTGAAATTAAAAATGTACCAAGACATCAAGAAGATGTTTTCATTTGTAGGAATTCAGCTCATAAAATATCGATGTATTTATGTTTTGTTCCAGGAAAGTACATCAGTAGCACATTGTTTCTGAAGCCGATAAGTTCCAAAATATGCAAAGACATCAAGTAGACATTTTCATTTGTAGGAATCCAGCTCATGAAATATCGATGTATTTATGTTTTGTTCCAAGAAGTTGCATCAGTTGTCTGTTGTTTTTGAAATTAAAAATGTACCAAGACATCAAGAAGATATTTTCATTTGTAGGAATTCAGATCATGAAATATCGATGTATTTATGTTTTGTTCCAGGAAAGTACATCAGTTGTCTATTGTTTCTGAAACTAATGAGTTCCAAAATGTACCAAGAAGATATTTTCATTTGTAGGAAGTCAGCTCATGAAATATGGATGTATTTGTGTGTTCTTCCAGGAAGGTACATCAGTGGCCCGTTGTTTCTGAAACCAATAAGACATGAAGTAGACATTTTAATTTGTAGGAATTCAGCTCAAGAATAAAAATTTATGGGAATATTTAGATTTTTTCAAGAGGACTTATTTTCTTTTATTGGATTATAGGTTTATTGCCAGGGGAGGCGACAGGAGAAAGCAGTCAATTAGGAACAGTATGTGACAGCTATACTTGAAATAGTTTGAAAGAGACTTCAGTTACATGCCGATAGTAAATCATATGTGATATCAACTAATACTAAAAAACTACTTTCTCAGAAGAGAAAAAGTTTCTACAAATTGTATTGGCATAGAGAAAAATTGTTATTTAGATTAAATTGCAATTTATTAGCACTCTCTAAACTGTTTTTTGAGCTAAAAAACGGTGAATTTATTAGAAGATGCTTTGAAAATATTGCAATAGATTTAGTGTTAAACTTGTTATTATGGAAAAGTACTCAAAGAGCCAATTTTATAAATCTCGTCAAAGACAGACATAAGTGAAGAAGCTTAATATTCGCAGAAAATCTAACAAAAATTGTTCATACTAGTGACGGTTTAAATTATATAATGAAAAGAAGATATAGTTCTATTGTAATGCTTCTTGCTAAATTAAAATTAAATATTTCAGTGCAACAACGTCAAGCGTAACCCTGAGGATGTCTCGCATAATAATGGACGAAACGCTGTGATGTAGCAATAAAGAATATGCGCTTCTAATCAGGAAACTAACAAGGAACTTAGTTGGAAACGGTTCATTATTCCAATCTTTTTGCTATAATCATATTCATATTTGTTTCTTTTTGAAATCCTCTATAATCAGAGGTTGGTTCAAATATAAATTTTTTCACTATCCGTTAGGCAAATAGGATAGTGTATCGTCTAAGTAAGAATTGGATGAGTAAGGGGAAGGGAATCGATAGACCTGAGGTGACTGATCACACAGGCCTGCAGGCAAATACTTGTCAATAATTGTTTTAACTTTAATCACTTTTCCGTGTTTTTTCTGCACTGTACTCAAAAACGAACCCCGGTTTTTTCTATCACATATGATTTTCTTACAAAAACAGATGTGTTTTATGAATAGCAAGCCTAGTACAAAAAATTATGAAATGTATATTTTATTTTACATTTTATTAAAATCACAAGTAACCAAACATTTTTCACTTCCCATCGAAACTTCGTTTTGAGTTTCTTCTGCTGTAGGATCACTGGGGAGCAAACAAAGGTTTGACAGCTACTCAGTGTTGCTACCCGACCAAACTACTGTTTCCCACAGCCAATCTAGGCCTAATTCTAATTATTAAGAATAAACGCTGTAATGCTTACTTGCCTAAAATGCCTAGTTGTCGATAATTTCAAGTGAAATTTGTTACTAAACTGTGCGTGATGGAATTCTTTTATTATTTTTTAAATAATTTTTTCATGTAACATCGATAGTATTCAGTCTACGCTAATGTATATGCCTGTTGAGACGCGTATTGTCATTAAATTTTGTCGCGTGATGGTATAAAACTTGCCGAAATGTAGCGTCAACTAACTGCACAGTTGATTAAAATGGTCCAAGTTTATGATAACCTGGTGAAGCACAACTTCGCAAACTCAAAATACGTTTTCTGCAGAGAAAGTCCTTGCAACTGTTTCTCGAGGCATTAGAGGCATACTGTTAATTAATTCCTTCACAAGCGGGTCATTGAAACATTTGACCCGCGCTTTGACTAAACGAAATTTTGCTATTGACAGAAAAGACGCGATCTGCCTATCTGAAATGTGATTTTTCTTCATGACTATGCTAGGCCATATACAGTGGTTTCGATTGGCTAAAATTTGGAAAACAATCATTTGGAACGCAGTCGAATACCTATCTTATATCCCAGATTTATCATCATTTGACTGCTTTACGTTGTGACCATTTGAGGAAGGTGTAGAATAACTCGTACGCAATTGATTAGAGAATCGACTAGCTTTATTATTCGTTAATGGGATGAAAAATACTGTACCAATAAATTGAAGAGGTCTACTCATGTTTCCGAGCCCATGAAGTATATGAGAAACTAATAACATCACGATAACAGCAAATTCTAAATATCATAATATTTACAACGTTTATTATATTAGAGGCAAGTGGAACAGAGTTGAGAGACCTTTAGGAAAATACGAGGGAGCGTTTTTATATTCGCGGAATGAGCGGGTTGTAGAGGGGTGAGTAGGCGCATTGGGGGCGTGGCCTATGCAGCGACTCATGATTAGTATAAATACGAAGTTTCATTGTTATTAGACAGTTAGTCTTTGAGCTATCGTCAACCAAGTAACATAATCAGGAGTGAAAAGTGAAATATGGAAAAAATCGAATATCGTGCCGTTATAAAGTTCCTTACCAGGCAAGGAAAATCAGTCGCGACCATAATGAATGAGATGTCATTGGTTTATGGCGACTCTTGTCCAGGAAAAACCATGGTGTACAAGTGGCATAGTTTATTTGAACAAGGAAGGGAATCCCTTGAAGACGACCCGAGGCCGGGCAGGAGCATTGAGGTGACCACGCCAGCACTTATCCAAAAAGTTGAATAAATTGTACTCGAAGATGCTCGACTAAAGAAGAAACAACTCGCAGAAATGGTTGGAGTATCCGATACAACAATTTTTAAAATCCTTCACGATCATCTCGGCATGTCTAAGGTCAGCGCAAGATGGGTGCCGAGAATGCTCACGCCGCCGCAAAAACAACAGCGCGTAGAGTGTTCGCGTGCATTTTTGGACCTCTGTAATGAAGACAAGGATGGTGTATTGAGTGGAATTGTTACTGGAGACGAAACTTGGGTTCATCATTATGAACCTGAGTCCAAACAAGACTCCATGCAGTGGCATAAAAAGGGCACAGCACCTCCCAAGAAATTTAAAGTGTCACAATCAGCTGGGAAACTCATGGCAACGGTATTTTCGGACTCGGAAGGAATATTGTTGATTGATTATAAAGATAAAGGTGTTTCTATAACCGGAGAATATTACGCTTCAATATTAGAGCGACTAAAAGAAGCCATTAAAGAGAAAAGACGGGGAAAATTGACAAAAGGTGTTCTGCTTTTGCACGACAACGCGCCCGTCCACAAGAGCCGCGTTGCGTTAGCTGCCCTGCATAAGGTGGGCTTCGAAATTGTGAATCACCCACCCTACAGCCCAGACCTGGCCCAGAGTGATTATTACCTGTTTCCGAAAATGAAAAAAGAGCTGCGGGGTAAAAAATTTACTGCCGATGATGAAGTCAAGGAGGCAGTTTCGGCGTATTTTGCAGATAAAGAGAAATCATTTTTTTATGAGGGTATAAATAAATTAATTGAAAGATGTGAAAAATGTATCCGTCTTGCAGGTGAATATATTGAAAAAGAAAAATAATTTGGTTTTTTTATTTCCACCCCTTGTCCCCCATTCCGCGAATATAAAAACGCTCCCTCGTACGTAAAATTTAAGTGTCGATTACTGTGATTAGATAACTATGTAAGTGATGTGAACAAATTAATTTCCTTCTCTACTTACAGAAAACCTTTGAAAATGTGATGCTATATGAATTGTTTTGAAACATATTTACACTCATTTACGTATTTGAATTAATGAACACGCCATAATTAACATACATCCATATTAATTAAAATTTAATTAACATCGACACGTCGAAATTTCGAAAAGCTTATTTTAATTTTTTAATTTTATCATCTCTTCTTTTGCTTTGCAAAATATTTTAAAGTTAATAATCACATCAAAAGATGTAGTGAAAATGAATGGATTAAGAGCATTCCATTGCAACACAATAATAACAATAATCAAAAATAGAACAATGCGACCAGAATTCGTAATAAATCTTCTTAAGGGGAATTGTCATGTCGAGCGTCGATGTCAATGATTTAAATGCAGTCGCTCGTGATTCCTTCGCGTCACTTTTGAATGGACTTTAGGAAATCGTGAGACATTCTTTTAGAGCAGACGTACGCATACAGTCACTTTTATAATGCATACGCTTTTCTTATTATACCACTTTTATCAACTCCACACCTTCATAATGTTTGTTGTCATATTTAATGCCTTCGCATTTTATACATGAACGTTTATCATTCAAATCGTTGAGACGTGAATTCTGCTTGAGCTTGAAATATTGTTTGTAATATATTTCGAAAGCACAAAGAAACCTGTTTATTTATTTTCCTTGATAAAGTAACAACGTCGTAATTTTTAAAATGATGTATTCTTATCTCATAAAAATGGTTTAAAGCAATCTGTGCGGCACATACATCGATGTAAGAATTGACAAATAACATGAATAAGCGGAAAAACAATGAAATAGGCAAGCTAATATACTTAGGAGTACCATGAGGTACAAAACAATGAACCAAAAATACCAATTCATAAATAAATGTTAATGCGGGCGCAAAATTAGATTTTTCATTCTATTTACGTTACCAGTAATAAGTATTATCCATAAATACTCACACAAAATTTAGAAATATTTTCAATCAATTTCTAGAGTATTAATTTTGTATAATTTCAGTGTGGTGTATATTATAACTTTAAATTTAATGTCTAGTAATGCCTGCATTTTACCAAGTCTTAATTAAATACATGAATAGCTTTTTTTTCGCAAATTTTTGTTGCTGCATTTGCATAGTATTCATATTCGTTGCCGCTCTGATTGTAGAAGTTTGGCTATCATCAGTAGCAATAATATTTGTCCTAGAATTGAGAAATTAGTGTTATAAATATTGAAAATATGAGTTTCTTCAAGCCAATGCAAAAAATTGAATTTCGCGCAATTATTATTTTCTGCCTTTCTAATTTTTTTAATTTATTTAGGATTCAATTTTTTGCTATTTTAAATATTATACAATAGTGCCTAGAACAGCTCTTGAACGCCTATGGGTTCGTTAAAAAAGAAATTTGGGAACACAGCTAGCTCTGACACATCTATCTCCTATTATTACTCCAGAGTTATTTCCAGATGTTCATTTTACTCCTACCTAAATGGAATTGTGGCTGAAATGCATCGACTTGAACACAGTACCTTCGAATTTTAAAGTTCTGGTCACTTTTCTATAGTTACCCATTAAACTATTACGGCCTTTTATAGAGTGTCACCATTGTAATTAAACAAGTCTCACATCTATATTAAGGAAAGAAATCTTGCTTTATGTTTTTTGTTAGTATTCGAGAAGTTCACAAGCATTATTTTAACTATGTTTCACGCAAAGCGTGCATGCAAATATCATATGTATGCATCTTAATCAAGTAAATGACATGAATTTATTGTTAATTTAATACTAGGTTTCCTAGGCATCAATAAACTAACTGACGATTTGTATTATAGGTAAGGAAAGAAAAGCAAAAACCACGTTTGAAACTAGTACAAGTCATCCAGAATGAGTAATAGAAGGACCTGACATTAATACATAAACTAAGGCCTTTTTAGTAGACTAAAAGTCTTTACCTATTTTAAACTATGGTTGTCTGATCATACATCTTCGTTCCTAACACTTTTTATTTAGAAAAACTTCAATAATTAACAATAATTATCCTGGAATCCAGGGCTCCGCCTGTGGCACTACACCGGACATTCCTAACACTGCAGTCTGTAGATTTATTGTGTTCCGCCTGTCAAGACTTACCACGATCTAATATCCTTGTACATATATGAGGATGTAAAAGTTTCCAACAGAGCGTGTTCAGCATTAATTTGGTCTTACTTTTTTCCGAATAATATATGTTTTTTAGGATCTAATGTTCCTTATTCACATGGCGTATGTTTTGCTATTTCCGATCTTACAAAAAATAAGTTCCTCTTCACATAGTTCCATTGTATTTTATTGATTCATAGCCAATTCTGAAATCTGTAACAATTCGTTACTAGTTCCTACTCAAGAGCAAAACTTTTTCTGGTAAAAACCACGCATAAATTCCTTGCTTTTGTCTGGATGCATTTGCCCAGTATGTTTGAGGTTTTTCTGGGATTCTGAACTGTCCACGTTCATCGCCTAAATTAAGTCAATACGTGAAAAAAAAGTCCATAATCTTATATCGAAGATGAAGTACTAACTTCACTTAAGTTTCAGCAATGAAATATAAAGAGAAACTTAATTCATATTTGAACTAAGGCATCATTAGGTTATGTTTTCAACTCAAACATTAGCTCGATAACTTCAGATGATACTATGTACAATTAAAATTAGGTAACGTATAAATTTCAACCTTCCGGGCTGACGAACTTTTAGCCCGGTTCGAACAACTGTTCAGCGTGCGGAAATATTCCATTATAACTGATAGTATTAATAGTTATGTTGTATATAGGACTGCTAGTATTATGGCCTGGCAATTAGGAGCAATTTTTTTGTGTTTACGAACAGTGGTTTGTTTTTTATATTTGTAAACATATCTAAATCCAATATTAATTTAGATATGAATTTGATCATTGAAGGTTGATATATAACCCCTTGCCACATTAATTTTCGTATTCTGTATACGTATTGTGTATACGGATCGCGTACGGAGTTTGTTTTCGTACGGGTATTTTTCGCTGTTGTTTACCAGGTGTGACACCTTTTAATTATCTGCTGATGATGACAACTTAGTTGTCGAAATACGTATACAGAATATGCAAATTAATGTGGCAAGGGGTTATATATCAACCATCAGTGATCAAGTGAATCAACTCCATCAAAATTAACTTAGATATGAATTTTTAAAAATCCTGTTTTCAAAAATGAAAAAGAATTATGGTTGTGCAATAAGAATTGTTAATTAAAGGAACTTCAAGGCAAAACTTTCTCATTAATTTATAGTTACTCTTTTTGTAGTCTTTACCTCTCAAAGCTGACGAACTACCACTGGTAAGATATTATTTTAGATATTAAAATAGTAGTTCCCCAAAGGAAGTCCGTTTAATATAAAAATTTAACGATATACTAATTCGTTGAAATATTACATTATAAAATATTTCAATCAATAAAAAGAGATGCATTGAACCATTTCTAAATATGGCAATTTTAACCTTATCATTTATAGGAAGATTTCTATAAATGACACTGTATTTAGTAGTTGTATATGCTTTGTTTCTGTTGAATTTTCACATTTCGGTACGGTACTATATCTCTACGGCCTTTGCTTGTATGTGCGTGTGTGTTGTGTAAGTATAGTGAACCGTGTTGGAACCTCGTGAGTCAAGGGTGGCGGTCGAGCTCACAGCCGTCCTCGATCATCAATCATCCTGAGACAATCGCACGGAGCACAGCTGTCGCACAGACCGACAGCCACCGGCCTACCGGGTTTCTATATTGGAACATCACACTCTTGAAATGCAACGACGACTTGCACTTCGTGAATTAAACTTCTAATCTCTCTTATATTTCGCTAAAATGAAGTAAAACATTTTAATGCTAAAGTTATGTTTTCACTTAGGCACGTATTGTAACTTTAATGATTTTAAAAGAATATTTGAATAGAACTATTTACTTGTTTTTTTTCGCGAAAAATCTTTTTTGCTTATTAAAATTAAAATTACTTAAAATAACGAAATTAATCAAAGAAAAGCTTTTATATACCCCATATCGGTTGAAAAGGGGTTGTAAGAATTGATATCAAAGAATAGGCATATTTTATCCAATTGTTTGACAAAAAATAATATCAAAATATTTGAACTAGGGATTTTAAGCAAACACTTCCGTTTGGTGTGTACTTAAATAAGCAATGTTTAATAGAGTAAAGTATTATTTAGTTAAATTAACTAAAGTAATGTATGTACTTTAGATAATTTGCAGTAGAAGGGATACAGTTGTGCACAAAATAATAGCAGTGTTTACAAAAGTTTAGAAATATGTATTTATTTGCAGGTGTGACTCAAAACCTTCTACTAGGAGTACCAGAGACATTATTGGTTTTTTTTTTTGTAAAAAAAACTACATAATTTTCAAGAAAATGGAAAAATTTATTTATTCAAAGTATTGGCTATTTGATTCTACACATCTTGATTATCTTTCAGGCAATTTATGAATGCCATCCAAAAAAAAACTGTTTGTCTTTTGAACAAAACCATTTGTCAAGCCATTTTCTAATTTCTTCGAAATTGGCGAAGTGCTGTTTTTTTTTTGCTTATTAAAATTAAAATTACTTAAAATAACGAAATTAATCAAAGAAAAGGTTTTATATACCCCATATCAGTTGAAAAGGGGTTGTAAGAATTGATTATATCAATGAATAGGCATATTTTATCCAATTGTTTGACAAAAAATAATATCAAAATATTTGAACTAGGGATTTTAAGCAAACACTTCCGTTTGGTGTGTACTTAAATAAGCAATGTTTAATAGAGTAAAGTATTATTTAGTTAAATTAACTAAATTAATGTATGTACTTTAGATAATTTGCAGTAGAAGGGATACAGTTGTGCACAAAATAATAGCAGTGTTTACAAAAGTTTAGAAATATGTATTTATTTGCAGGTGTGATTCAAAACCCTCTACTAGGAGTACCGGAGACATTATTGGTTTTTTTTTTTTTGTAAAAAAACTACATAATTTTCAAGAAAATGGAAAAATTTATTGTATTGGCTATTTGATTCTACACATCTTGATTATCTTTCAGGCAATTTATGGATGCCATCCAAAAAAAAACTGTTTGTCTTTTGAACAAAACCATTCGTCAAGTCATTTTCTAACTTCTTCGAAATTGGCGAAGTGCTGTTCTGCAAGCGCGTGTCCAATTGATGTGAAAAAACGATACTCGGACGGGGCAAGGTCTGGAGAGTACGGCGGATGCGACATTATGTCCCATCCAAGTGCTTTCAACGCTTGTTTGATCGGTTTTGTTGTAGGAGACGGCCCGTTATTGTGCTGTAAAATCACTTTACTGTGTCTTCTGACCCATTGCGAACGTTTTCTATCAAAATGGTTCAAATTGATAATTTGTTGTCGGTAGCGATCAGTATTAACTGTTTCAGTAAGTTTCAACAGTTCGTAATACACCTCGCTAGTCTAACCTCATCAAACACAGAGCATTTTCTTGGGACCAAAACGATTTGGCCTTGGAGTTGATGAGCCGCTTTCGCCAGGTGATAGTCATGACTTTTTGCGCTTAGGGTCGAAATAAATCAATTTTTCATCAAGGAAGGAAATATTACCATATCATTATTCTTTTTTAAAAATTTGCAACTTAAATTTATTGATTTTCATTAAGCGTATATCTGTACGTTATCAGTAAAGACAAATTCTGATGTGTACTTTGATGATATTTTATAGACTTCAGTATATACCATTTTTATGCTACATGGGCTTTTAGTTACGCCTCTTTAATTTAATAAGCTTGTCATTTGCAAAATTATTCCCAATCATATAGGAGTTCTTATCGGAATATAAACACGACTCCCTATGTGAGTTTTAGTCATTTTTTATTATCTCTAACGCAGACATTTTCAATGTATTTTTTTAATTTGGGAAGAGAGAAAAAAGTATTTTTTTCAAAAACAAAACAATGTAAATCCCACATAGGTACTTTTAAGCGAATGCTATTTTTAAAAATAATTATATTATCTTTTAGTTACTGTGCTGTATTAAAAAGGAAGTAAAAACGTTTTACGAAAATGTGTTTCTTAAATTTGCTAAACTGTGATGTTTTCTTGTTTATCAATTTTAAAATAGAATAATTTTAGAAAACAAACAAAATATTTCCAGTAAGATATAAATATAGACGAACCATCACAACCTGTATTTGCTGCCAAAAATAAATATTGACAATGTAAGAGACAAGTTACAAACAAATTTTACAGAAATGTTTACAAATGTAGATATACTCAAGCAAATTACTTTTTGAACAAATATTAGTAATACAATGGTCGTATATTGAATTTACTGAACTATGCGAAGAAATAAACATGAATGCGAAAACTGCTAATCTGCGTATTTATACTTCAAGCATCAGTTTAACATGAAACAAAATACACTTAAGTTATGAATCATTTTTTTGGAATGTAAAAAAACAGCCAAAGAGAAATTTTAAAAGTAAGCGAAATTCTTCAGGCTTCCCCAACACAATCAAGCTGAATTAAAAATATATGAAAATAGCCATCCATAAAAATCTGAATGTATTATAAAATTAGAATGTTTAGAATATTTTTCAATGCTTCCATTTTTTTAGGGATCATATTAATGCCAAGAAATTTACGATATTAGTCCTTATGAAGCATTCTGTAAAGGTTTAATAACTGAATATTTACGAAGAACTTTTTTAAATTTATTTTTTACTCAAGTACTGTATACAAGGGTAGTTTGACAAGTAGTGAGAATGGAAAAGAAAAACGAATTTTTTAAATACAAAAAAATTTTTATTTTTCAATATATTCTGCTAAAAGAACAATTCACTTATTCCAACGGTGCTCCAATACCCTTATGCCATCTCTAAAATGCGATTGCGGAAAGCTTGCAAAATACTCATTTACGAAGATGATAAGCTCGTCGTTAGACGAAAATTTCTTTCCACCTAGTGCCGTTTTCAATTTTGGAAAAAGGTAAAAGTCGGAAGGAGCTAGATCCAGCGAATAAAACGTATGCGGTACTAATTGGAAATGCAATTCGTGGATTTTTGACATCGCAACTGTGTTGGTATGCGAGGGAGCGTTGTCTTGGTGAAACAGAATCTTTTTTTTTGCCATTCATTTAGCACGTATCTCAACATTTAATTTTTGCAGAAGTTCTGCATAATGTTGTCCGTTTATTGTGGCACCTTTCTGAAGGTAATCAATGAGCAAAATGCCTTTTGAATCCCAAAAAATTTATGTCATCGCCTTGTTTGCCGATTAAGTGGTTTACGCTTTCTTTGTAGGTGCAAAACCACGTTCTAACCATTGTTTCGACTGTTGTTTAGTTTCGGGTGTATTGTAGTGTATTCAAGTTTCATCGCAAGTAACAAATCACCTACAAAAATCAACCGAATTCCGCTTATAGAGGTCCAGACACTCATTGGAAATTCGCAAACGAGTGAACTTTTGATCAGTCGTAAGCAATCGCGGAACCTATCTTGCCGAAAGCTTGGAAAGGCCCAATTCTCTCATTAACATGTGGTGTACGCATTCTGTTGAAATGTTTACCATGTCTGCTATCTCTCTCACTTTGAGTCGTCGATCTTGCGTAATAATATTATGGATTTTTATAATCATTTCCTTAGAAGTCACGATTTTAAGTGCTCCAGAGCGCGCTTCATCAACACAGCTTGTTCTACCACGTTTAAATTCATTTACCCATCTACTTATTGTGGCGGATGATGGAGCAGATTCACCTAATGTTTCCCGTAACTCATCTTTTATTTCGGTAGCATTCATACCCTTAATTACGAAGTATTTAATCACCGCACGATACTCTGCTTTTTCAATTTTAACAAAACGACGCGTTGCTTCTTTTTCAATCAGCTGTCAAAAATAAACTAATCAACCGATTTATCTAAATATCGGAATGTAAACATATAAATAGCCAACCTAAATTACTGTGCCTTTGTTGTACCCATTAGAGCGCCACCTATGTGTCATTCTCATTACTTGTCAAACTATCCTCGTACATTGCTGCATGCAGGTCATTTAGGCATTTTGTGATAGTTCTTCATACATATTGCCGATTTTATATTTTAACTCTGTAATTATGGATTGTTTTTTAATGTAATTATAGTATTCTCTGCTTTATCGAGCTATAATTAAATTGATCTACACTTCTTTTTTAAGCATGCTAGAATAATATCTTTTTGTTACTCTTATAATCATCATCCTTTTTGATGTCCCAACCATCTTAATTTCACAGGTTTAACAACTTTGCTGGTCACAGGTTCTCCATAAAAATGTTTGCTATATTTGTTTTATATATTTCTTGTTCCCTTCTTCCTTCTCGCTTCTTGTGATTCTCTTCTCCAGTTTTACTTATTACCCAAGTTTGTCCAACTGTTGATGATCTAATTACTGTTTTGTAGACATATATGTTAACCCCTCTAAATACATTTTTTACCAGGTGCAGAAGCAGTCGTAATAAGAACTCAATTGCCGTCACCAATCAAGAGGAAGTCCACAAAGAAGCTGAAGCTTTGTCTGAAAAGATTCCTCAAACAAATGTTTACTATACGATTGAGGAATTCTCAGACACCAATAACGCCGATATTATTATATGTATAATAAAGTTTTAACTTTTCACTTATTTTCAATGTCGTAGGTCTTTTCTATATTCTATTTATCTTAATTATTTGACAATGTACTTTTGCATAAACTTTAATCGCATTTATTTAACTACGTATTTTATGTGTGTATGTAGTATAATTTGAATTGTTATACATTAAAATGTTCCTTGTATAAATAATAATTAAAACAGGATATGTTTCCTTAATAATGTGCTTAGAATTATATTATATATTGTAACACGACATCTTGTAAATATATATTATATTGTTATAGTGTACAATTTTCAAATACAGAATTTTGGTTTTTATTTGATTTCGATTTTACGTTTCTTAGCTAGTTTCGTTTATATTTTTTTTGCTTAGTATCTTCTGCAATAAAATAGTAGTCGTAAATTTTGACTATTTTAATTAATTAGCGAAATTTCTTTTCATCACTGAAATGAATGAAATGAATTTTGAGGAATTGTTTATACAAAATTTGCATACTTTTCATGATATCATGAAGCGTAAGCATATCTTGCTTTAAATTTAAAGAAGATCGGAGAAACTGTAAGTTTCAAAGGGATCCAGTTGCTCCGACTAATGTGCAAGGAAATCATTTAATATCTTTCTAAAAATGTCTCCTTGAAGTGTTTTTGCGCATATAAAGAGTGTGTCTTCGCCAGATTCTGCGTTTGCTTTGCTTACACTGGATTCAGAACTGTACTGGGTGTGTTTAAAAGTAGGTGAAGAATGATGAAAGATGATTAGTATTGTGAATGAAACTTGAATATATATGTATGCATGCAATAAATAGAAGGAAGACTACCACTGAAAAATGAGTATGCGCAAATATCTGTTCTTAAAGCTGCGGTCATAACATTTTTTGATTACAAAAGGATGGTGCAAAGTAGTGTGTTCCATTGTACTAATGTAATCGCTAATTAATATAAGCAAGTATTGTGCTAACTAGTGGCAAATCAAATACTAAAAAAAAAAAACAATTACAAAGTGGAAGTTTTATTTTTATACGGTCCTGCTGTCCATACGATTTCTATCTGAACCTTTAAATAAAAAAGCAGTTCAGTGAAGGTACTTCAAATAGAATTGGATGCCGTTAAGATTAGGAAATTTGTGATGGTCAAACTTCCCAATAGTTGGTCAAAAATGTTCAAGAATATTTCTGCTTACAATTATTAATCGTGTCAATAAATTATTCAAATTATTTTAAATTTGTTTATGATAACTGCCACGAACTTTTCGAACAACCTGATGTATCAAATTCTTACGAAACTATGGAATTGATAAAAAAAGAAGCCAGAACAGACTGTAATAATTATCGGAGGCTAGTACTTTAAGATTATAGTGTATATATATATATATATATATATATATATATATATATATAGTAGTAGTGAGAATTATCAAAAGTCGTCTAAATAATGTAATAAATTTGTGGTAGTATCAGGCAGGGGTTTAAGGGATTTAAGGCAGTAAGTTTTTGTTATGAAACAACTTTAAAAGAATACATATGAATAGAACCTAGGTCTACATCTAATATTCATTAATTACAAACATCTATAGGGTTCCATTGAAGTAAGTCAAAATTGAAAATTAAAAATACACATCAAGTTGAGGAAATGTGTGTAGATAATATTTCAAAAAATAGAAAACAATACTATATTGTAAAGAAAGAAAAAAATTTCCAGTTAGAAAAGAAATCGAAACAAAGAAATCTGCTTATCCGTAGTGTTCTTTAATTTGCTGAGGCGATGCTGAAAGAAAGCGACTGGTATACGCCGATAATTGGATATTTATATATAAACCCCCCAAAAAAACTAATAAACATATTAAAACTACTGGAAGGAAAAGTTAATGAATACGTATTTATGGCAACGAAAGATCATGGAAAAGTAGAAACGAAAGATTTAGTCATAAATTGGACAAGATTTTATGAGAAATCGGTATAAGAATAAAGGGAATATACAAAAACAGACATCAGTACATGGTGTATCAAATGATCTGATACTCAAGCCTAAATCGAAAAAGCAGTAAATAAACTCGTTAAATCTATTGGAAGAAAAAGTAGATGGATTTAGTTTAAATTTAGCTAGAATAAAACAATTGCATAGTATAGAAAGATTCTAGAAAACTAAACGCAGAAGATTTATTCATAAATTGAGCAAGCATAAGATATACAACAGAAAAAATAGAGCAGATATAAAAGAAAAATGTAACGGTAACGTACAAGTCATCTTTGATAAAGTTCTTGAACAATGAAGTTACACTGCAGAGGGACTATATAGAAAGTAGTAAGAGTATCATTGTTCAAAATTAACAAAAAAGTTTTCGCAGCACCAATTCCAATCTCTATTGAGTGCTCCTCGTATGTGCATATACCTTCTTTGTGGCATAATCCTATCACAATTTCTAGGGTATAATTGATATATACTTATATATATACAATATAGACTTATTTCAAGACAATTTAAGAACAAATTGTGTAAATTATATTGATTTATTATGTTAGCTGCTTTATTTAATAAATTATAAATATAATGAAAAACATCGGCCAATAAAATAATTGTCATTATTTTGCAAAATATATTTTTAAAATATATTTATTAAATCCATACCTTCATATTCCATATTAGGCAAAATGGAAACTGAAAAACGTTTATTTTTTTTTGGATTTGACAAGGCATATTTTTTAGTATTATCTGCTTTTTTTTATGAGTTTTTTGATTTTTTTCAATTTTCCAATGTTTTTCTACCAATTTATCAATCACACATTTGTAGCTGCATCAGTTTATGTACATACCTTATACCAGTGAATATGTTCCTATTTTAAATCGTTTACGTTTTTTATGTTTGTTTATTGTTAATGTATATATACTTGTAGTGTTTTATAAAATTTTGGTAAGTACATTGTGTTGGCACAATTCTCTCTATTTTCTATATATGTACATACTTTAGGCATCATTCCAAAAAGTCATAATTTTACAATTAAGTATATTAGGAGTATAATCAGTTAAATAAAAATGTTGAAGTAAAAGTATAACTAGATAGAATGAGATTAAAACTAGTAGGTATTTCATATGAATTGATATGTTACTTAATATTTACCAGGTGTATCGGAAATTAGTGAATTAGTGGTAATACAAGGAAGCGCTGTTAAAGATATAAGGAAATATAAAGACGAAAACATCTTATTTAGCAAACGCAGATTGAGTCGTTCAAAAATTCTGTCAGTCAGAGATGAAACGCATACCAGGTGTATCAGAAAGTTATTACCGGTTTTTTAATAAAAAACTAAATAATTTTCAAGAAAATAGAAAAATTTATTTATTCAAAGTATTGTTCATTTGATTCTACACATCTTACCCATCTTTCTTTCAATTTGTGGATGCCATCTCAAAAACTGTTTTTCTTTAACCAAAACCATTCAGCGAGACATTTTCTAACTTCTTCGAAATTGGCGAAGAGCTGCTTTGCAAACGCGTGTCCCATTGATACGAAAAGGCGATAGTCAAATGGGGCAAGGTCCGGAGATTACTACGGTGTGTGCGATATTATGTTTCATCCAAGTGCTTTCAACGCTTCCTTGATCGGTTTTGCTGTAGGAGACGGCGCGTTATAGTGCTGTAAAATCACTTTACCGTGTCTTTGGACCCATTCTGGACGTTTTCTATCAATGCTTTGTTCAAATTGATAATTTGTTGTCGGTAGCGATCAGTATTAATTGTTTCATGAAGTTTCAACAGTTCATAATACACCGCGCCACTCTGGTTCCACCTAACACAGAGCATTGTCTTGCGACCAAAACGATTTGGGCTAGAAATCGATGGGCCGGCTTCGCCAGATGATAACCATAGATGGACGATTTTTCGTTTTTCCATTTGTCTGTCATTCATTTTCCCATCTTTTGGATTTTTCCCATTGCTCGTATCGGTTGCTAATCGTTTCTTGGGTCACATTTAACGCTTCTGCCAATTGTTTTTGAGTTTCGCTTGGCTTTTCATCCAATAACTCCTACAGTTTCGCATCTTCAAACTTTTTCGATCTACCAGAGCGTTCTCTATCTTGTACATTGAAATCACTACTTTTGAATAGTCTAAACCACGCCTTACATATTTTTATGGTTGAACAGGCGCACCGTAAGTTTCGACCAGCAGATGTAGTTTTTCAGGCACGAAACTCGACTTCAAAGAGGTATAAATTTATGACAGTGTTACTTTCGCAAAATATAACATGTATGGTTTAGACGTTTGATGTTAGTAGAATAAGGTGACATATGTGTCAAATCATAGCATTGCATACTTAAGCCTAGCGACATCTATTAGAAAAGCCGATAATGACTTTCCGGTGCGCCCTGGTACTTTAAATTGGTACTGTTATTTCAATATTCATTATTTTTAATATTTTTGAAAAAATATTAAACTGGTCTGTAATTAAGATAAAAATAGGGAACATTGCGTTTCTTAAAGAATGGCCTAAAAATCACATTAAATTTATATTGAGAGTTAAAATAATAGTAAATTGTTTTATAAAAAAATGTATACGTTATCGCTGTCCGATAAAAGTTAAGTAACTACAATATTATTTTGCTCTAAGTGACAAAATAATTGTTTCAAATCATATTGAGAAAGCAAAAACCCTTTGCCACATTGATGTTTGTGTGCAACTAGATGACTAAGTTGTCATCTTTTGTTATTTAGTTAGTACGTCTCCAACGTAGTTTGCATTTCAAATCATAAATCAAATAGAATAACTTTAACATACCAGTTGGCTATGAAAACATGATTTCTTTCCACAGGACGACACGCTTCCTTAATTAATAGTAATTATTCATAACACATTTCAAAGGTCTGTTAAGTTGTACATTAAATAAGTCTATTGCGATTTGAGATCTAAGATGTACTAGAATGATAACGTGCCTATCACAGTAACCGATCGCATATCGTTACTTTAGAATTGTCCATAATTTTCAACTCACAGTTAAACAGCCAATTCACCAGATCGATATGTCTTGGGTGCCTTACATAAATCAACTTATTTAGTTATGTCTCACTTTAATACTGTCGTTTTATAACACTATTTAGTCCAATTAGCTACTATGATTTTAAATACAATCAGTTGGAGGTTCAATTTATTTTAAGGAATAATATAGATATATAAGTGCCAACATAAAAGTCTTATAATTTTACGTATAACCATTGCAATAATAAATTACAATTAATTTGGAATAAAGTATTAAAAATAAAAAGGGTACAATTTTTTTAAAAACCTTGTAAGTATAGTACAATTAAACAAAAAATTCTTTGAAGGTGGTAAATTTTTGTTTCGAATATTGAAAATGTTTCGTCATGTAGACCTCACCGATACATCATAAAAATAGACAAAAGTTAAAATTATTATTAGTGTATAAGTTAATTTAATTTTTCTTATTTTGATTTATGTTTTGGAACTTACTATATTTTTTGATAATAACGTTTAAATTTTTACATTTATTAGCACATTTTTAAAAGCAATTTTGTATTCTAGAGCTTATATTTTGACACTTATGGAATAATTTGAAACCTAAAGATTAGTGAGCAAGTAGTGTTGGTTTACGTAAGCTAAATTTTAATATTTCAAAATGCGTTGATCTTTTCCTAGAGATTATTCTGAAAACAAAGTTAATGGTAGAAAAAAAATTATCATTAAAAAAATATATATTTGCAATATATTGGAGTGATGAATAAGGATCAATAATTTAAAGGAAGAAAAATTAAAGCAGCACAGTTGAACAATCAATAATGAACATTTTTTAATAGAAAAATGCGCTATTGAAGATCATCAATTTTAAAGTATTTTTTCCAATAAAAGAAGTCTATAACACTTCAAATTCTATATCTGTGTGTAATCTTGAGTAAAATGTCTTCTACGTTCGTAACTTCCTTTTGCTAACCATTTTTGTATTATTTGCACAATTTATAACTAAATATTCCGTCCCTTCTTTTCCATTATTTTTCATTGCCATATATTTCACTTTATTCTCGTTAATTTTTAATCTATATTAATTTGCTTTTTCTACTAATAATTTAAATATGTTTATTAGTTCTTTTCTCAATTTAGCCACAAGTACCATATCGTCAGCATATGCCAAGCATTAATATCTGCTATACGAGATTTTTGTTCCTAAACCGATCTGTATCAGGTAATTTTGATGGAGACTGTAGTTGATTAACTTAGTCACTGAGGGTTGATATATGTATAACCCCTTTCCATATTAATTTTCGTATTCTGCATACGTATTTCGATAACTAAGTTGTTATCATCAGCAGATAATTAAACAGTGTCGCAGCTGGAAAAACCTGGTAAACTACCGCAAATTTTTTTTGAATACCGTAAATAAGGTTGATATATAACCCCTTCCCACAATTAACTATTTGTAAATTCTGTATACGCATTGATCAAATCAATCAACCACAGGCTCCATCAAATTCAACTTGAATACCGTAGTTTTCCAGGCACGACACTGTTTAATTATCTGCCGATGGTGGCAACTTAGTTGTCGAAATACGTATACAGAATACGAAAACTAATGTGGAAAGGGGTTATATATTAACCTTTAGTGATTAAGTCATTCACCAAGTCAAAGAGCGCTGTGAGTAAAGGTCTGCTTGTCTCAATCCCTTTTTTCCTGAAAATTCTTTTGATTTCTCCTTCCGATATTATTTCTTTCTCCGATTTTCGAAGAGTCTCCACTAGATTCCTTGACTGTCCTGGTATTTTCAACTTTTTCATTATCTCTTACACTATCTTCCTTCTGATCGAATTAGGTGCTCGTTTAGAATTGTTGAATATCAAATGCAGTCTCAGAATGTTCATGTGTATTTTTATTGAGTTATTTCATAATAAATTTTTATTCCCCATACTTTTTCCCAAGCTCGTTATATAATTATTTAAATGACTTCTGATAATCCTTCAATCTTTACTGCGCTGTAATTTGAAAAAATAGTATACGATTGCATATATATTTTGGTAGTACAATAAATTTTTGTTATGATCTGACTTACAACAACTTAACTTAAGGTTCTTATTACGAGGGCTGATCAGTAATTGGTGAACCTGGCGAAAGAGGACAGCACTATTAAAAAAATTTTGTTTTTTAACTTGGCAAGTCTGCAAAATATAACTATAATCTTTGCATTCATTTGGATCATAGAGACGCTCGTTATTTGAATAGAGAGTGAATCGTTTCTACCTTGTTTTGAAACATGGAGATAATGAAGAACCGATCAATGGCTGAAAACTTATTTTTAAAGAAGAGAATAAATGACGAAATCAAAAATGTCCTAATCCTTATCGATTGCAACCACAAAACTAGAATATTTGAGCTTAAATGTAGTCAGGCCAGTATATTTGATGAATGACCCAGTGAACACTCAAAAGACGTGTGTATTCCAACAATTAATAAAAATGTACTGATATGGTGCTAGATAACAATCGATTAAAATTATACGAAGTAACAGAAGTCTCTACGCGTTTAGTATAGGTAAGTGATTTTAGTTTGCATAGTGAATTGAGTATAAAAAAATCAAGTACAAAATGGGTGCCACGTTTTGTTCGTTGACTATGGACCATAAACGTGAACAAGAACACATTTCAGCTATCAATTTAGCGAAATTACGACAATATCCGAAAAAGTTTTGCCATCAAATAATAACGGTTGATGAAGCCCAGATACACAATTATATAACCAAAATAGACTAACAATCGAAACAATGGATGGGAGCTGACTAAAGTACTTCGACGAAGGCAAAAATCGAAAAGGTTTTGGCTACTATGTTTCGAGACTGTAATGCTATTTTGTTTTATTTAATCTTCAAAAAGCCAAAACAATAACAGGCAAATATAAGTTATGCCTTTCAGATCATTGTGTGATACCTTACAATGCAAAAAATTCCACTTAAAGAAGAGACGAATGCTTTCCCTTCAGGATAATGCTCCTGTTCTTATTTCTATTGTTTTAATGGTATAAATAGACTACATGTTTCTTCTCCATCTAGCTTTTTTGTCAGATTTAGCCGTCTTAGACAATTTCTCACTCTGAAAACTTGGCTCAGTGACAAGAGATTTGAGTTAAATGAAGAAATAAACACTAAAACTAACAAACATTTTGAACGAATGTGAAGCTTACTTTTTTAAGAAATGAGAGGACGATATCGTTGAATTAAATGTTTTCTCGTCTACGCTCATGATTTACTGATCCACCCTCGTATACTAAAGAATAATAATTTATTTATCAACCATTAGTAGTACATTATATTAAATATTTATATTGTGTTAGTAATTTTTCTAAATTATCCAATCCATTGATTGCTGTACCTAATAAGAAAGCGTTTGAACAAGAAACTGAAAACAGTGCACATACAATGACATTCTTAATTACTTAATTTATATATGTTGAAGCTCATACAAGCAAAACTGTGATATCTACATTATTTATGAACATCGATCTACTATTCTTGAGCAATAAAAAATGTAATTTTATTGTAATAAACATGTTAGAGCTTTAATTTATTTCAATAATGTACATTAAAAATATCTCTATTTTATTTTCTATATTTTCTAGTGAATATTTGCAGAAAATCTAATTTTTAGTATAAGAGATTTCGAACTGATATTTTATGCATTTGCTCTTATGAAAATGAGAAGGCTGCCAGTTCAAACGCGCCGTACGGCCGAATTGATTTGAATGATGGCCGCTGCGCGATCTCCTAACCGCCGCCATATATCATCCCTCGCATTTGGGGTGAGTGACGTCATCACATTGCCTGTCATCGACGCGAGCTATATTTAACTGTACTTATTAACCAACTGTTTTAGTACATGTATCTTTTTAATTACTGTTTTCTACAATTAATACATGTGTATTCTATATATGGATACCAATTAGAGTATACGTATATGTACATATGTATATACATATGTATGCATGCTTTTGTCATAAACAACACACGTATGACAAGATATTTTCCGTCTATGAGAATCTTGCACAAAGTATTTTTATGGTATATGTTTATATCACGGTGGCAATGTAACAAAAATTGGGATTACTATTATTATAAAATTGAATTTTAAATAATATTCATCAAATGATAGTTGAATATAAATTAGTATAATATTATATAGTATTTCCGTTTATATAGTGGCTTAAATGAGTTGACACCATGTAGTAAGAAGGGCTTGGTACACTACAATTCTTTCAAAATATTAGTTAATATTAGTATTGTCGTCATGATGATATTTAGGAATAAACCATAAATACAGGGTTCGTCAGTGAAGCGGGAAAATTTAAAAACTCTGTTAATCATTTGACGTTTAGGTGAGGGCGCTGAAGTTAATGATAAATTGTCATTTAACCCCATTTAATAAACATGGAGCAGTGGTCAGGTGCCCATCGTGCTTTCTGTGTAAAAACGTTTTATAAAAATGATCATTCCGTGACAACTGTGAGAAGGTTATTTTCGCAATTGATGTATGGGTATAAAAATTCCAAGAAACTGGGTCTACCTAAAATTTAAAGCATAAAGGAGCAGCAAGAAGTGTTAGAACGCCAGAAAACGTCGATAGGGTTCGAAATGCCATAACATGTAGTCCAAAGGAAATGAATTGGGGTTCTAGATTGTGTATAATAATACCAGTAGTTATTATAATACATTCTTCCCATATCTCCCAAGAGTTTAACGCCAATTACAGGCGGCTTTGGCAGACTATGAGTTATTATTACCCCGTGCTTGTGGTGCGACCTTAAATCTGTGCTATCGGCATTTGCTTGAACGGGAAAACCACGAAAAATCTTTCCGGATAACAGACCAATGTAATCATCATCAAAGGAGTTTTACTGATGGACATTTCTTCATTCTTCCATATTCATCGTTGATTACGAAGAGATATGTATCAACAATATAGCATGTGTAGATAATGAGGCAGAAACCCCTCTTGCAGTTAACTGTTTTGCAGGGAAATACACGTCATTAGTGGGAATTTCATATTTTTCAGAACTCATTAGCATACGACGAGTCTTTCACTCTGTATTGTTGGTACAGTCTACTACATAAGTTATACATATTTAACCTCTATAACTTAAATATGTTTTTGATACATTCGGTTGAATGGAAAAACGTTGAATAAATATGGTTAAATAAAAAAGCTAATTTCAAGTTTTTGATATTATGGCAACAAAAAGACTTTTTCATATATGCACATATTTATTATTATATAAATATCTTTTATTATATAAGCATTCGTTTGATATACCATTTAGACTCTACGATATTAAAAATAAACAAATTCTTTTAAAAAATAAGGTTTTACCAAAAATTATTTTATTTATTTCATTGAGGCATTTCTCGATCTGTTGAAGTCCTCGAATCTTGTTAGAGAACATTATCTAATTTCATACCCTTAGTTATACGTAGAAGCTTCGAGAATAGTGCTTCTGCATATAAAAGGTTTTCCAATAAGAGTGATATGATTTCTTTAAAAAAAACACACTTATTGTTAAGAAAATTCAAAAGTTTTTTATTTAATGTGAAGTAGAATCGATACAATTAAGTTCTAAATAAAACCTCATTCAAATGGCCTCCACGACTTCTTCTGCAGGAACGAATTCGATGAACCCAATTTTCGAGCCCTTTTTCCCCTAAATCTAGTCGTATGTCATGAATGGTACGTTCAATATTGACTTGTAAAGCTTGAAGAGAGTCTGGTTTATTTCGATAGACCAATGATTTTAAATAACTCCACAAGAAATAGTCTAATGGTATTAAATCACAACTTCTTGGAGGCCATTCAATATCACAATTTCTTGAAATAATCGAATCTCCAAACTTTTCTCGCAATAATCCTATTGTTGTATTTGCTGTGTGACACGTAGCCCCGTCTTGTTGGAACCAAATGTTGTCAAGATCAACTTCTTCCAATGTCGGCTATAAAAAGTTGGTTATCATCAATCTATACCGCTCTCCATTGACAGTAACGGTGTTACCAGCTTCATTTTGAAAGAAGTACGGACCGATGATTCCACCATACCAAGAACCACACCAAACTGTCAATTTAGGTGAATGTAATGGTTTTTCATAAATAATTTATGGATTTTCTTCGCACCACAATTGACAGTTTTGTTTATTTACCACACCATCCAGATGAAAGTGAGCCTCATCTGAGAAGATGATTTTCTTAAAAAATCGTTATGGTTTTTAAGTTGTTCCAAAGCAAAATCAGCGTGACGTTTATGGTGGTGCAATGGCTTCAGATCTTGAGTAAGAACAATTTTATAAGGATGCAAACCCAAATCCTTTCTCAAAATCCGCCAGATTGTGGTTTGAGACAGTTGTTGAGAATGTCTTGGAATCGACAAATTACGGTCTTCAGTAACACTTGCCTGAACGGCAGCAATATTTGCATTACTTCGAGCGGTTATTTGTCTTATTGGCACTTGAAAATTATGTACAGAAAATGTAACCTCAAAATTTTTAACAATTCGACGAATAGCGAGCACACTTGGACGATTATTACGACCATAAAATGGCAAAAGCGCACGAAAAGTTGCAATTGGAGAACGATTATTTTGATAATAAAACTGAATAATTTGTAAACGTTGTTCCTGCGTATATCTCTCCATGATGAAATTGTAAACACTACTGAATACAATGAAAAACAAATGACAGATCATGACATATTACAAATGGCCGAAATGTCACTTCAAAATCATATCATCCCTATTGGAAAACCTTATACATATATACATAGTTTTATGTTCAGTTTCCATTTCTAAGAATCAAGCTTTCGTCAAACCCTCACGTTGACACAATACATTCACAATGGTTTCACTTTTCACATATATGTAGCCCTGAATATACAGAAGAATTGGTCAAATCTTTGTCAGACAGATAAGAAGTTGTAGAAAATAAACATAGACAATCCAGATTTTTCAATATTTTATTATTTTTCATAACTCATTATGAAGACTCATAATCAATCAAAATCATTCTGATTTTGATTGTCATTCTGAATATATTTAATATTGTTTTCGTTTATTGAATATATTTTCACTTTAAATACTAATGTAATTATATTATAAACAAATAACATATCCAACATTTTGCGTATTACTAGATAGTTTTGATTATATCGAATAATATTTTGATATAATGCATAAATAAAATTAAGTGCATAATTTTCCAGAAATTACATACCACAAAATTGTAGTATATGTACCGTTCTGCTGTTAAATTTTATTTTTAAATTTTTTACATACTTAAGCACAAGAATAGCAGTAAATCTAAAACAACCACGACTAAATAGATAGGATAATGTCTACTTTAGATACCTTCATTACATTTTATTTTTGCCAAGTTTATTCTTTTTATAAATGTCTTAAAGAAGATTTAAAAGTCTGGCTATATGAAATGGAGAAGTAATTTCCGTTTGAAACAGAATAACAGATATTTTGAATATTTACTATAAATTATGATAAATAGTCTATTTTCTTAAAATCAAATTTTTAAAAATCTTCTTTTTTATATTATGAATTCTTTGCGTTTGGTATGGTGGTTATGGACGAATGTTTATTAAATTTTATTGTTAAATTATAATTGAAAACAGCCCTGGAAGTGACTACAGTTTACCTAAAAACTAGATCAAATGCACACCTTTAATCATTTTGGTAAATGCTATACAAATTGAATAATATCATTAGAATTTTCTTTCCGGAAATATATCTTTGTATTTTATTTTCGAATTATTTAAAAGTCCTTCCAAGTCTGTGATTAAATCAAATTCTTTTTTGAAACTATTTACTAATATAATGTAATGATGGCCGACCCTAGATATTGTGGTTATATTTTAGATGATCTTACTTTCCTAAATAGTAAAATAAACTTATTTTATGCTAACATAAATATGTACATACATACAATAGTTTTCAAACAAGTTAGAATTTACATAAATTCTAACTAAATAAGTTTATTTTACTATTTCGAATAGGTATGCATTACGAAAGCAGTTCTGGTAAAAGAGAAAGTTTTTTTTCCTAAAACCGAAAGCAAGTTCTAGTAAAATTACATTAGCTGAATCAAACTTAGTATTATAAATGTCTGAGATAGTATTTGTTTTGTCTATCATTACGTGCGAAATAATGAATCTTTTTTTGTATAAATTATCTATCGGATTTTTTTACTATTGCGGAGAATATTTTGGAAAAAATGTAATAAAAATTTCTAAATAAAATATTACCATACATACCATATAGGTAAAAATATACAAGTGTTTTTCAATAAGTTTGTCACACCTTTAAAAGAAAATAATTAGCTGTCAATCTTTTACAGCTACTTATTTACTTTTATTGTTATTTAACAATAGGTCAATTAGCATTATGTTCAGAAAATTATATCGCTCAAAGGTCTTTCTCGGTTTCATATGGCGCAGTGTATACGAAAGATTTTCGAGTATTTCAGTAAATAAATTGGGTTCAATTTCTCAAATAATTTGATGAAGATGTTCTTCAGTGCGGCAATGATCGCAGTTATTTCTGTAGATAAATATTTTAACATAGCCTTATAAAAAATACCCAAAGGCGTACAAGATCTTAGTGTCCACGTGACATCAACATTTCTTTAAATAATAAACGCACACGATAAACCGATTGTTTAAGACGCTGCGTGGCAAGTGACACCATCCTGCTGAAATCACATGTCAGCATGATAGCTACCAAGTGTACCGGAGAATCGTTCTCGGTTTTTTCGTAAAAAAACTATATAATTTTCAAGAAAACGGAAAAATATATTCAAAGTATTGGCCATTTGATTTTACAAGTCTTGCCGATCTTTCAGGCAATTTATGGATGCCATCCCAAAAAAAACTGTTTGTTTTTGAGCAAAATCATTCATCGAACCATTTTCTAACTTCTTCGAAGTTGGCGAAGTGCTGCTCTATAAGCGCGTGTGTCATTGATGTGAAAAGGTAATACTCGGAAAGGGCAAAGTCTGTAGATTACGACGGGGATGATATTATGTCCTATCCAAGTGCTTTCAACGCTTCCTTGACACCGGTTTTACTGTATGAGACGGCGCGTTATTGTGCTGCAAAATCACTTTACTTTGTCTTTGGGTCCATTCTAGACGTTTTTCTATCAATGCATGATTCAAATTGATAATTTGTTGTCAGCTGCGATGAGTATTAACTGTTTCACCAGATTTCGACAGTTCGTAATACATCACACTACTCTGGTGTTACCAAACAGCATTATTTTGCGACCAAAACGATTTGGCCTTGGAGTCGATGAGCCGGTTTTGCCAGGTGATAACTATGATCTTTTGCGCTTAGAATTTTCGAAATAAATTAATTTTTTACCACCCGCCACTATTCGATGGAGAAATGACGCAGCATTTCACGAACGATTTTTCGATTTTCCATTTGCCTGTCATTCAATTGATATGACATCCGTTTTCTCATCCTTTGGATTTTTCCCATTGCTCGTAATCGGTCGCTAATCATTTTTTGGGCCACATTTAATGCTTCTGCCAATTGTGTTTGGGTTGGGTTTTAATGAAATAATTTCTGCTATGTCGTATCTTCAAACTTTTTGGCTCTACCAGAACATTCTTTGTCTTGCACATCGAAATCACCACTTTCGAATTGTCGAAACCATGCTTTTATGGTTGGAACATGCTCACCGTAAGTTTCTACCAGCAAACGATGCCTTTAGTGGCTTTTTTCTTTTGACTAAATAAGAAAGGTAATGCGTGCCACAAATGCACTTCTTCAGGCAGGAAACTTGATATTTTCAAAGAGGTATAAATCTATTACGGTGTAGCTGTCGCAAAATATAACATGCATGGCTTTGAAACTTGATGTCAGCAAAATGAAACAACACATGTGTCAAATCACAACATGGCATACTTGTGACTAGCGACATCTATTAGAAAAACCGGTAATGACTTTTCGGTACACTTAGTATTTTCCACTCAATAGTAATCCGAGCATTCGTTTCATTTTAAAAGAATTGAGACCCGATAATGCCGACAGCCCAAAATCCATACCCGATTGTCGCTTTTTCTGAATTCATTGGAAGTTCACGAACACTCGTGGATTTTGTCCTGCCCAAATTCTGTTCTTCTTGTTTATTATTAACGAAACTGCTTAACCTAAAATATGCCTCTTTACTAAAAGTTATTTTCCTACGAAGATTACCGCCCATTTCCAGTTGGTCCAATACGAAATCAGAAAAATATTTTAGGCGTTTCATGATCATACAGCTGCAGTTCTGATGCGAGTTAAATCTCATGTAAATGTAGCCTCAAGAGTTTACTCGAAATTTGCTATATTGAAGCTTGCTACTGAACCAGTTACTTCAAATTTTTAACTGTGATTACGTTGATCATAAAATTCACGTAACGAGTGGAATGCATTGCACACGGAACGACAATTATATAAAATATTTAACCAATAAACATGGAGTTGTCCAAATGACTGGAAACATGTTTATAATAAATCCTTTCATAATGGGCTTAAATTAGGGAACGATACTGACAAAGTAGCTTAAATTAAATATTATTATTCCTATTGTCAATTACTCCTGAATTCCAATACATTAGTTCACAATAAATTTAAATACATATTATAATATTCATTCTTTTCAGATTTGTAATTGCTGAATAATCTGGTTGCGGTAGTTGCTCAGGCTAGCTTAGACCAATCAACAAATATATTCTACCTATTGTTTCCGATTTTGTTGACACATAATTACACCGATCTTAAAATATCTCGACTTGAACCTTAACATTATCCTTTCCACAAATATATTAATAACTCGAACCCGTATTTTCTCAGAATATTTTAAGCCATCATTATCTTTCTTCGATTCGACGGCGAAGAACCGTTGAAGCCTATACATACTTATATGCAAAGAAAGGGTCTAAGTTATAAATTTAAATTGGATTAAAGCCCTATAAACATTTATTGCCAGTAGCCCTCCAAATAGGTATAAAGATAAAATAGGTATTTAAAATTTACCTGCTACTTCTATTTTGTAGTCGATGTCTCCCACTGTTCCGTTGCATTATTAAAACCGTAACTGAACAAAGAGTCGAAAATGGATTATGTAGTTAAAAATAGAATTACCTTCTTGAAATGTTTTAATTATCACTTAACACATCACTAATGTTTAAACGAATTTTAATTATTGAATATTTTATACATTATGAAATATTTGCTTTAAAGTAAATACACAGCAATGGTATTGTAAGAATCTCATAGTTTACCTTCTTTAAGGAAAACAATTTTTGGAATTACTTAATAATTGGAAGAGTATATTATAAGAATGGATAATTTTGCATAAAGTCTGCCTGTAAGACATTTAACTAAAGCTCGTAAATAATGAAAAATGATGTAAACAATATTAAAATAAAAATAGTGTCTTTATTATGACAATTTCGGCAATGTATTTACGTTTTCAGTATTCAGTATATTATTAGGTGCGCAACTAAGTTCTCGCTGTTTTTTTGATGAAAATGCAAGTTTATTACGAAATGTTTACAAATGAATCATTCAAAATATTGCCCATCGGTGACGACAACTTTTTCCCATCTTTCTGGCAGAGCTCGAATACCGTCACGGTATAAGTGTTCGTCTTTTGAGGCTATCCACGAATCAAGCCATTTTGAGATGTCTTCATATGAGCGGAACTGCTGATTAGCCAGACCATGTGCCATCGAATGGAACAAGTAATAATCGGACGTCGCAATATCTGGGGAATATGGCGGGTCGGGTAGGATCTCCCATTTGAGTGTTTCTAAGTAGGTTTTAACGGGTTTGGCAACGTGAGGCCGAGCGTTGTCATGCTGTAGAATCACTTTTTCGTGCCTCTGCTCGTATTAAGGCCGTTTTTCGCGCAGTGCTCAGCTCAATCGCATCAATTGTGTTCGATACCGTGATGGTTTCCTTTGGTTTCAACAGCTCATAATAAATAACACCGCCCTGGTCCCACCAAATACACAGCAAAACCTTCGCAGCGTGAATATTCGGCCGAACCGACGACGTAGAAGCATGACCGGGCAGTCCTCATGATTTTGTTCTCTTTGGGTTGCTGTAATAAATTCATTTTTCATCGCCCGTAACGATGCGATGAAGAAAACCCTTCCTTTTTTACCGCTGGAGCAATTGTTCACAGGCGAAAAAACGACGCTCAACGTCTCTTGGCTTCAAATCATAAGGAACCTAAGCTATCTGCTTCTGGGTTTCCGGGCTGGAACCGCGTCACTAGTATATCTGCCCACGTTTCGTACCCATTTGTATGGGACATCTTCAGGGCTGAACTACTGCACTGAAACTGCAGTCATATTAATGTTCATAGAGCAGATACGCTATATTGTTAAACATTGCCACATTTTAAACGATTTGGATAATACTTTTAACTGCCAACTTAATTTTGCGAAATGTATCAATCAAATAGTTACCAACACAAAGAATGTGGTTCTCTATGGAGTGTAAAGATTTTGAATATAACAACTGTTTATTATACTATCATTATTCTGTCTAAGTTGAAGTATACACCATCCCAAATATTATTCATTTTTTTACAATCAATAGTATTGAAAATAGTCCAAGACCTCTTTCAAAATTTTTGATGTTCGTCAGGCAGATTTTGTGATTACACACTGATGTCGCCTTGATTTGAAACTATTTGTTTAAAGATAAGCTTTAAATATTTACACAACCTGTTACATGATAGCATCGGCAGTTCCTATTTAGTAAACAACAACAATGTTTAGAATCCTTAGTTTATCTTCCAAACATGAACAAGTCCTTCATTTATTTGGAAAGAAGTTGGCAGAAACTTTTGTACAGTTGATTATATTAGTTATTGTACTAATTTTATTTTATTATAAATAAATATTAACTTATATCAATTTATAACTAGAACGCTAGAGGTACCAAACTGTCAAATCGACCACTTCAAATATGTGTAAATGTTTTATTTACATACGTTATGCATGATAATGTTAGAGCTACCACTTCAATTCGAAGAAGAGTTCGACTAGGCATACAGCAAACAGGTGCACATTTTGAGCAATTAATTCAATAAAGCGACTTTTTTAAAATGATTTTCATGACCTTTTTGCTGCAGTGCATATTACCTGTATTGTCTAAAACTACGAATGCTTGTAGTTCAGTTACGATAGAGTTTTGGACATATGTTTATTAGAAATTTTAGCTTGAAATTGTTTCAGTAACATATTCTTAAGCTGTGACCATCATGTCAAGGGGCACCTGTTATAACTATAGTAGTGTATTTTTGTATCTAAGCAAGTCATCGTGCATATTGCTGTTTTTGTAATCGTAAGGTCTAGAATTCATTTGGTTTCCGTTTAGTTCATCAGTGTTATCTTAAAACCAGTTTCGTACACGCTATGTAGACCTCTCTTCAACAGATTTCGGAAGAATAAGTTAGGAATAGAAGAAGATCTTGCACTCTTTTCACCCTTTTTACCCGATAGATAGAAATCACAGCGGGCTAAATCCGGTGCATATGGTGAATGGTTAATGGTTAAAATTTCATTTGTGTATAGAAAACCGGTGATAAGCTTTGAGCGATGAGATGATGCATTATTATGTAACAAACGTCAGCTACAATTTTCACGATATTAGGAGCGCACATGACGAATACGCGCCAAAAGACACCAAGATAAAATACAGCATTGACAGTTTGACTAGTTGGTACAAACTCTTTATGCACTATGCCTTTCGAATCATAAAAACAAATCAACATTGTCTTCACTTTTGTCTTCTCCAAACGGTTTTTTTTTCGATCTTTCTTCGCTCAGATGTTTCCATTCAGAATTTTGACGCTTGTTCTCTAGATCATATTGAAAACACCACTCTCATTGCCAGTTACAATAAAATACCTGAAGTTTCCGTCCTTTTTTGAGTTTTTAGTCAAGTCTGTACAATGTTGAATTCAGTTAGCTTGTGTGGTACAAACCTTGCACAAATCTTTTCAGTCCCAAATGCTGTATCAAAATGCGATGAAATGAATTTTTAGAAATACTGAGTTCCATTCCCACGTATCACAATGAGGATTTCGTCTCATTTTGGATAATTCACACACAAGCTCGATGTTACCACAGATTTTTTTGCGCCAGGATGTTTGTCGCCATTTATGTCCGTACGACTGCTTTTAAATCGTTTATACTACTCATACTCACTCGAACGTGATAAACACGCATCACCATATACTTGTTTCATCAAATTAAACGTTTCAGTAAACGATTTACTGAGTTTAAAACAGAACTGAATATTTACTCTTTGTTAAAAATTCATATTTCGACCAATGCCAAATACACACTGTTACTTTATGCGCAATTTCTTTGCTTCTAATGATGCAAATGTCATGATACTTTGACATAACATTAGTGAAAGATCTACCTTACCAACGCACATTTTTTTAATAGACGACGCTACTAAGAATTACTATTTCAGAAAAGTTCGGTTTTCTCTGCGACAGACTGTGAAGAATAAAAGCTAAATATAGCATTTGTATTTACATGCTTCATAAATAAAATGTATCTCCATCGACTCATTATGACTGTGATCATGAAAATCAGACTGTCACAAACATTATGAAGCATTGTGTTATGATAGGATACGAGTAGAACATAAAATATTTTCCCTAGACGACTCCACAATCAGTCAAATACTTATATGAAAAACTTAGATGTGTGTTGGTATTTCTTATATTATGTATTTACTGTTTTACTTATTTATTTAAATATAATTGATCATTTAAAATTAATCTTTATACACTTATTTATTGCTAAACCTTTTAATAAATCAAATTGTTACTTTTATCTTGTTGAAACAAAAGTAAACTATTCTCGCTTTAATTTAAAATTGTAATTTAACAAACCCCGTTCGCCACTTGGTTAATTTATAGATTAGATTGCACTTTTGTATTCATGCAATTGATCTGGCTATAGTGTTGTGGAATAATATTGTAATGCAACAATAAAATTTTGAAAGTTTTACATAAATCCTCAGTTACTTAATTATAAAAAACGTTATCAAAATCGATGTCTGTTGTTATTTCCAGAAAAGATAAATTAAAATAGATTTTTACAGAAATAAGTCTTTTTGCAACTGCTTGTCTCCAATATAAAAGTTGCAAACGTTACTATCATAAATGTAAACCTTAGAAAGAATGTATGTAATTTGCGATTTCTTGAAAAATAGATTCATTATCAAAAGTTTTATCGCGCTCCGATAAAATAATGAAGCTTCGGAAAACAGATTCAATAATCCTATATGAATTTACATAAGATCTAACAGAAAACAAGATAAAGCGAATATTTGTGTTAGTTGTGAATAACTAAGTAGAACTTTCGTTCATATTTACAAACTATGACTAATTTATATTTGCATATGCAGAACACTTCTTGTGTTTAAACTCAACTTGAAATAATCATACATTTCGAAAGTAAATATAAACATATGTATACGTAAATATCATAGTTGATACGTTTTTACTTTAGTACTTACAGATATTACAAGTTACTGTACTAAAAACTCAAGAAGAATATTTTCTTTTGTCATACCTAGAAAGTAGATTGTTTTAAGACCTATTGAATAAAAGTTTTTGGGTTAATCCTGTAAAACGATTTGCGTTAATCAAAAAAAAATTCCTACCACATCAACGTTTGTCTTTGTATACGCATTTCTATAACTAAATTGTCATTATCAGAAGAAATTAATCACGATGACACACCTGAGACCAAACACACACTGTGCGTGTTTGATCTTCACGTAAGGTAGTTCGCAGATCTTTTTGTATCAACATTACCGCGGTTCTAGGCTAATGTTGATAACTTAGTTATCGAAACGTATATACAGAATACGAACATTGATGTGATAAGGGATTTTTTACTTTTCGTGATTAATTTAACTAACTATAGTCTGCAACATTTAGCAATCAATTTGCATATTAAAAGCAAATTGTTTCGAATTTTTAATACTTAGAAAGTCAACTATTAGTAGACAAAAATTACAAATGAAAAATTAAACTTCATGCATGTAATATGTACCTGCCTTCAAAAGGAGAGGAAAACGAAACTAAGCATGCTGAAAATCACGATGACTTTTTAGCAAAGACTAGGACTGAATACTTTCGGTCGTGTACAATAAGCTATTGAACGCTAAAACTAAATTAAAAACATTATCCAAGTAGAATTCCTCATTTTGCAAAATAAAGACTGTCGAAAATTTATGAGTTAGATAGGGTTATGATATTGGCAAAATCCACAATGAAAACTTTTTAAGGAATCGTTTTTGGCAAGGTTTGCTTATTTCAAATGGCATAAAAAGTTTAAAAATGGTCGAGTATGAATTGCCAAGCGATCCAAATGCTCCACTTAGTGAGCTAAATGAGGAAACTATTAGTACTAGAGCAGTAAATATCTGCATAGAACCACGTTTAACTATCTCACATTTCTTTAACAATTTTGAAATATCTATTTGAAGCATTAAATACTTCAGTTTGAAACACCAATTGAAATAATAAATGAAATCAACTGTTGACGATGTTGGTACATTGGTATCAGCAACGAAAAAGTAGCGGCAGCATTTAAAAGTAATCGGTTCAAGATAATGAACGGACTAGAAATTTGCCACAACCAATAAGACTGAAAAAGTTCACAGTAAAGAATTGTATCAGAATACAAAAATTAGTGGACATTTTATAGATCTCAGATGCGTGAATATGATATAGTTTACAGAAGCATTACATAAGCAATGATATCCTTTAATGAATTTAGTTTTTAATTTGTTGATTATCTATTTTCCGGGTTTAGTACAGTCCTACTATTATTTGCCTTCAAAATTTAAAAAACGTTTGAAGGGTAGATGATTTTCCATAAATGGTGAAACCATATATAGCTACATAAGGAGTAGTTTGAGGATCCAAACAAAAAAGTTTTAAATAGCCTATTATTACGGTTTGAATGTTCTTTTAAATGTACCAGGTGTACCGGAAAGTCATTACAGGTTTTTTCGTAAAAAAAAACTACATAATTCTCAAGAAATTGGCAAAATTTATTTCTTCAAAATATTAAAATATACATTTGATTCTACACATCTTGCCCATCTTTTAGGTAATTTATGGATGCCATCTCAAAAAAACTGTTTGTTCTTTGAGCAAAACCTTTCATAGAGCCATTTTCTAACTTCCCCGAAATCGGAGAAGTGCTGCTCTGCAAGCGCGTGTCCCATTGATACAAAAAGGTGGTAGTCGGACGGAGAAACGTCTGGAGAGTACGGCAGGTGCGATATTATGTCCCATCCAAGTGCTTTCAACGCTTCCTTGGTCGATTTTGCTGTATGAGACGGCGTGCTATAAAATTACTTTACCGTGTCTTCGGGCCCATTCTGGACGGTTTTCTATCCATGAATGGTTCAAATTGATAATTTGTTGTCGGTAGCGATCAGTATTAATTGTTTCACCAGGTTTCAACAGTTCGTAATATACTATAGCACTGTGGTCCCACTAAACACAGAGCATTGTCTTGCGACCAAAACGACTTGGCCATGGAATCGATGGGCCGGCTTCGCCCCATGATTTTTTGCGCTTACAGTTCTTGAAATAAATTCATTTTTCATAATCCGTCACTGTTCGATGCAGAAATGTCTTCCGATCATACCTTTGAAACAACATTTTACAGACGATTTTTCGATTTTCCATTTGCCTGTCATTCAATTGATGTGGCACACATTTTCCTATCTTTTGGATTTTTCCCATTGTCCGTAATCGATCGCTAATCGTTTCTTGGGCCACATTTAACGCTTTTGCCAATTGTTTGGGTTGGGTTCATCTATTAACTCCTGCATTTTCAAATTTTTCGGTCTACCAGAATGTTATTTGTCTTGCACATCGAAATCACCACTTTTGAATTGACGAAACTACGCCTTACATGTTTTATGGTTGGAGCATACTCACCGTAAGTTTTTACCAGCGAACGGTAACTTTCAGCGGCTTTTTTCTTTTGATTAAATAAGAAAAGTAATGCGTACCTCAAATGAACTTTTTCAGGCACGAAACTCAACATTTTCAAAGAGGTATAAGTCTATGGTGTTACTTTTGTAAAATGTAACATGTATGGCTTTGAAGTTTGATGTCAGTAGAATAAAATGACAAATATGTCAAATGATAATATTGCATGCTTAAGCCTAGCGACATCTGTTTGAAAAATCGATAATGATTATCGGCCACCTGGTATAAGAATTTACATTAAATAAATGAAATTTTGTTTTTAAATATTGTAGTATTTTATATGGTTGGTTGAGAACTTATCAGTGACCCCTCGTATGCTACTAATTAAAGCGAATTAACCTTTCATAAATTAATCAGAAAGAAGCGATTTCTAAAATACGCTTTCGGCACTTCTGAATATAACTTTCTGGAAAATATAGTTTCAAAGTGCAGAATATATGCTTTTATCTAAATTAAACAGTAGTATTTTCATTTCCCGAAGCCTCCTGCAGGAGATGTTATCCATCAGGAAGCAGCGCGCGGCGTTCTGGCATCGTCCTTCCGCGATCTGCCGCCACTCGACGGCAACGCATCAACTTTCTGAATATCTCTCCTGCACATACGTATACAGAATATACAGACACACATACACACGCGCAAGAAGGGGAGGACGAGAGAGAGAGAAGAAAAGGGAATGAGAATTCAAAAATACATTAAAGCACATTTAAAAAGTACATAAATTTGCTTTCGTTATTTAGTCACATTGACAAAGACTGAGTGAAGGTTCGCGCTACCAACAAAAATATATTTTTTTGTCTTTATCTGAACGGAATACAAGCTTCGATATTGCCTCGAGCGAAAAATGTACGCATACCCAAGGACTTCCACTTTGTATAAACTAGAAAGTATATTACGAAACAAAGTTGAAATTTGTAATATGGCGCACGAGATATGAGACCTGTAAACACTTTACGCGAATGCTTTGATAAAAACAAGAGGTCATCTACGACGACGAATATAAAATATCTGATAAATGCCTTAAACTTAAAGTTCTTAATGACTATACTGTGTTTGATTTTTATTTATTATTCCCACTATTAAATTAAACAAACATATCCAGCTTAATTAACGGTTTATTCTACGGAGTGCTAATATTGAGTCCAAAATATGTAACGTTCGCAAGTAATTGTTTAATTCAGTGCTGATAATTGCAGCCATTTTTAGTTTTCTTTAAGTACTGTAGACATATTCATTGAATTTGTGAACTTAAAGGTGACTTCTAATTCTACTCTCGCTCATTGAAGAACCGCGTAATAGAATTAGAGATTTATATCGCTACTGATCGCAAGAACTCAAGTATACATTTTAACTTTTATTATATGAAGTTATTAGTAATGTTGATCAAAGTCTTCGGAAAGGCTGGATAACCGCGGAATATAGTTCCAGTATTCAAACGTAGGAAAGCCATTTACAGGTTGGTAGAAAAATTTTGAAAGCAAAAGTGAAACAATATGAAATTTTAAATGAAATTAGTTTTTTTATTCAATGTAATCTCCCTCAACTTCAATACATTTATTCCAATGATCCTCCAATAATTTTATACCATCTCTGTAATGATTTTCCGGAAGCTCTGCAAAATACTGTTCCACGGCTGAAATAGCTTCTTCATTCGATGGAAAACGCTTTCCACGAACGAATTGTTTCAAGTTTCTGAAGAGGTAGTCTCGGAACAAAATCTGGTGAATACGGTGGTTGTTTAAGCAATTCGTACTTTAATTCATTCAATTTAGCCATCGTCAAAACACTTTTATGTGAAGGCGCATTGTCTTGATGAAAAATTATCTTTTTTCGCTAAACCAGGTCTTTTTTCACGAATTTTTGCATCCAGTTGATCTAAAAGGTTACAATAATACTCTTGAGTTAATTGTTTTACCTTTCTCAAGATAATCAATCAATAAAATTCCATTTGCATCCCAAAACACTGATGCCATAATCTTTTTTGTCGATCGTCCTGACTTCACCTCTTTTGGAGTTGAACAACCAACCGTAGTCCACTGTAATCGTTCTTGTTTCAATTTAAGATCATGGTAGTAGATCCAAGTCTCATCGATAGTTATAAAACTATGCAAGAAATCGGTTTTATTCCGCTTGAAATGCACCAAGTTACGCTGAGAAATTTGTTTTCGATCCAGTTTTTGTTGAATTGTTAACGAATACGGCACTAACTTTCCAAACAGCTTTTTCATATGTTATTCTTCATGCAAAAATTGGAGTACTTGTTCGTCTGAGATCCCTATGGTATTAGCAATTTCACGCTTAGTTAAATTCGGATCTTCACTAACTATATTATGTACTTGCTCAATGATTTCTGTTGTTGTAGCAGTTTTTGGTCGTCCACTACGTGGTCCACCTTCAACGCTTATACGACCATGTTTAAACTCTAAAATCCATCGATTTACTGTTGGAAATGAAGGAGCACATTCCTTTAACACGTTCACCATTTTTGTATGAATCTCTGTTGCTGATAAACCTTCCAAAACAAAGAATTTTATCACAGCGCGATATTCAGTTTTTTTCCATTGTTAAAAAATACACCGACACGTCTAATTCAAATGAATTGCTAACAATGAATGAATTGACAGATCCAGATAAAATTTTTAGTGTGTTCATATGACACATGAAATATTAAAATGGCGTATGGATTTTGATTCCTCTTCTGTTTAATAGGTGTCGCTTTCAAAACTTTTCTACCAACCTGTACAAATGTATTTACACCTGTCGCAATTAACAATCCACTTTTGCGAGGTATCTGATACATCACTGACATAACGCAAGCTATTTGCAATGCCCGCACGCGTTCGTCCCCCATCAGATTCTATCGCTGGTTACCCAGGGGTTTGTTCTACCTTAGTTATTAGCTTTTAAATGCTAATAAATTAAGAGCAGGTACTCTAATTATAATTATATGTAATTATAATAAACACCTGAAAATATACATATAGGCTATCGGTAATAACTAAGGGATAACTTGTATATTTATATGTCGAGTCTCTTTACCTGGTTTGCTGACTTGTAAGGAAAATAACATCTGTGGATATATTTCTGAGAAGTTTACAACTAATAATTGGTGATTTTGATGGAGCCTGTGGTTAGTTAACTTAGTCACTAAACGTTGATATATAACCCCTTTCCATGTGGAAAAGGGTTATATATCAGCCTTTTGTGATTAAAGTAATAATTGTATAGTTGTATGTTTATGAAATAAATTATTATGAAGGGCTTATAGTAATATCTTTAAATTATATTATGGTCTCTATTCAGTTTAAATAGTCTTTTCAAAATATTTTTTAAGCTAACTTGTAATAGTCTTTATTATAACTATTCTAACAGCTAAGTTATTATGAATTTATTTTCCTAAATGAAGAAGAAACTTAAAATAATATACCGAGGTTCATGGTAATGTGAAACGGTACAGATCATTTGGTTCAATTAAATCAAAAAAAAAGATCCAGAACAAAATAATGGGTACAAGCGAAGATTAGCGAACGAAAATAGTATCTAAACGAAATATGTCTTTCAGAGCTCCACAAATTTCCATTTAATAAAAACCGTCGTACTAATCATACACAAGAGATATCGTAATTTTATATAAATATATAAATTAGTTTCACGATGGGAAATTTAATGAAAATTATGTTTTTTTCTGCTACTCCATCGTTAATTAACGATTTAATTAACGATGGAGTAGCAGAAAAAAATATAATTTTCATTAAATTTCCCATCGTGAAACTAATTTATATATTTATATATAATTACGACATCATACATCACAATTAAATACACAGAAATTAATTAAAATTAATTAACGATGGAGTAGCAGAAAATAATATAATTTTCATTAAATTTCCCATCGTGAAACTAATTTATATATTTATATATAATTACGATATCATAACCGAACTGCGGGTTTTCGAATAAATATTAGATCTGTTCCATAATACGATTTATGGCGTGTTAAAGGACTCGAAGTTACACTGCCTGATGGCTTAATTGGTAAAGCAGTCGTCTAGAAAACGGCAGATAGAGGTTCGAGTCCTTCTCCAGCGCAGAAATTTTTAATTAATTTCTGTGTATTTAATTAACGATGGAGTAGCAGAAAATAATATAATTTTCATTAAATTTCCCATCGTGAAACTAATTTATATATTTATATATAATTACGATATCATAACCAAACTGCGGGTTTTCAAATAAATATTAGATCTGTTCCATAATACGATTTATGGCGTGTTAAAGGACTCGAAGTTACACTGCTGATGGCTTAATTGGTAAAGCAGTCGTCTAGAAAACGGCAGATAGAGGTTCGAGTCCTTCTCCAGCGCAGAAATTTTTTATTAATTTCTGTGTATTTAATTAACGATGGAGTAGCAGAAAATAATATAATTTTCATACACAAGAGATCTTTGACAAAGGCAAGGCTAAGAGGGAGAATCGTTGCTCAAGAACATCACTACTAGAAATATGTGTTTATGGAAACGTGTGCTGTGAAATAATGAGTTCAGATTCCAAGTGTTTGGCAGCAACCAACGCACCGTGTGAAAACAAGTCTGTGAAAAGATGATAGATCAATGTACTTTACCGACTATTAAGTTCGGAGGTAGTTCTATACACCTTTGACGGCCATTTTCTTAATTTTCTTGAAGATCTGCACCGAATCAGTGGAATCTTAAACAAAGAAGAATATAGGAACATATTAGAGCAGCACGCAATTCCATCTGGATTCAGATCGATTGACCAAAGTTTTTATTTTCAAAAAGATAATGATCCCAAGCGTACCTGTATACCTCCAAGACATTCGAGAACAAGAAAGAATACTTGTAAACATATTTTCCAGAATTGCCCGATATTAATCCCATTGAGTTGCTGTGTTTACCATCACAACAATGACTTTGGCAACACCTTCGCGAGGCTTGGAATAATATCTCCTTGAACTCTATTCGTTTCTAGGTTGCCGAAAGTTTGCAACCAAATAATTAAGTATTAAAATAAGATGTAGTGTTTACTTCGTTTGAATTTGCACACATTTTTATATTCTATAAGAATTAAAGTCTAATTTTATTAGGATTACATTTATATACATAATTAGCAAAGAATATACATATATATATATATTTATATACAATATTTTTTTTCCTAAACGTGTTGCCATTTTCTTAAAATTCTCCTAGTGTTCTCTCAATTGAGGCTGATAGTGTATATTCTGCTTATTTAACATCTCCAAAAAGAAAACTTTATAAAGAGATAAAAATATGAAGACGAAGGCTTAATTCATAATTTCAATGTATATTATCCTCCATACTTTTAAACTAATCTAGATTTTTTAGTTTAGATATTACAGTAGCTCTATTGAGCATCAATAACAGATCTACATTTTGATAGATTAGCTCCTGGTTTCTATACTAGAATTGTTAACAAATATCTTGTTCATTATCAAGTAATGTTATAAAAAACTTAGAACAGTACTTTTCAAACTCTCTCCTTTTCCAGTACTAATACGATTCTCAGATATTGCTAATTTGAATTACATTCAAGACTCAAGAATTTTATATAGAAGAGTTTCTTAAAAAGACTTTACCCTTAGTTTTGGTAGATTTATAAGTAAATACGTCATTTTTTGGGAATCTTGAATGTAATTCAAATTAGCAATATCTGAGAATCGTATTAGTACTGGAAAAGGAGAGAGTTTGAAAAGTACTGTTCTAAGTTTTTTTATAATATTACTTGATAATGAACAAGATATTTGTTAACAATTCTATTTTAGAAACCAAGAACTAATCTATCAAAATGTAGATCTATTACAAGTATTCAATTGATCTACTGGAATACCTAAACTAAGAAGAGAAATTCACTTGAACGGAATATGTATTACGTAATAGACAACTAAGTGGATTGCTAGCAATAATTGGTTTCAAATTACCTGATTTCCATATGAAAGCTTCAACAGAGAAAGCGTAATGCTAATTACCGTCACAGAAATCATACAGCAAAAGTCTATCATATCAGCTGACGTTACGTTGCGATTCGAAATAACCAAGAACTCATTACCTATAGCTTCTGTATTGCGGATTAAAAGTTGTCTAGTCAGCAGTCGCCTACTAAAGTCAATAAGTCAAAAAGTCATTCTGCGTACTGAAATACATTTAATAATAATCTCTTAATTATACATATTTCAATAGTTTTGTATGACCAACAATGGAACTAGCTTTTAGATTATGACTGATGTGCAGGTGGTCTTTATATACTTTCTTTTAAACTAAGTATTATAGCGATAAGTTATATAAATATAATAAGGGATAAATATAACATAAACAAAGAAATACGTCATTAATAAATAAAGATCTTAATATCGAATAGAAAATATTTTACACACTTTTAGCAATTGTTCTACTCGAATAAATTATTTTAGCAAATGGTTACTTTATTTTTTACTTGGCATTTCCAGAATTTAATTTTTCCTTCATCCAGAAAATTTTAATATAATAAATTGTTTTATTTTTTGTGTTTTTTCGGATTGTATTTTAACATGATACTTACTTTAATAAATTTATATTAAAGAACTATCTGTGACCCAACAATGTATTATACATTCGAGGGAGCGTTTTTATATTCGCGGAATGGGGGACAAAAAAAAAACCAAATTATTTTTCTTTTTCAATATATTCACCTGCAAGACGGATATATTTTTCACATTTTTCAATTAATTTATTTATACCCTCATAAAAAAATGATTTCTCTTTATCTGCAAAATACTTAAAACTGCCTCCTTGACTTCATCATCGGCAGTAAATTTTTTACCCCGCAGCTCTTTTTTCATTTTCGGAAACAGGTAATAATCAGGCCAGGTCTGGGCTGTAGGGTGGGTGGTTCACAATTTCGAAGCCCACCTTATGCAGGGCAGCTAACGCAACGCGGCTCTTGTGGACCGGCGCGCTGTCGTGCAAAAGCAGAACACCTTTTGTCAATTATCCCCGTCTTTTCTCTTTAATGGCTTCTTTTAGTCGCTCTAATATTGGTAATATTTCCGGTTACAGAAACACCTTTATCTTTATAATCAATCAACAATATTCCTTCCGAGTCCCAAAATGCCGTTGTCATGAGTTTCCCAGCTGATTGTGACACTTTAAATTTCTTGGGAGGTACTGTGCCCTTTTTATGCCACTGCATGGAATCTTGTTTGGACTCAGGTTCATAACGATGAACCCAAGTTTCATCTCCAGTAACAGTTCCACTCAATACACCATCCTTGTCTTCATTACAGAGGTCCAAAAATGCACGCGAACACTCTACGCGCTGTTGTTTTTGCGGCGGCGTGAGCATTCTCGGCACCCATCTTGCGCTGACCTTAGACATGCCGAGATGATCGTGTAGGATTTTAAAAATTGTTGTATCGGATACTCCAACCATTTCTGCGAGTTGTTTCTTCTTTGTCGAGTTTGTATAATTTGTTCAACTTTTTGGATAAGTGCTGGCGTGGTCACCTCAATGCTCCTGCCCGGCCTCGGGTCGAAAGGGATTCCCTTCCTTGTTTAAATAAACTATGCCACTTGTACACCATGGTTTTTTCTGGACAAGAGTCGCCGTAAACCAATGACATCTCATTCATTATGGTCGCGACTGATTTTCCTTGCCTGGTAAGGAACTTTATAACGGCACGATACTTGATTTTTTCCATATTTCACTTTTCACTCCTGATTATGTTACTTGGTTGACGATAGCTCAAAGACTAACTGTCTAATAACAATGAAACTTCTTATTTATACTAATCATCAGTCGCTGCACAGGCCACGCCCCCAATGCGCCTACTCACCCCTCTACAACCCGCTCATTCCGCGAATATAAAAACGCTCCCTCGTAAATAGCTCTACAAGAAATTCACCATTTCTTTTATGGTGACAAATGAAGTTTTGTTAATTTTCCATATTTGATTTGAAAGTATAAATAAAATACATGCAAAATCTTAAAATGTATAATTTCCTATTTGGGGCATCCAATATTTATTTTTTAAAGGAATGTATTCAATTTTGACTGATAAGCAACAATTTTCTGTTCTTTCACTTCCTTTTATTCTTTTTCAACTGATTCAGAGTTTCTCTACTAATATATGATATAATGGGTGTTTTTTAAGCTGTATGAGAACTATCGATATTGATAACTATGGTTTGACAGTTGATAATGTCAAACTGTGTTGACATTTCTATTCAATAGGATTTGGCAAGTCATCATGATTCGTTTAATGCCAGAGCAACGCTTCCAAATTGTGGAAATTTACTTTGAAAAAAATAAAACTGCTGGCGAAGTTCATAGAGCACTTCGTCCATTTTACGGTCAACATAATTGGCCTAGTGAGCAAGCAATTCGTGCAGTTATTGATCGTTTTCGAACTAATTTTACTCTTCTCGATTCAAAACCATAAAAAAAAATCACCATTACATCCATTAAAATTGACTGTGGTTTACACGCTGGCGGCATCATCGGTCCTTATTTCTTTCGAAATGCGGAAGGAGCTGCCGTTACGGTGAATGGCGAGCGCTATCGAGCCATGCTGACTGTTTTGCTGACTTTTGTTTCCAAAAATTAATCAGCTAAACCTCGATGACATTTGGTTTCAACAAGACGGCGCAACTTGCCATACAGCGCGCTTGACAATCAATTTATTGCAAAATCAATTTGGTGTCAACTTTATTTCCAGAAGTGGTCCTGTTCACTGCCCCTCGTTCGTGCGATTTAACGCTTCTGGATTACTTTTTATGGGGCTATGTTAAGTTATTAGTTTATACCGACAAACCAACAACTCTTGAAGCAGCGGAAGCCAATATTCAAGCCACCATTGACGCCATACGGCCAGATTTATTGGAAAATGTAGTCAAAAATGACTGATCAAATGGGCCATGTAACTCGTAGCTGCGGCGAACGTATGCCGGAAATCATATTTAAAAAATAAATGCCATGAAATTATCTACCAGATTATAATTAAAAAAATTTCTTTAAATTTTATTCCAACAATATTTCTGTCTTGTATTATCATTTTAAGTTCTCAAGTTCTTAAAAAAACACCCGATATAACGACTAGTCTAGCTACTCTTTTTATTACCTCCATTTTAATTTTTTTTGAATTTCCTTCTTTCTAAAAATTATGGTTGTGAACGATTTTCCTGTTCTTTCCAATTTGTAGAAAATTTCTTTGTCTAATTTTCTATTACTCTTAGCAATTTATAATCTTTTACCTCTTTTATGGATTTTACTTCTACTTCTTTGTACTACTTATTACATTAGAGACTTTCGTGTTCCTAGTTTTCCCACGCTTTCATTCACATTTGCCATCATATTATATTGTAAGTCTTTCACCGAATCAGCTTCTAAAGCCATACTATCAGCAAAAATCGACTATGCTTTCTGAATATTCTAGTATTTAAGTTTTCGTGACTTCATTCGTACTTTTCAGTCTTTTATTGCTCCGTCCAATACTAGCGAAAACAAAAGAGAGCTTAGGGAACAAAAAAATTGGCATAGAAATAGAAACTTATGTCCAAATTATAAATCCGTTTTAGAAATTTTGCGTCGCATCGATTTTCCACAATGGTTAAGTATCTAAAACAAAATCGAATACATTTTCGAAGAAGCCTAAACAAATTAAATGCTGTTACTAAATACTGACAAAGGAGGTAAAAGTGCACATTCAAAATAAATGCACGTTCATTTTTTGTTTTAACGAGGAACACTTAGCAAAATTTATATTTATATTGTGTCTACATTAAGTAATAATAAATAATATTTATGGTTCCTTTCTTTCTCTTGATAATTAGCCATGCAAAAAATATATTAGATTAGCAAAACAAGCAAATATTGCTGTATTAATGTATGACGATATTATATTTTTGGGAACATCTACTAATACGGACTTTTCTGCTTTATGGAAACTGTTGTTGCTTTATTACTACAAGAAAGCATAAATGATGACTTCAATAAGACCGTTTTTCTATTATTAAAGCAACAAAAACATTTTTCATTAATGGACAGCTGCAATAACGCTTCTGTAATATAAATGAAAGTCAAATCTCAACGCGAACTATCATAAATCTATCATTTGAGGAGAGAAGTGCAGTATATCGCCCAAAAAAGTGTTTAGAGAAAACTCCTAATCATTAAAGGCAGGGCATTAAATAGTAATGAATACGTCCATAAGATATGACACTTTCGAAAGATTTTGTTTTAATAATGGTACAGTTCAGAGCATCCTGCGTTTGTAGAGGCTATAATTTACCCCAACGTACACAATTAGTCATTGCATTTGGTGATAGTTTTATGCATGGACCAGAATTCCTATGAATTGTCATACCAATTTCTCTATTTCTAGTAGATCATCGATTGACCAATTTTATAATGGGAAGGTCATCTGGAGATCAGTTTCAAATCATTCTAATGTTATTGAATGTCATAGATTAATCTTTTGATAGCAACGCAGAAATGTCATACCAATTTCCTTTGATTGACCAATTTTATAATGGGAAGGTTTGAATTATTTCTAATGTTATTGAATGTCATAGCTTAATCTTTTGATATAAAAAAATAATTCAAATAAAATATAGTCAAACGTATTCACACACAGACACACAAGGGTTTTATAAAGGACGAGTACTCAAAAATTGTCTTATGAAACGTGTATTTTATACTTTTTTAACTTTTAATTGTTACAATGACTTTTAACTAAAACATTAAATATTTGAAAACTTTGAATAAGAGTTTCAGAAATTTTGAACACAAGTTCTCCCTGTTTAACATTTTATATTGTTAACGAATAATGATGAACTTTAATTTATTTAAAAATAAATCTAATAGAATAGGTTTTATATTCGTAAATATAAAAAACATAACTTAACATTTGGAATTAATTTTTAACTTAGCAGAAAACTGTTAATGACTAGTTTATAAAGTATAAAATTATTCTAAAGATGAACCACAATGAAGTATATTTGTGATAGTTCTTTTATAATACATATGTATATTTATAAAGTGTGGTAGAATTCAAACAAAAATTGCTATAAAATATTTGAAGAGTTACAATTTTGATAATTTTATGAATTTTTTTTTAGTTCAATGCATGTCTAGTGCTTGGCTATCGCTTTATTAATCAAAATATACCAGTTTTATAAGTGCGCGTTTTGTACAAAATATTCAATCAATATTTTTATAATATATTATAAATATATATTTATTTGTTTCGACGTCTTTTCCTCAAAACTATTCATGAAAACAAGACATTTTCTCGTTCCAAAAAGGCAGAATACCCTTTTAGCAGTTCGTTAGGAATGTACAAAAGATAAATTGAAATTAAAAAGAACAACCCTCCTTTTAATAATCTAAATATAAATAAATAATACTCAGTAAGTACACGGAATTTTCAAATTTTATACCATGAATTAAACTAGCCATATTATTCATTTTATTTTCAATACCATAAGTAGTTACGATGTCAATATTTAAAACAATATTAGCGCTGAAAATAACTTCTATGTATGACCACAATTTAAAAAAAATTCTAGAGTAATATAGCAAACCCTCCAATAACGCAGTGCTCTTATAATGTAGTTTTCATATAAAGAGAAGAGAAAATTTCGACAGCTTTCCTATAACGGGGTACTCTTGCAACGTATTTTTTGTACATTAACATTCTAAGAATTTAAATGACTTAAAAAATCCATCTATGGACAATTAATGGGAAATTCCCTTTTTGTTATGAGTGGGCATCATGCTTATCAATTTCACTAGTTAAAGAAGTTCCCTAAGAATGAACAAACGATGAAGCAATATTTTCTTTAATGTATGAGATTTGTCATTAAATGTGTTAAGACGTACATATGCGTATTAAAGTTCTTTTAGTTCGCTTTATTTGCGTATTTATAAATGTACAACACTAGAGAATAACTAGGAAGATTTCTTTATTTGCTGCAATATTAATCTGAAAATAATAATTATCCCTAGGTTTGCATAACGACTGAAGCAAATGAAAGCAAAAAACAGTTAAAAAGGATGTTTATAATCTCTTGTGGATAAAATCCAAAATTTAAATCATTTAAAGGATATAGAAAAAATATTTTCTATTGCAAAATAGTTAAATTTAAATTAATGATTAAATCGAAACTAAAACGAAAAAAATAAAGAAAACCATAGCAGATAGGTGACCGTTGTGTGACTTGTACACATGTTAATATAATTTAAATAAAACGTGATCCGATGATCTGGTTGGAAGATTTTTTAGCCAAAAAAAATCCTCTGAGCGGAATTGAGCATTCCTTTTCACAGCGGCAAAATCATTTACTGTAAGTAGATGGCGGTTAGAAAAAAGGCACTATTTGCACATCAAATTTAAAAGAGTGCAGGCTTCAGAATGACAGCTGCCCAAAATTTTAAGCTAGAACTACCTCGAATTATCGATGAAGAAGGTATATGCTAGATCAGATTCTTAACGTTGATGAGGCCGCACTTGAAAAAACTGCCATCTCAGGACTACATTTCGAAAAATGAGACATGCTTCAGGGTTTAAAGTTTCTAAACAACGAATCAACAACGTTTTGTTAATAAAACCTATGATTATAAATGGTTTTCCAACTTCTCCAGTAATGAGAGATAAGAATAAATCTCAAATGACTGTATTTTGGCGATCTAATAAAAAACGAGAATGACTGAAGATTATTTATGCACTGGTTTTATAATTGTTTAACCCAAGGGCGAAAAGCTTGATGGAGAAAGAAATTTGATTTCAAAATTTTGTTGATTCTTAATAATGCATAATAACCATGGCAAGGAACTGGATGATATAAACTTGAATATTTGTCTTGCTCTTAACTGCACTTCACTGATATATGTAGGCGTCGACAACTGAGTCAAATTAGTTTTTTCGTACAGGTATTTCTTGCCGTAGTTCTCCAGGTGTCACATTGCTTAATTATCTGCTAATGATGATAACTTAGTTGTCGAAATACGTATACAGAATTACGACAATTAATGTGGAAAAGGGTTATATATCAACCTTTAGTGATTAAACTGAGTCAAAGGTTTCAAAATATGTCAATTTTTCCAAACTATTTTCGACAGATTAGAAAATGATCAAGACAGCAATCTTATTCAAATGTGGAAAGAATTTTCTATTTTAGATTGTATTAAAACTGTCATCAAATTTGCATAAACTAAACCATTAACACTTTATATACGTTGGAAACCTTTTTTGCCTCAAACAGGAAATAATATTTCAATCCTAGTTGCAGAAATAGTAACTCTAGTTTGACAGGCGAGGTATTTGCAGGTGTAAATCATGAAGATGTAGAAGAAAGCTTAATTGAAGAGCCATTGATGGAATTGATAGAATTAATGGATGCAGATCCATTCATTAATTCCACAAATACATATCTAGAAGCAAACACCAATAACAAATCCATGGCGTTTATATGATGTTAAAAAAGACTAAAGAATTAGAACTTCATTTCACTCAAAAGAATCCTTCAACGATGCCCAGTTCAAAGTTCAAGAAAGAATTACAAGTTTGCTCGGTTTCATATAAAGAGATCTTCATAGACTTTCAAAATAGAACTTCATTTGAAAACCAAGATGAAAATTTGTAGGATTTTCAGTCCGTTACAAAAGAAAGGGTTATACTATTAGTATTTGATAGTGGTGACGAATATTAACAGCATCTAATAGTTTATTCAGTTTTTGTTGGAAATACTTTTATTTTATCATTTCATTATATCGAATAATCCTAAATTCAAATATGTATACATTTTCATAACCTTCTGCTTCTGGACTTCCGAGCTGGAACCGCGTCACTTGTATATCTGCCGACGTTTCGTACCCATTTGCATGGGGCATCTTCAGGGCTTAACTACTGTACTGAAACTGATAAGACTTACCAATTTCACTCATAGTTTTCCAAGTTCTCTAGTTTTCTTCTGGATATCCTCGCCGTAGAGGCTGGTTAATCTATCAGTGGTGAGTTATTGATAAAAATATTCTGACTGTACATAAGACGATAGAGGGAAAAACATTCTTCGTTGGATTTAAGCAACTTTTAACATTACTTTGCATACCAACAATACAGTCTTTAACAAAAGTTGTCCTCCTTGCTCATGGTAATATCAAAATTACCTTCCAAGCCAGATCCTTCAAGTCTCTCCTTCAAACATCTAAGCTCTATTCATTAATCACGTTTATATATTTTATTTAAAGGATTTACATGTCAATAAATCACTTAGAAGATAGTATTGATATTTGCTAGGGCCAGTGTGAGTTAGTACTTTTCCACTGTCTGTACATAATACGTTCTTAAAGTTGCTGCTTTACTATACAATTCATTCCGATTAATACACTAAAGTTGATGCATTTTATATTGCATATAGTAGAATTTAAAAAGAAAGAGCAGTCGCATATTTTGAAGTGTACTATAGTGTACTAAGTTTCAACTAGTTTCAGTGCAGTAGTTGAGCCCTGAAGATGTCCCATACATATGGGTACGAAACGTCGACAGTTATACAAGTGACGCGGTTCTAACCCGGAAGCCCAGAAGCAGATAGCATGGACCACGACCGCGAAAGTCTACGTACCAGATTAATATTCATAGCCATTCGTGGAAATTAACATATGGAAAAATTTATTTATTAAACGAATCTATTAGAATTTAGTGCTTCGTAAATACGATTTTTATATGAAAATTATATTATTTTCTACTACTCCATCGTTAATTAAATACACAGAAATTAATTAACGATGGAGTAGCAGAAAATAATATAATTTTCATTAAATTTCCCATCGTGAAACTAATTTATATATTTATATATAATTACGATATCATAACCGAACTGCGGGTTTTCAAATAAATATTAGATCTGTTCCATAATACGATTTATGGCGTGTTAAAGGACTCGAGGTTACACTGCCTGGTGGCTTAATTGGTAAAGCAGTCGTCTAGATAACGGCAGACTAATTTATATATTTATATATAATTACGATATCATAACCGAACTGCGAGTTTTCAAATAAATATTAGATCTGTTCCATAATACGATTTATGGCGTGTTAAAGGACTCGAAGTTACACTGCCTTGCTTAATTGGTAAAGCAGTCGTTTAGCGCAGAAATTTTTAATTAATTTCTGTGTATTTAATTAACGATGGAGTAGCAGAAAATAATATAATTTTCATTAAATTTCCCATCGTGAAACTAATTTATATATTTATATATAATTACGACGATTTTTATATATTTAATGTAAATCGTGAAACTAATTTATATATTTATATATAATTACGACGATTTTTATATATTTAATGTAAAACAAGTAGTCCAAGTTATGGACAATTTATTTATTCCCAAGGCTCACTTAACGTGGTTTTTATATAACGCGATACAAATCAATCGCGTTATAAAAGGATTGACTGTTATATTGTAATTTTGGTGTACCAAAATAACAGAGACATTTTCAACAATTTCTGTCTTAACTACGATGATGTAACAAACAGAAAATCGCAAATTTTCATTAATTTAAACAATATACACGTGTGTGTTTATGCAATTGCATATGCATTTAATAATAATATTATATAATAATATTAAAATTCATTCCTTTGGGTTAAATTTGCAGTAGTAAAGCCCAAGAACATATAAAATAATGATAAACTTAAGTAATGTATTTACGTTACTTGCATCAGAAATTCTAATGCCCTTAGTCACACATGACCAATAGACCAAAATTCGCTGTATCGCAACTGTTTCTGTTTACATAAAAATTGTGACAAACAATATTTTAAAACAGCGTAAACAAAACTATACTTAAGTTAAAAGCATTTCAGTAATAAACACATTATGTAAATACAGTGTACTTGTTTGCAATTTTTGTTTGTTTGCTAAAACTAAACTAGTATATAATAAATAATATTTTTGAACCTATTCATAAATACAATAGGTTATTTTACCAATACTAACTCAGCAACAAAACCAGTTTCAAAAATATTCCCAGCTACCCTGTAGTAAATTACTAATAATTATGTGAGATTTAAGATTACATCTAACTTTCTAATTTAAGAAAATCAATACGGTCATTATAAACAAAATATTTTAAATCTAAAATGAAATCTATTCAAAATATCGATCTCACAGTCTAATAACATGTTTGGTACTCTACCGAAAAACAATTATGTTCACTAGACATTGTTGAGTCATAAGTATGGTGATATATAATATACAGTCAGTTACAAAAGTGTTCGTACACCCTATCAATGTTGAATATCATCAAATGTGAACATCCGCCTATGAAAAAAGCTTACTTACTTATATTTAAAAGCGTTAAAAAACTTTTAAAGCCTTTAATAACGATGTGAAAACTGTTTTTATGTACAACTACAAAAGAATTTGCAAAATTTTCTAATTTCGAATGTCGCAAAAGTTTTTGTACATTTAATTTTTTTAAGATGTTTCTCTATTATAAGCCATAAATTTAGAATGGATTTTGTTAATCTTTTCTATGATACTACGTACAAATACAAAACATAAGCGATTCGATATATTTACAAAAATGAGTTGTAAAAGTAAATACATGCATGGTATTATGTGCGAGTTAATAATCACTTCACAAAGAAATGAACTCTTCGGTCAAATAGTCAAATTTATGGAAAAAACGTATTCCGCAGTGGAGATTGAAAAAAAAACTATTCAAAAGAGGATATTTTGAAATAGCTAGACAAAGATTCCAAATGAGCACGATCAGAGAAATCTTACAAGTGAAATGAGTTCATGGATAAATTAGCAGTTTTTATGTTGTTATTAGAGGTTTTTTGAGTTTATATAACGTTGTTAAATGGAAGTAAATATGCTTTATCATAGCTGGATGTTCACATTTGATGATTTTCAACATTTACGGGGTATACGACATACTGTAGTTACTAACCATAGGATACATTCTTAAATTTTACAAGTCAAAAACATATTCTTCCAATTTATAATTATATAATTCTATTTCTGTAAATAAAAATTTTAAATACGAATACATATTCACAATACACTTGCGCTTATAAGTGCTCAGAAAACCCTTTTTACTATATTTTCGAAATTAATAAATTGTTTTAAACGAATTTTATTTATCATCAACATTTGATATTTAATCTCTGTTTTAATATCTGAACATACTGAATAAAACAATGCGCTCAAAAATGGAAAATCTACTCCACATTCAAAGCAGTAAGGAAATCACTGCTTTGGATGTGGAGATTTTCTATTTTTTTGGGTACATTATTTTAGTAGTGCAAGGAATATCTCCTTGATTGCTAATAGTGTCATTAATTGTCTATAACTTTAGATTAATGAAGAATATAGTCAGTAGTGAGTTATTGATAAAAATATTCAGACTGCACATAAGACGATAGAGGAAAAGAACATTCTTCGTTGGATTCAAGCAACTTTTAACATTACTTTGCATACAAACAATACAGTCTTTAACAAAAGTTGTCCTCCTTGCTCATGGTAATATCAAAATTACCTTCCAAGGCAGATGCTTCAAGTCTCTCCTTCAAACATCTAAGCTCTTTCCATTAATCACATTTATATATTTTATTTAAAGGATTTACATGTCAATAAATCACTTAGAAGATAGTATTGATATTTGCTAGGACCAGTGTGAGTTGTCATTACTTTTCCACTGTCTATATATAATACGTGCTTAAAGATGTTGCTTTATAATACAATTCATTTCGATTAATACACTAAAGTTGATGCATTTTATATTGCATATACTAGAATTTAAAAAGAAAAGAGTAGTCGCATATTTTGAAGTATATTATAGTGTACTAACACTTTTTAGTCGAAGTTTATATATATTATTTTTTTCTCATTCTTAAGCATTTAGTATTAAACAACATTATTATGTGTTATATTTTTCAATTTTACTAACTTATAGTCCTGAGTTTATATATTATTTCTAAAGTTTCTTATTTAGTTCAAAGTCTTTCTATCGTAAGGTGTAAGACTACTGAATTAGATTTACTTCCTTTTTCCACTCTCTTGTGTTCTGGCCTAGCTTTTTCGCCTTTTTTCTAGTAGATATTGCTTTCTTCTGCTGAATTTTTCACTTTTATGCACGGCTTTCCTTGGTCTTTTCTGTTCTTCACAAATATATTAGTCTCAGATACTCTTCGAGCGAGTTTCTCTTCCGTCTATTTATGTCATTTTAGTTGTCTTTCTTGGATTTTTATTGTCACTGGTTTTATCTTTATCTGATCTCTGAGGGTTTCATTTCTAATTATATCTCTCTTCATCTTTCCCTGAATTTTGCCTAACAAAAGTGTATTTATTCGACTGCTGTTCCAATTTGTAAGTGACCATGTTCCACTACTGTATAACAATGTCAGCGTCATTACCATTTGTACTGCTTTTTAACTTTTTTAGGCACTTCACATTTTCCGAAAAATATTACCAATGTGTTACACGCTGTACATATTTGATCATTCATTTGATTATTTTGTTTTTTACTTGCATCAACTACAGCTCCCAAGTCCTCAAAGTTTTTCATTTGTTCGACGATGTGTCGGTGTCGGTGATAATGTGGGTTTTTGATTTAATGTTTGTTTTCTATACGTTTACGTTCATGTTAATATTACCAATCAATATAATTCATAATTAATAATTAATACAGTACAGCACTATACAAGTAACTATGGAACTCTTCATCCTAAATCATTCTTACAAAACTAAAATAAGTAAATGTATGTATCAGTGTAAACTAGCAAGAAAACATGTTAAATTTCAGGGAAAAAGAACAGTTAGCGACATAAAAAAACTACGAATTTATCTACAAATACCTATGTGGATTGAGAGAAAATTTTTTTACGTTCGGAAGAGAAAATATGAGAAATCTGCGCCATAATAATAATAATATTTTTATTTCCCGCTCTACAAAAAGACTCATATAGTGACAATAACAATATTAACAAAAATTCATTCTTAATACAATGAAAGCTTTAAGGCTGAACTCTAAACACAGGATAATTGAATTAAAATTTTCCGCTGACTTTCTGTACTATGTTACTATAAAATCGTGAAGCACGTAATTTAACTTAATCATAAATTTCGTCCTGTATATATTTATGAGCGTACTGAAATTTAATGCAGATCTAATATAATTGTAATTTATTAAAAATAGAAACAAAGACTTAGCTCATTCATAAAATATTCTAGTCGTAGAATTGATCAAAGAAAAATTTTGTCAATTCAGTTATAAAATTTACTGTATTTAGTGCTAAAATCATTTTATGAATAGAGTGTAGTATAGAGTAATAAAATAACTTTATTTCCGAATTTTATATATATTCTTCTGCTATATATATATATATATATATATATATATATATTTCCGCTATCTTTCTGTACTATAAACCGGGAAGCACGTAACTTAACTTCATCATAAATTTCGTCCTGTATATATTTCTGCGCCTATTGAAATTTAATACAGATATATTTATTGAAAATAGAAATAAAGAATCAGCTCATCCATAAAAAAATCTAGTCGTCATTGACCAAATAAAAATTCTGTCAATTCGGTTATAAAAAATTTACTGTAAATGGTGCTAGAATCATTTTATAAAAAAATAGAGTGTAATACAGTCTAATAAAAATAAAATCATTTTTTTTAGACGTTTACATATAATTTAGAGGTAAATTTGAAAGTATTAGAAGTAGACGAAAATAATAAAATTTATAATAAAATAAAAAAGAGATAAATAAATTTCTATTAATAATAATTTGAAATGTACGTACAATAATACTTATATTGTACTTATATTATTGACAGTCGTGCTAGAAAACTAAAAACTTGCTTTTAATTTCTATAAAAAACTACGAATTCATCTACAAACATGTGAATTGAGAGACAAGTTTTGCAACTTTAAGCTGAGAAAATATGAGAAATCTACGCTATAATAATAATAATACTTTTATTTCCTACTCTATAAAAAGACGCAGAGAGCATCTCATGATCTAACAGAATTTTGCTTGAACATTCACGTTAAAATATATTAAAATAGAAAAAAAATATTAGTGTATATTGCCATTGATTCGACTTATTTTTGATATTTAAATTTACTAATTATAGTACTTACCAGACTGTATTTTTTTGATAGTTTCCACCGTAGACGCTACCAAATAATTTGTTAAAAGCACCAAAAAGAATCAAATAAAATTAACATGGTCACCAACTCGTGGTAAGGTATTTCATTTTTAGTATACAGGTGTGTATTTTAAGCCATATTTTAAAGAATGAGTGGAACATAATTTATACCTTTTTAACTACTGGTTATATTAGATATTAGAAAACGCTTAGCTTACTAATATTGTTATCCAGTTAACGGAATAATTAGTATCATTTGTTAATAATTAGGTCATTAAATTCATATAAATGTAATATGTATATATTGTCAGTGCAATTCAAAAATCCTAACAGTTTGTGACACTATACTGTAGAGATCAAATCCGACGTTTTATTTTTATTTTCCGATAGTTATGCTATTATTTAATTGAATATTATAATTTACCACCTTCGTCAACTCATTAAGAAAAAACTAAAAGGATGTACTTCGTGCGTAACTCGCTTAAAATATACGTCAATGTATGTAAATCACCCTATCAAAGTGGAAAATTTTCTTTAAAAAAAATCAACTATTTAATATATTATGTAGAAAAATACATATATTTTATAATTATCATAAAATAAATAAACAGCACGCACAAACAACCTGTTTCGAAACTCGCTTATTGTTTACATTTTCTGCAATGTACTTAATCTCCTTAGGGATTGGTCAAAACTTACTTAACTTAACCCTAGTTGAACGTGATTGGTGGATACGCTAGGAGAAAGTTGGGAATATTTGCAGAAAGGGGTTGAACGAAATTCATATAAGTAGCGGGCATGCAGAAATATTAGTAACAGTTATTGATAAGCGTAGTTAGTGAAAAGAGAGTACAAGGTCAACGTGTTTGCTTAAAAGAAATCGTGCAAGTAATAATGCCTTCTGGAAAACATAATAATAGTGCCCGTCAGTGGTGTGGCGTACCAGTGCTTGGACCTGCTACTAATGAACAGGGACCACTATCACCTATTTCTGATACGCCTAATACAAATTACCAACAAACGGACCATCAATTCGATTATAACTTGCAATACTCCAATATGCTCTCTGTCGCGGAGACGCAGAGCGTTTTGGAAAGCAATTTACAACTTCAACAAGTAAGTATATTTTTCTACTAGTAATTGTGTTTTCTAATAATTAAAACGTTAATTGTATATCCATTATATTCTCATTATTTAATTTTGTTTTAGCAAATTGAACAATTAGCTTCGTTAAACTCCTGGAACCCGAATTTTCAAAATACATTTTCCGTCGACCCATCGATAATGAGCATGCCGCCTCAAGTGCAGCAAAATCAAATACAACCTCAAGAATTCGATCCACATATGCAGGGGTCTCAGCAATTAAACTATAGCGAAGACCAACTTCACCAAGTCCAGATGAACCAAGAACAGTTTAATTTACATTCTCCGCAAACTCAACAACCGGCCAGTTGCATGTTCCAGCAGCAGCAATCCCCAGTTGGACTAACTGCAAATAACATACAACAAGGTGAGTTCTCTTTACTTAATTAATCGGCAATTGGACAACAAACAAATCCGAGATGAGAACTTTGTGTTTGCTGTCCGACGTTATTTATTCCTACGCAACCCCACGGATGTGTCCTCTTCATATGATTAATGATCTTTTGTTTGACCTACATATACGCATTCTCTGCTAAATATCTCGACGTGATTTAAATGTATTTTTTGTTCGTGATATAGTTATTATTTCTTACTAATTGTTTCACGTAGAATCGTTTCATTTCAGTAATAGATGCCAATACTTTAGGATAATGTATTTAGTTACTTCAATGTATTTTTTCTGCTATATATTATCTATCGTGTTCTGAAGCATTAATGATAGACATAAGTGTTTTCCAGGAGGGTTATTATTGCATCATTTTATCATACACGAATATTGCGTAATTCAATACTAAAATATACGGGCATATATTTTCTAAAATCATATTTATAAATTATTACGTGCATTACAAATTAATTAGTTCAAATTCGCTGCTTGGGTGCAACATTTTTTAAAATATCGATATTTTGTAAATAAATTGTTGCAATTAGATTCCTAAATTAACTATAAAAAAATATAAATTTCTTTCAAAAATAAAGTTGTTCTCTAAATAATAGCTGCTGATACTTTTACTGACATTTAAAACGATTGATAATTGTTTTTGTTTGTTGTTTCCAACACTAATTCCACTTCTTAGTTACATAACGTATAAGTTCGAATTCGAAATTGATCAGTCTTCAACTTTTATTTTTATGCCGTTATCCAAGTAAAATATCAAATTGTATATTGTAGCAAATGATAATTAACTAATGGCGGAAGTGATGTGTTTGTGTTAAGTATTTGAAATTAAAACCAGTATGTTTCTTTTAATTGAGGTTTTCTTTAGATTGTTTTTGCGATAAATAATGCTGATTAAATTCGTTTTCGGGATTGAAAAAGTACCTTTAAATTCTTTCTTGCATAGTTTTGAATGTTTTTAATACTAATTAGGATCGCAAATTAAATATATTTAGAAAATATTTATTATATTTAATTTTCTATTTTTTAATTTCGACTAGTTTTCGATCTCTTGTTATGAATATTAAAAAAATTAATTGTAATATTAAGCTAAGAAAATCAATCTTAAAACTAAATCGCATAACGGTTTCTTCATTTCGACTTGGAGGAACTGCGTCTTCTGTACTTCAACTGCCCACGTTTCGTCTTCACTTGCATGAGACATCAGCAGGACTTAACTGCTGCCACTGTTCCAATTTCAGGGCAACAACGAAAGTAGTAGCGGCAATTAAGTTCTGATGATGTCTCATGTAAGTGACGACGAAACGTCGGCAGTTGAAGTACAGAGGACGTGGTTTCAACACAGAAATCAAGGTGAAGAAACCATGGACGATGACTGTAGAATTCTACAACAGATTAAATCAAATAAGTTCGAGATTTCTTCCAATAAAAAAATTTTAGAAGCACTTAAATTGCAAATACTTATATTCGAATACATTTAGATAATATTTAGAAATAATTTCCGAACATTCTCCTCCACAAGACGAGGTATGCATAATATATTTTGTAAACCGACAATTTATTGTATAATGGCCCAGAGATTAAACATTGCAGTATCAACAGTAGCAGTAACATCTCCAAACCTATTTTGCATTGATTTGTATTAGTTTCTTTTTTGATACACTTCCAATAAAGCATTCTTCAGGCTATTAATAACTATAATATCGATTTTCTTTGTTTCTAATTTCAATTTTAACTATTCGTTTACTACGATATTCAAATCGAGTGTTTTTAAAGTTTGTTCTTCAGAATAGAAGAACAATTGTGTAATATTTTTTGACAACATACGCTGAAAGTTTGGAGTCAATGTTTTAGTGAAAATGAAAATTATTTATGATATTGGTCCATTTTGCTTGATGAAAAAACACTTCGTTAAACTATGCTGTTTCAATTATTGCATTATGAACTGATACACAATCGTGCATCTAATACATATTGGCTCAGACATTTAATGGAACATTACCCAACACTTCCTCCAACGCATTTAAGTATTCATTTTCATTTAGTTTATTCGGAAGAACTATCGGTTCTACAATTGAAGGTTTAATATCCGATATTTTTTCTTTAACTTAGATAGTACGACGATGTCTTGGTCTGACTGTCTTGACTGGGAACAAATGTGGCTGTTTCACGAAGTAATTTGTAATATACACTTTGAACGAATACACTATTATATAGATGATATTTAGGTTTTGCAATAGAAATGCGCACTTGGCAAAAAACAAATATGCAATACGGCACCAGCAGCATTCATTTACCAACACATTTCAAAGATTGGATCTAAGAGTGAAACAGACCCATTTGTTCCCAGTTAATGTGATGGTCTACCTGTATCACGTCGATTGGGCAAAAATGTGGTTTTCCATGCATTCTTCGATTCAATCTTCGAAATGTATTGGTAGATGTGTGCTGCCGGCTACATTCGAAACATAGGCCCGTAAGTCGAACAAACAACATAGGGCAGTAAATTTATGAAACCAAAGTTCTCCAAAACCTAGCTGCGTCACTGTTAATCATTTTGAATCAGCTATTATTGAAACATTAGAAAACACAATCTATTATGTCTAGTAGCAATCATAAGTGACTTCTTTGAATAGTTCTTTAAACAGCATTTTTATCAATAGATATGAATGTACATTTCTAAATCAGAAAAAATCCATTTTCAAGTCGTTCTTATAATAATAGATTTTCGTATTTTGTAAAATCTATTAATTAAAGTATTTAATTAAGTTAATAAGTTAAAAAATACAATTCATCTATCAATATTTTCCATATTTATTTCATGTAATTTGCTTCATATCTCCGTGACATTTTGTTATGATCAAAAAGTCTTTTCTACTGTCGTGTACCAAACAAACAAATAACCACGTGGGGACTTGCACGGATGTCATGCGAGCTCTTCACAGAGTCGAATCAATTCGCCTGTAATTGTAATAATGGAGGATAATTCCGCCATGTTCCTTTTGACACGAGAACCGAAGCAGTCACGCATGTAGATGTTATCTGTTCCCGGTATTTTGTGTTGGTCTTTTTTTGTTGTTCGTGTATGCATTTACCTACATACATTCGTACAACATACAAATACACAAATTCCAAATAAAAGTTGAAATACTAGTTTTCGCGATAAAAATACCGATACGTTCGTCTGCTGGTATTTTTTTGTCCTGTCTTTAATCAGCATACAATAGGTGGTTGACATGACGTTCATACATATTTAAATAGTAAGACCACTTTATGGAATATATATTTTATCATGTGTACAGAGTACTTTCGTATCTTCACGTACAAAGTAAGAAGTGATCATACTTTTTCCTAAAATAAGAAAAAGTGGGTCCCTGTATATACATGGTATTATCACCTCTAAATTTCATTTTGTATCAATACTTTTATTAAATATGAATTTTTCGAAAAATCATCGAAACAGTATTCTTCAACTAAGATATTATGATGAAAATTAATACAGAATTTTTATATATATAATTACTCTAAACTTTCCCTCTCAAATTTAAATTTTTGTAAGAATTATCATTAGGTTTGTTAGAATACTGAAATTAATAACACAATAATTTCTAGTACACATAGCTGATGATATGTATATTATGGGCAACTTTGTAATAAGACATTCATTTCCCAATTATGATCGATAAGCGAAAAGAAAATTTTTTTCTAAAAGAGACTGGACATTTGTAAGAAAAGGAATACAACTCTACCATTAGTTACTTCACTATTTTGGTACTTGTTATATTTTGTTCACTGCTGTTAGAATTTTGTATTGCTGACACAATACAATTTATTAAATTAATATGTAGACAGATGTATTAATCGATCTTTCCTTTCTTTTATTATAATTACATAACCGATTTTTCTTTAATATTGAACGAACTACGAGGGTAGTTTGACAAGTAGTGAGAATGGAAAAGAAAAACGAATTTTTTAAATACAAAATAAGTTTTATTTTTCAATATATTCTCCTAAAAGAGCAATACATTTATTCCAACGGTGCTCCAATGCCCTTATGCCATTTCTAAAATGCGATTCCGGAAGGCTTGCAAAATACTCATTTACGAAGATGGTAAGCTCGTCGTTAGACGAAAATTTCTTTCCACCTAGTGCCGTTTTCAATTTTGGAAAAAGGTGGAAGTCGGAAGGGGCTAGATCCGGCGAATAAGGCGCATGCGGTACTAATTGGAAATGCAACTCGTGGATTTTGGACATCAGAACTGTGCTGGTATGCGAGAGAGCGTTGTCTTGGTGAAACAGAATTTTCTCTTTGCCATTCCTGGCCGTTTAGCACGAATCTCAACATTTAATTTTTGTAGAAGTTCCGCATAATATTGTCCGTTTATTGTGGCACATTTCTGAAGGTAATCAATGAGCGAAATGCCCTTTGATTCCCAAAAAATTGATGCCATCACCTTGTTTGCCGATAAAATGGTTTTCGCTTTTTTGGAGGTATAGAACCACATTCTAACCATTGTTTCGACTGTTGTTTAGTTTCGGGTATACTCTAGTATATCCAAGTTTCATGGCAAGTAACAAATCGCCTACAAAAATCAACCGGATTCCGCTTATAAAGGTCCAAACATTCATTGGAAATGCGCAAGTAAACGAGTGAACTTTTGATCAGTCGTAAGCAATCGCGGCACACATCTTGCCGAAAGCATGGGAAGGCCCAATTCTTTCGTTAAAATGTGGTTCTACTGAAATGTTTACTATGTGTGCTATCTCTCTCACTTTGAGTCGTCAATCTTGCGTAATAATATTATGGATTTTCATAATCATTTCCTTAGAAGTCACGATTTTGGGTGCCCCAGAGCGCGCTTCATCACCACAGCTTGTTCTTCCACGTTCAAATTCATTTACCCATCTACTTATTGTGGCGGATGATAAGCAGATTCACCTAATGTTTCCCGTAACTCATCTTTTATTTCGATAGCATTCATACCCTTAATTACGAAGTATTTAATCACCGCACGATACTCTGCTTTTTCCATTTTAACAAAACGACGTGTTGCTTCTTTTTCAATCAGCTGTCAAAAATAAACTAATCAACCGATTTATCTAAATATCGGGATGTAAACATATAAATAGACAACCTAAATTATAGTGCATTTGTTTTACCAATTAGAGCGCCACCTATGTGTCATTCTCACTACTTGTCAAACTATCCTCGTAGAGTTCGATTGTCTCTCAAAGTCCTTTCTTTTCTTGTAGCAATTGCATTTCTTATTTCTTTATTTGTCAAGCTTTTGATAAAATTTCATATGCGTTGATTTTCGTTAGTAAAAAGTTAGAGAATTTATTGTAGTTCAATCATATTTAATTAATTATAAAAGTTAATAATTAAAAAATTAAATAAATATAGTGAATTATTTTATCATTTATAAAATTTATCAAGAATTTTATTGAAATTACATTTATTAGAATATTATCAGTCGCGCTTTTTGTTGTGAAAACGACTTTACTTGTTACTTTTTTTTTTTAATTTTCGACGTTATATGAAATCTATGTGAAATACATGCGTGATTTTGTTTCAAAAAATCAAGCAAACCCTACATTTTTTCCGGAGTAACGAAAAAGGAATTCAATGTTATGAAAATAATAAGGCGTACTATGCTTGATGTCGAATTGCATGCTTTTCCCATTCACCAGTATTTTAGAAAGACCAATCATAAGGATACGTTACTTGATTTGATGGTGTCAAACAAAGGCGCTTTGAAAATTATTTCTCAACAGAAAAAAATCGAAGCCAGCGAGTGTAAAACTCGTGAAAACGAACACAACAATGCTCATCATTATTTTATTGTAGTGTTTTTATCTATCGACAATTTATACTAAAAATAAAAGCCATCGAAAGAGTATTTTAAAAAGAAGCAATGGATTTTGTACCAAAGTATGCACTGACAAATGATATGATGTTAAATTTATGATCAAGCGATTTCACACCTTTTTTTATATTCTCCCTATCAAAGATTTTGTTTGCCAATTGAAGATTTAATATCTGAAAGCTATGTGAAGAGATTACTTTGCCAAATTTGTCTAGAGACTTCTGTAATGAAATAACTTGCTCATTAGAAAGACACAAATAGTACATTGAAAAAGCAATAACTTGTCAATCATTAAAATCGATATTTTAGTTATTCCGGAAACTTTATGGTCAAACCATGTATTCTTTCTCTCCGGCATTATTCTCTTTGCGTATTTCCTTTTTTGTTGGACAAACAAGATTATTCCTAATATCTCTTATTTTAAAAAATATTTCTTGAGTTTTTGTAAAAATATAGTTATAAGCTACGAATATTACATACATATTCTTAAAATAACATACTTTAATTATAATCTTCAAAAAGTTATTCCTAGTTTCTTTTACAACTAGATTTTATAAAAGCAACTAAAGAATTTAAAAATAATATCCATTTTATTATTTTCATCTTACTTTACTTTTAAACTTCGAAGGCGTATTTTTTAGCGGAATACGAGAGAGTTGTTATTGAAATTACAGTGACACAAGTGTGATAAGGGATATGGCCGTTCGTAGTGACAGGCCTCGTCAACTGTCAAGGGATGCAGACAACATGGCCGACGAACCAACCCCACTTGTACGTTGATGGACAGGTTCAACAATCGCCTGTTTATCTCCGCGTTCTCAAAGTATTGTATGTCAAGTTGTGTATATAAAAACGCGCATGATGTAACGGAATCTTTTAAAAATATAATTAATTTAAAATTCAAGACATTTTCGGACCGTTCGGTCGTTCGCTCCGGGAAACGGCGGGTGGCTTAAAGTCGCAGCAAACCGCACGCAGTAGCTTGTCGGAACCGCAGAGTAAAATGTTTAGAGCACTCCCGGGATTATAGCAAACAACAATCTTGTAATGCCTGAGCTTTGTGCTGTCCCGTGGGGTAGGGAAAACGTGAGAATATGGCAGTAAAGTGAAGCTGCTGAAACTAGCCGCCTGTTGCATGCATCATATGAATTCGTGTTTTATAAATACTATATGCTACATTAAAAATGAATGATAATTTAATATCGCATTATTGGGTGAAAATTACTTTGTTAATATACGAACCCTCTCTGTCATACGTAAAAATGAACCAATTTCGCAGAACGTAGTATTTTATACGAGGTCTAATTGAGTTGCCGTGTCATTGGAAATTCCATGTTCTTCATTACTTTTTAAGGCATACTCTGGAATTGTATTTGTAATAACATTTCCTAATTCCACAATGCTATGTAATGAAATTTTATATACAATTATCTTTAAATATCGAAATAAATAATTAAAGACATAGGATCTAGTAATTTGCGGTCATCTTTGTTTCTATCCTTCAAGATATTTGTCCATGGTAAGAATCATGTTCCATTCTATAATCATTTTGGAAGTCCTCAATGTAATTCATCAGCTGATAGTTAAGATGCACATATTTCCAGCATTAATCTGTCTTGTAAACTGTTGTTGTCCATAAGTATTTCTCGACTCCGAACTTCAATCCCATCTTCAGGACTGCTATTTGCTACCATAGATTTCACCCGTTTTTAAATGGTATACCTTTTTTCAACAAACGGATGAAACGTCGGCAAGATAACCAACTGTGCCAAAGACACAGTTTCAGTCGGGAAGCCGAGAGATAACTATTTCCACCATTGCTTGAATCGCTAAACCGGGAGGTAATTTCCACCATTGCTAGAATCGCTCTACATTTACAGTTTCTTCTTTGTGCCAGAAATGAGAACTCTCATATGTAATACCTACAATATTTTTATGAATTAATGTAGCCCGGTAAATGGAAATAAGCTTGACCTGAGAAAAGTTTGTACCTCATATGGTGTTTCTACGGCTATTATTTAATCTTATTATCTTGTCACCAAATTGATTTTGCAATAAATTGATTTTTAAGCGCTCTGTATGGCAAGTTCCGCCGTCTTGTTGGAACCAAATTTCGTCGATGTTTAGATGATTAACTTTTGGAAACGAAATGACAGTCAGCATGGCTCGATAGCGCTCGCCATTAACCGTAACGGCAGCTCCTTCCTCATTTCGAAAGAAATAAGGACCGATAATGCCGCCAGCGCGTAAACCGCACCAAGCAGTCAATTTTAATGGATGTAATGGTGATTCGTTAACGACTTGAGGATTGTCTTCGCTCCAAATATGGCAATTTTGCTTATTGACGCAGCCATTTAACCAGAAATAAGCTTCATCACTAAACACAATTCTTTGATAAAAATGCTCATCTTCGGCCAGTTTCAAATGAGCCTAATCAAAAAAAAATGCGACGCAAACGATGGTCGTTTGGCTTCGATTCTTGCACGAGCTATATTTTATAGGCACGTAAACCAAGATCCTTACGTAAAATTTTCCACGTAGTCGAAGGACAAAGGCCAACAAGTTGAGAACGACGATGAATCGACATTTCGGTGTCTTCTTCAATTCTTCGCGCTACAGCAGCAATATTCTCTTCGGTAGGCACATTTCTTTGTCTTGTTGATAATTTTGAATCGAGAAGAGTAAATTTAGTGCGAAAACGATCAATAACTGCACGAAATGCTTGCTCACTAGGCCGATTTTGTTTACCGTAAATTGAACAGAAATGTTAACACAGTTTGGCATCAGCTATCGCACCATAGTTATCGATATTGATAGTTCTAATGCAGCGTAAAAAACAGCCATTATTTTGGATATTACATTAACTAAATCATAATTAAAACGTGTTCAATACACTTCAATGAAATTCAATTTAGCAATAGAAGAAATGACAATAGTTACAAGAATTTACAAGCACATGAATGGGAACATTATTACAATAACGCACGCTTATAAAAATTAATTTTTTTAGAATTGAAACGCTTTATTTTAGAGTGCAATTTCAATAATAACATTTCGGGAATGCATTTTTCGTTTTGATTAATTTAATGAAATCCATAGAATTAAATCGAAAAATTATTCGTAGCATTGCTTCGTAGAAATCGAACAGTAAAAAGAATCGCCTATTCTGTTTGTTAAGACTTTTGTTTTATTCATAAACCTTGACTCGTCTTCGCGAACGATATCCATACTCTCCCCTTGGTTCGAGCGTTATCCCTTATTGACTTATCCGGTGGAACGCTTGAGCCGCGTATTTATGCCTCAGTTTACAATGCGGCCGCTAGGAAATTTAAAGACACCGATGAAAGAACGATGATGAAAAATAGACCCATTTCATTTCCGTTTATCCAACCCTCCCTGTCGTTCACCATTCATATCAATCCCGTATTTCGCTCTTTCTGACCGCCGCACAATACAAAAATTAACATATACTGTATGTGTGTTTCAGGGCAAGAAGATACGCTGCCAGCGTCAAATTCGACGCCCCCGGCAATCGTTACAACTAAACGTGCTCGCACAGCATATTCATCTGCACAGTTAGTTGAGTTGGAGCACGAATTTGCAGAAAGCAGGTACTTGTGTAGACCAAAGCGGATTCGCTTAGCACAGGACTTGGAACTAAGCGAACGGCAAATTAAAATATGGTTTCAAAACAGAAGAATGAAGTTTAAAAAGGAGCAGAAAGCGAAGCTTGAAGCTTTACAGATGTCTTCGGACGAACCTTTATCTTCGAACTCTAATTCAGCATCCCCAATTCTCTCGCCGAAAACAAATGCCAATGACAGTAATCAGGCTATTGTTGGACGTTTATTGTCACATTCGGCTGCTGCAGCTAGTGCAGCACAACAATATAATCGTCCACCAGCACCTGTTGTTCAACCTCCGTTTTACGAAGTTAATTCTAGTCCTTACGTGAGCCAAGATTATATGAACCATTACTATTACCAACAGCAATTCGCAGCATCTGCTACTTATATGTCTTATAATAATCCTCCTACTTATTTTAATCCCAATAATCCCATAAATTTTAATAATATGCAGGCTCCCCAACAATATTTGACCTACACTAATAACTACGATAATAGCACATTCGGACATGTCGAGCAAAAGTTATGTAATGGTTATTTGCCTGAGAATGAATTTACTAATGCCGATCGTTTAGCTGAAAATCCTAGTGTAAACGTTTCTTGGATGGGTCAGCAGTACGAGGACGGCGTAAATGATGGACATTCGCCCAACTTTACAAATTTGTAAGAAGGCTTGGAAAATTTCGAAAAATTGTCGGATTTAATTGGATAATAGATCAGGCTATCGAAAGAATTATTGTTTGGTATCTACTACATACATTATTTTGTTATTTAATTTTAATTTAATTAAAAAAATGTACAGGGTGTACAAGAAAACAAACGTTACACAAAACGGAAGCAACTAATATTCTGTTTGGTGTTGGTATTTAAATCATTATCAATAATTTTATGATCATGAAAGGATTGATTTTGTACACTTAATCGTTTTGTTTTGTTATTATATCGTAGCTATAAATTGCAATTTTTAAAATTAAAAAAAAAAGATTTATAAACACTTATATTAGTCGCTTTTATATTTTTAACTAGTTCTTTTTAGTATATTCTTAACAAATAAAAAAAGAATACTGAAACGTTTGCATTCGATATACAATTATTTATATATTACATGGAATATATAAATATATGCATATGTACTATTATTGTACGACTTGTGTTTGCATTTTCTTATTCTAATATATTTTTAGGAAATATTTTAAATGCATTTTGTATTTCGTAGTGTTTGTCTAAAAACGATAAAACTGAAATTTCGAAATACTAATTTTAGGATTTTCTTTTCACTATCTTTATTAATTTATAGAATAAATATTATAGTAAGAAGTAATACTTTGACAAAATGTTGTAACAGTGAATGTATATGCCCATACAACATATACAATAAAACAGCATGTATATATGTATGTAATTATAGGACAATTCTATATATGTTCTCATAGATATACTTTAGAAAAATCTTTCTATGTTATCTCTTAGTTAATAAGTGTCCAGAATGTTGTCGCAGTGAATGTATATGCCCATACAACATATACAATAAAACAGCATGTATATATGCATGTAATTATAGGACAATTCTATATATGTTCTCATAGATATACTTTAGAAAAATCTTTCTATGTTATCTCTTAGTTAATAAGTGTTCAGAATGTTGTCGCAGTGAATGTATATGCCCATACAACATATACAATAAAACAGCATGCATATATGTATGTAATTATAGGACAATTCTATATATGTTCTCATAGATATACTTTAGAAAAATCTTTCTATGTTATCTCTTAGTTAATAAGTGTCCAGAATGTTGTTGCAGTGAATGTATATGTTTATACAAGATATACAATAAAACAACATGTACAAATGTATGTAATTATAGGACGATAGGTATATTTTAAGAAAATCTATCTAATATTTTATCTCTTAGCTAATAGGTGTCAAAACTAGCTTTAGATAATTACTATTTTACCATAAAATATGATAAATATTTTGAAATTTAAAATTTTAAGACACAATTTTTATTAATAACGAGTAAGGTTCTATGCATATCAATCACTTGTTAGTTTTCGAAATATTTATTATGTAATGATTACAATTTTGAAAATATTTGTTGAGAAGTACTTGTCTGCACTCTCAAACTAGTAAATTATCCTTAATTAAAGAAACTACTTATTTTGTAGGGTAAATACTATTACAAGAGATAGTAGTTCGATTATATGTTAGCATTTGTTTCAATTGTCGTTTTTTTAATTATATTGTGTAATATTTTAAAAATTCTTCGTGAGAAGTGTTTAAGATAATCAAAACTTGATCTCTGGAAGTACTTATTTGTAACCAATGGCCTTTAAATTACCCTACTCTAAGAACTACTTATTTCGCGGGGTATATCTTATTGTAGCAGAAAGTATTTTAACTGGAATTTAGCTTTTAATTCGTGTTTTAATTACTTTCAAAATCATTGACATATTTCGCACATTTCTTTGAAGAAATCCGTCATTTTTATCACAAAAAATCATGTTTGTCTTTACTTTGTCTGAACATTTTTGCAATAAATATCTTAAACAAACTTTCTTTAATTTTATTTCTATACCTTTATTTAAAAAAAAGTCTTGTGATTTTAAATTTCAGCGACTATAATATAATATGACTACTATGCACTATGATAATTACTTGAAATTTAAAGTTAAATGAATTTTTGGAAATATAACAGATCAATCAAATCATGTACCAACTACTAGGCCAACATTTTTTGGGCAAAATTCTTCTTTACTCATCAACATAGTCCTCTTCAAACGCAATACGCTTTTCCAACTATTTTTATGCCGGCCGTGTCGAACGATTTATCTTTGGCCTCAAAATAGGCATTAGTTTCCTATATATTCTCTTCTTCCTTGGAGCCAAATATCTTTTCCTAGTTCATCTTTTTGAGGTGTTTATACAGTCAATATCCGCTGGGGGTCTAATCTGGAGAGTACGGTATATGCGAAAGTAATTTGAAGCACAGTTCGTGCAATTTTGCTATTGTAAATGACGACTCGTGACACGGTGCATTGACTTGATGAAAGATCACCTTCTCCTTCCTATCGAGTTCATGTGTGCTACAATAACGGTCTGCATTATTCGCTATTTATGGTTTTTCCCTTCGACCGACGAATATTAGTTCATATGAATCAAAAATTCGGAGGTCATAACCTTTCAGGCCGACTGTTGCGTCTTTGTGTGATTCGGACAGCTTTCACCGACTACTTTCTACTCAGATGACTGCCTATGTGATTTCTGAGTGTGGTGGTTGATCTCTGTCTCTTCTATTGTGGTATGCCAACGTAAAAACTCTTGTTTATTTCGCGCAAATAGTGCCAAATCGCGCTCTAAATCATCGATGTGTTGATGTTTCTATTCCAAGCGCAAACGTGGCACCCATTTAGAAAGAACCTCTGTCAGGCTCAAAAATCTAAGCAAAATACTGCAACACTATCAAATGATATCGTCACGATGTCAGTTATCTCTCGCAACTTCACGTTGTAATTGCCCATCAGGATTTTGAGTATTTTTTTGATGTTTTCTTGAGTAAAGGACTCAGTTGGACGACTAGAGTGTTTAGCATCATTTGTATCTGTACTACCTCATTTGAAATCGACATGCCGCTAACAAATGGTTATTTTTGAAAGAGTATAGTCCGGATAAGACTTTTCGAACCATTGCTGAAATTGAACGATATTTTTTTCCCATTAAAAAGCAACGTTTTATCAACATATAAAACTCAGTTTTCTCCATTGCTTTGAAAATTACAAAAGTAGCCTCACTGTCGCCCGATAGCAAATGATTCGAATGTCATGATATGTCGACATATCGTTTGAAGGTTAATTTCATGGATATGTGATTTATGGTGCCATCTGTTGGTTAGTTCCGGAACTTCTAGATCGATATGTTAGCCTATATTTGTTTCGCTTTTCTTCTTTAGAATTATTGTTATTATTTTCCAATATGTTCCTAGGCTTCCAACGGTAACAATTTCCCTTCCGCTATTAATTTATCATAATACGCATGTGATTCTCTCACTTCTGAATTGTAATAATAGAATTATAATTTTTTTAGTGTTACCGAAATAGTAAGCTTTTGTTTTTATTTTAAAAAGGTTCCGTTTTCTCTGAGACAGACTATGTATATGTACCTCTATACTTATAAGAATAAAATAAGCACTCTTCAAGTATACTTTTATATATCTACGTACTATAATAATAACCCTAAAATAGTTTTTTAAGTTCGACACCTATACAAAATATTCGAAAAAAGTCAAAATACAACTAATAAAAAGAGTGTTTGAATTTAGAAGGCGTTAATTGAAGCAGTGTAACGGAAAGACGTAATGTTAGCCTTAAAAAATTCTTTTGTTTCTATTCACGACATCTAAGGCCACCAAGATGTGTTGATATTTAGAGCTCAACGGTTTAATTGTACGTTTTTATCTATATAAATAGTGAATAAAACTGGTTCTGAACATAATGGCTACTTTATGTATTAAAACTGATTGCACTTAGATAAGAAATTTAGCAAGTCACTATGCAGTAATTCTGTTTAAATTTGCAGTTATAGCATTTCATTCTTTCTATATTCATTCAAACTAATGAATTCTACAAAAATCTTACAGAGAAATTAAATTATTAAATAGTAACGCGCTCCCTTCTCGTCGCCACCAAATTTCACCCTTTCGATTTAGGGATGACGGCTGCTGCATGATTTCCATTCACCCCGCCATCCATCTTGTTTGAGATGCTTTAAACTGACAGACAGCGAGATTCAGAAGTACTGCGATGCAGAGACCATGTCACGGATCACTATACCCTTCTCGCTATGTGGGTATGTAGAAAGGGTTTCTTAATTGTTTAGTCTGTGTTATATACACACAGAATGTGAAAATGTTACATGAAAACAAAAATATACTTCGCGGTCGCGAAAATATAATTATATTTTATTAGTGTTTTCTGTTATTATTTCATGAATTTTTTTCTTAATGTTTTTGTTTATTTTGTCGTTAATAATTTGAAAAAGAGTTTATACCGAAATTTGAATTAATTGGGGAGTTTTGTAATGCGGTTTTGTAATAAATTTTATATGAATTTCTTGAACTAACTTGAATATCGTTGAATTTGATGGAGCCTGTGGTTGATTAACTTAATCACTAAGGTTGATATATAACCCCTTCCTACATTAACTTTTGTAATTCTGTATACGCATTTCGCCAACTAAGTTGTCATCATCAGCAGATAATTGCAAAGTGTCGCACCTGGTAAACCACGGCGAAAAATACTTGTACGAAAACAAACTCCGTACGCGATCTATACCGCTGAGAACCAAGATGTACACTAGGTTATATATCAACCTTAGTGATTAACTTGAATATATTTTATCTGCACCTTGTTTCTAATAAAAAATAATTTTTTTAGTCCTGGAGCTTAAGATTACCAAATCATATCCTTAAGAGAGAAATACTGTTAATTCTATGAGAAGTCGCCCTCGTGGACTCAATTTATTAGAAATGAACTTTGTTTTTTGTTTCTTAAGTCGTGATTTAAGTTACTTGGCACGGGTTGTATTTTCCGAGTTCAGTTTAGAGAGCAGTATGCTGCGGCTCATGGCCTCTCAGTTTTTGAGTTGTGGTTCTGTGTTGGGTGGATAATAAAAATAACCGGTGTTCGGTATGTTGAGATTGTATGTACTGGGTGTAGGGAGAGTCAGTTTAAGGTGGGTCGTCCAGTAGTACGTCTTGGGGTCTCCGGTGGTTTCCGAAGTGTAGGTGAATATCCAGTTCAGAGATCAATGGACTTCCGTGGTTGGGGATTGTTTCGAAGTATTTTCTGGATATGTCTTCTTTTTACATGATACCGTTCCATTATATCTAACTTTTCCGAATATTGTCTTCATATTTTCTGGATCTATTCTCTTTCCATATTCCAATTTTACCAAGATGACTATTCTCATTTTACTTATTCAGGAATTCATTGCACATATCCTCTCATCATGTTCGTATGTTTTTAAACATCCACTTCCTGCAGGGGAACACTCGAAATAACTCGCTACTAACCTTTTATGACAATTATAGAGTAGATATTCGATGCTTCGTATTTAGTTACAAAAACGCTTTTTCTAGTGGTAACTCATAAATACGATACACGAACTGACAATTATTTATTGCCTGCTTCACATACAGAAACTATGTTCCAAAAAGGAACATATTTTTTGGGTTGTAAATTACACAACTTACCATATACTACTAGAAATATCACCAACTTCTATAGTTTTAAAAGCAACCTTAAACGGCACTTGCTTACAATAAATTGTTATTACATAAACGACTTTCTATGTCAAAATATATATCTTTTTTCTTTTTGAGACGTGTTTCTGGCATATGGGTGTGTATGTACAAAGGGTACTAGGAAAGTTTTGCAATATGACGCGACAATGAATTGTAGGAAGCTGCTTGTTGCTGCATGTTAAGACATGTTCATACGTGCATAGTAGCCGCCACGCCATGTCGATGTCAGTTATTCATTAGCGGTGAGAGTGTAAAGTGCTTGCGATGGCATCGTGGTCACGAAATGAGATAAGGGCAGTTTTGCGTTATAATTTCGTGCGTGCTTTAAACATAGGCCAGTGCTTCGAAGAAATGACTCTTGCACTAGGCGATGTTTATCCACATCGCATAACGATATTCAGATGGTATAGAGAATTCAAAAGGGGAAATTTAACTATGAAAACGTCACTACTGTGAGGAAAATGCTTGACGAGGACTGGCAAGTGACCTACCAACAGGTAGGGGGTACTTCAGACCTAAATGCACCAGCAATTCGTTCGATTTTGCATGATCATTTGCACATGAAGAAACTATGTTCTCTATAGGTGCCGTATCGACTGACTGAAGAGCAGATGACACGATGTGTGACTTGCTGCCGGGAGATGCTAAAATAGTTTAATAAGAGGCAATCTCGGTATGTGAATAACATCGTGACAGGTGACGAGACTTGGCTGTACTATTACGATGTGCCGACCAAAGATCAAAACAAAGTTTGGGTCTTTGATGATGAGGACATACCCGTAGTTGTCAGAAAATCCCGATCTGTAAAGAAGAAAATGATAGCTGTATTTTTCAAATCGAGTGGAATTGTGGAACGCGTCGTTTTGGACACACAGAAAACAGTCACAGCTAAGTGTATACTGAACACCGCCTGCCTAAAGTCATTGGATCTATGAAGAACCTGCGGCCAAAGTCAAGAATGGACACCTGGTTCCTCCAGCACGATAATGCTCCAGTTCCCGCGCCAAAGCCTGCACCGAATATTTGACCAAGACAGGATTGAAACTTCTCGAGCACCCTCCCTACAGTCTAGATCTTGCTCCCTGCGACTTTGCACTATTTCTGTATGTGAAAATGAAGCTAAAAGGGAGGCGATTTTCCAGTGATGAGGACGTTGGTTTCGGAGGATGGAGAGGTGTATTGAGTGTAGAGGAAATTACTTTGAAGAAATTAAATAAACAAAGCTGTATTGCAAAACTTTCCTAGTACCCTCTGTAATATTATGGATTGCTATTTTTGTATGTTCTGATATGTATTGTATATACTTTGCTTTAGAAATAAAACTTAATATTATTGTTAAATACGTTTCAATACCTATTATAATATGTACTATAAATGGCGATTTCTAAATACTTTTAGCTATTTGACACGGGGTTTTCTCTTTTTTAGTTTTATGATTAATAATGCTAACCGCTGTAGGTAAATTAAATACTTACTGTTTGGAAATATATGACAGTATCTAGAGAATTCGAATTCGTTGCTTGATTTTGTAAGTACACCAAAACTGTTGGGACATGTAAATAAATACTCGATATTCGAGTACATACATATATAATAAACACTATTAGTTACTGTATCTAGTACATTTTAACTTTGTTAAATATAAATGAATAAGCTGTATCATAATCTAATGTTCCCACTTGACTATTTTTTGAATGAATATGTTCCATCATAATAGTGTTTCACTTTCGACGTACAAAAACTTTTATAACTGACTGTATATCAAATACTACACCTCCAAATACACTTACCTAGGTGTTCTAAATATTAGTTGAGTCCAAACAGAAATGAATTATAACCATGTATTTGTACTCGTCGAGCTTTACGTATTAAGGAGCACCCCTTCGGTATAAATCTCTCGTGTTTAAATGTGGTGTAGACATACTGCATATAGCGAATGATGTAGAAGAAAAAGAATTAGCATAATCAGAATAATTTTCAGCAGCTGACAGTTTATTTCCTTCTTTTTCTTTTCTCTCCATCTCGCCGCTTTTTACGCTCCGAGGTTTCCGTAGAAAAGTTTGAAGTGTTTTCAATGTTTTAGTAAAGTTATAGCTTTGAAATGCTTTGCATATAGAGAGAGTGGATAGGAGATATATACGCCGTTGGAAGGACGAATGGGGCCAACGGGGGATGATGGTTAGAAAAAGAGTGAGGGTGGAAGGGTGTTGGTGAACCAAACCGGAAGGCACGAAAACTATCAAATATTGAAATAAAATTCATCTCTCGACATCACAAACAGCTGCCACTTGTTTTAAGAGTTTGTGAAATCGGCGACATATTAAAAGTCTGCATGGGAAATATCGACGGCGCAATGCATCTGCGGAATACATAACAATATAAACACGTTCCTGGGGTCGTAGGTGAATATTGTTTAGAAAATTAGTTTGAGGGAATATTACTTTGTAAGTCTAGTCAATGATCAGATGAGAAGTTCCGTAAGGATTTCTTTGCAGAAGAATAAGAAAGTTATTGTGCTTTTGAAAATATTTATGGAATGTTTGTAAATAATCCACCTGAAAATATCATTCAGTTACTGAAAACAATTGCATACATTTTCTTCAGACCTAAGAATTTAACTCCACACAAATTAAATCATTAGAAAATATCTTCTTTAAAGTGGGTTTTGCGTGTAAAATATACAATATAAATAGTTTACCTCTTATATTTATGTTAAAATAGAGGAGTCATCAAATATCATCAAGATATAAGGTTATCAGGAGCACCGAAAAGTCATTACCAATTTTGCTAACAGATGTCGCTAGGTTTAAATATGAAATGACGTGAGTAGAATAAAATGACACATATGTCATTTTATTCTGCTGACATCAAGCTTCAAAGCCTTACCTTTTATATTTTTATAACACGGTTATAGATTGATACCTCTTTGAAGATGTCGAGTTTCGTGTCTAAAAAAGTGCATTTGCGAAACGTATAACTTTTCTTATTTAATCAAGAGAAAAAAGCCGCTAAAAGTCATCGTTTGCTAGTTGCTAGCTGGTAGAAACTTACGGTGAGCATGCTCCAATCATAAAAACATGTGAAGCGTAATTTCCACAATTCAAAAGTGGTGATGTCCACGTGAAAGACAAAGAACGTTCTAGTAGATCGAAAAAGTTTGACGATGCGAAACTGCAGGAGTTATTGGATGAAGACCCAATTCGAACTCAAAAACAATTGGCAGAAGCGTTAAATGTGATCCAAAAAATGATTAGCGACCGATTACGAGCAATGGGAAAAATCCGAAAGACGGGAAAATAGGTGCTACATCAATTGAACGAAAAAATCATAGTCATAGCCAAATAGTTTTGGTCGCAAGACAGTGTTCTATGTTTGGTGGGACCAGATTAGTGTGGTGTAACACGAACTGTTGAAACCTAGTGAAATAATTAATGCTGATCACTAACGACAACAAATTATCAATTTGAACCATGCATTGATAGGAAACGTCCAGAATGGACCCGAAAATACGGTAAGGTGATTCTACAGCACGGTAACGCGGCGTCTCATACAGCAAAACCGGTCAAAGAAGCACTGTAAGTACTTAGATGGGAAATAATATCGCAGCCCCGTACTCTCCAGATCTTGCCCTGTCCGGCTATCACCTTTTCGCATCAATGGGCCACGCGCTTGCAAAGCAGCACAACAATTTCGAAGAAGTTAGAAAATGGCTTAACGAATGGTTTTGCTCAAAGGACAAACAGTTTTTTTAGAATGGTATCCGTAGATTGCCTGAAAGATGGGCAAGATGTGTAGAATCAAATGGCCAACACTTTTAATAAATAAATTTTTCCATTTTCTTGAAAATTATATAGTTTTTGACGAAAAAACCGATAACGACTTTCCTTTAGACCTGGTATATTGACTGTGTCTGTTATTTTATGCTTTTATCTTATATTTAGATTTGAAATTGTTAATCAGGAGTTTTCTATTAATGAAACAGAAATCGTTTAATAATTTACATACCTGTTCTATATAATATACACTTTCCATCATGTCACTAATCGGTGATGGTTGGTAATTTTTTTTTTATAAAATGAAAAGGCACGTTCTTAATAACTTCTTTGATTTTTATTGATTTATAGACAAAGTAATGTAATCGATTTGCAAAATTCATTTGCAAATAAGGTACTCTTTTTCAAGTGATAGTCTTATTAACTCAAAAAAGAAATTCATATTATGAATTAAATTAGGCTCAATTTAAAATATTTTTTTGTATATTCGAAAAAATGTTCTAATTTTTTCTCTTAAAATGACACTGGGTGACAATGCGTCTAGAAGAAAAGTGTAGGGAATTTCGTACAATAATTTCCTGTAATGTTAGGCATCCTCATTGATCATACATTTTCCGTTTCCAGTATATTTACCAGTCGCGTTATCGCATCCCCGTTATCACAAACACCTATTAACCGCTCTTCGCCTGCACTTGTCATTGATCCCGATTCGGAGCACTCTAGATAGAGACTTGCTCATTACTCACACCCCGGGACTCCTCATTTCCCTTCGCAGTCTCGTCGCCAGTATTTAACGTGAGGGTGTTCTCAACGCCTGCTTATCTCTCCTGATTATGTTACACGTAACCTCAATAGCTAGGAAAATTTACAATGTGTACCACTAATATCATGCTCACTTCGCATATACTGCAATTTTTATAGTCTTAGTGTTCTCGACAAAAATCGTTGATGGAGAAAATACTATTTCTTGGCATAAGCGTTATATTTGTAAAAGTTACAAATATTCCAAACATGTTAGGAAACTTGTCATAAATGAAAATTAATCATATCCTAATTAAAAAATGGATTTTTTCTAAATATAAATGAATTTATTGCCTAACGCGATGTACGATTGTTGCTTGCGTTATGACACCATGAACATTTATAAATAATATTTTTTTATTATTATTTTGAGTTTCAATAGAGAGAGACGTTTTTGAATAACCCGCCATTTTGCATACAATCAACATTGACGTCCGAAGTTAGGCATTCTTACGTTAGAGTACAGCTAAGTAATCATGGAACATTATATGGTGCAGTTCAAAAAAAATATGACATTCATGGAAATTTATTAATTGAAGGTTGATATATAACCCCTTTCCACATTAATTTTTCGTGTTGTGTATACGTATTTCGACAACTAAGTTGTCATCATCAGCAGATAATTAGACAGTGTCGCACCTGAAAAACTACGACAAAAATACCTGTACGAAAACAAATTTCGCGCACGATATGTACCATTGAAAGCCAAAACGCACATACGTACACGAAAATTAATATGGAAAGGGGTTATATATCAACCTTCAGTGATTAAGTTAATCAACCATAGGCTTCATCAAAATTACCTCCATGGAAACCTATAAAAGTTATGGTTCGTATGTAAAACAACAACAAAAATTTGTTGTGAAATTTGGATTTAGTAAGCCAATTAAAATATATTTCTATATTTCTGGACAAACTAACTTCTGTACGTATACGTAGTGGTTGCTCCGAGAATAATATCGCTGATGTGAACCAAAGCACGAGCAGAAGTTTCAATTCGACATCGTCAGTAATTCAAATTTCAACATCAGTAATTCAATTGTCAATTTCATTCTCGAAAATTAAAAAATGACCTACACTTTAGCACATACAAAATACAGGACCAGAAGGCTAGAGATCATGAACAGCAGTACAGTTCGATAGCAGCATCTGGTCGAAAGGCTCAATAAACTGTAACCTTTTTTTAGATGGATTTTCTCTGAACCACGTGAAGGTTTTTAAGTTTCTTAAATTCGCCAATTTGGCGGATTAACAAAACCATCGAGGTAAAAATGAGTTTCGTCACTTACGATAATTAAAAAAAAGAAGGTTAAATGCTTGCGGCTCCAACATCTAATTGATAAAAATACGATCAATTCGATGGTTTTGTTATTTCGCAAAATTGAGGTATTTGCGAAACTAGAAATCCTCATGTGGTTCAGAAAAAATACACCTGACACAAGGGTAGAGTTTGGTGTACTTTTTGACCAGGTGGTGTTATCGAACTGTACTTTTTCGAAAATGCAAATAGCATTTGGTTAATTGTGAATGGCATTCGTTATCGTAACATGCTAATAAATTTTTTCCAACCCGAATTGAATGAAATTAATATTCGAACATTTGGTCTCAGCGGAATGGCGCCACTTGTCATACTGCAGGAGAACCACATGATTTTGATTTATGGTAAACGATGTTTCCTACTCGAACAATTTCCTGTTTTGATGATATATATTGGCTTTAAAGTTTACGCTGTTTATATTTATGAATTACTATTCAAACCAGGCTGTAAATCAATGTTCGTGACTTCATTGAGGCTTATGATTGGCCATCTAATACCATTGATATGACCTTTCTAGACTATCAATTATAAGGAGCACTCGAAAATGTGGCTTCTATGGTATGTCATCTAGATTTAGGTTTTTGAAGCTGCTATAGACAAATGGTTCAATTGTATGCAGCTTCGAATAAGATATTCATCATTTGAAAACTTATTTTCTGTACTTGTCATATATTCGAGGATTATTCGTTACCCACATAGACCATGTGGTTAACGAACAAAGGAAGCGCAAATTTTTTGGACAAACAATTTTATCTTTCAACATAGCTTCCTACTCGTTTAACTATACTTTGCAATGCTTTTATTATAGATCAATGAATCCAAGTCCTTTAAATAGCTATTTACAGCAGCGATTACCTCGGAAGTGGACGAAAACCTCTTTCCGCAAAACCATTTTTGTAATTTTAGAATAGATCATAAACGCTAGGAGCCAAATCTGGGAAGTAAGACAAATGATTCACTAATTCAAATATTAATTAATGAATTTTGATGACGATGTTTGCAGACTTATAGACAGGTGATTTAGTCTAACAGAAAAGCACTCTCTTTGTTGCCAAATGAGACTGTTTCTCTTTACATTTGTAACTCAATTGTTGCAATAAATTTACTCACATCGTACCGAAAGTCGAAGCCGTTTTTGAACATCCACTGTGGAGTTCATTCTTTGTGCTCACACGCTCACGTTTAAATATGGAAACGTAGCTTTTAACCATTAAAGACGGAGTGAACTTTAATAAAATCGAATATAACTCTGCATTGGTTTCAAATGAAAGTACTTTATTACTGCTCGCAACTCTAATGTTTAGAAAATTACAAGAGAAGTTTACCTTGACGCACTATCGTACACAAACCAATTTACGGAGCACGCTGTAATGTAATATTTAAACAAAAGGGTGCTTTTGAATAACTTCCGGCGAAATTGTTGCAATAAATTTGAACTATACCATTTGTGTGTTTTACTCTTTTCTACTACGTTTTTTTCACATACTCTTCAACTTTCAATTATATCTATTTTGATATACCAAACATTTGAGCCAAGCCGTTTATCAATAATATGAGTTGTTTTACATTAAAATTCACGATGGCGAGCAAAAAATTTTTTAAACGATTGCTTATCAAAACGTACGAAAACATTTCAAATATAAAGCAACACTTAACACACAGTACTACACAAATTAAAAAAAAGGACAAGTTCAATTTAGCTTAGTTACGAAATAAGGAGGCTTGAATGCTTTATTTTCAAGGAATTGAGAAATGTTTAAAATAGTTTATCAAATACATCAAAAAAGTAAGAAATTCTAACTTTTACTTCGAGTTTATTTGAAAACTAATGCATATTTCGGTACACAAGACTTTTTGGAGTGAGGGTAGGTAAGTTTTGCAAGTTTGTTGCTTCCAATATTATTTCAAAAATAATCTTTCTATGGCGGTACGGATTATTCCAGGAATTACCGCAGTAAATCACAAAATATAATAGTTATTTGTAGGTGCTCTAATATATATATTAAGTGGGCAACTAAGTTTTCGCTGTTTTTCAAGAGATGGCTCCAGTAGTAAGTGCTGGTCGATTGTGACATAACCAAAATCTCATTAACCAAGCTTAGATATGGTAAACAAACACTTTGACACATTAGAGATTCTGTTTTTGCGTCATATACTTTTGGTTGTGTGAAAATGTCTAATTTTGTGCCAAATAATCGTCATTTGCGGAAAGTGTTGCTTTTCTTCTTTCATTCGAAGAAAACGGCGGCTGAAGCGCATCGAGAACTCCAAAAAGTTTACGGAGATGCTGCTCTAAGTGAAACAACGTGCCGTGATTGGTTCCATCGCTTGGTGATGGTGATGGTGATTTCGATGTTGACGACCGTTCGCGCGAAGGAAGACCAAAAACCTTCGAAGACTCTGAATTGGAGGCATTGCTCGATGAGGATCCGTGCCAAACGCAAAAAGAGTTTGCTTCAGCATTAGGAGTTACCCGCCAAGCCATTTCTCAGCGATTGCATGCGTTGGGAATGATTCAAAAATAAGGAACTTGGATTCCTTATGATTTGAAGCCAAGAGACGTTGAGCGTCGTTTTTTCGCCTATGAACAACTGCTCCAGTTGGCAAAAAAAGAAGGGTTTTCTTCATCGCATCGTTACGGGTGATGAAAAATGGATTCGTTACAGCAATCCAAAGAGAACAAAATCATGGGGACTGCCCGGTCATGCTTCTACGTCGTCAGTTCGGCTGAATATTCACGCTGCGAAGGTTTTGCTGTGTATTTGGTGGGACCAGGGTATTGTTATTTATTATGAGCTGTTGAACCCGGACGAAACCATCACTGGGAAACGGTATCGAATTCAATTGATGCGATTGAGCCGAGAACTGCGCGAAAAGCGGCCACGATACGAGCAGAAGCACGAAAAAGTGATTCTACAGCATGACAACGCTCGGCCTCACGTTGCCAAATTCGTTAAAACCTACTTAGAAACGCTCAAATGGGAGGTCCTAACCCACCCGCCATATTCCCCAGATATTGCGTCGTCCGATTATTATTTGTTCCGTTCGATGGCACGTGGTCTAGCTAATCAGCAGTTCCGCTCATATGAAGACATCTCAAAATGGCTTGAATCGTGGATAGCCTCAATAGACGAACACTTCTACCATGACGGTATTCGAGCTCTGCCAGAAAGATGGGAAAAAGTTGTCGTTAGCGATGGGCAATATTTTGAATAATTCATTTGTAAACATTTTTTCACAGTAAAGTTGCATTTTCATCAAGAAAACAGCGAGAACTTAGTTGCGCACCTAATACATATTTGCCTGCAATTGGTTTTAAATCTCGTAAATGACCTAATTTATTTATATTTAAATGTAATTATATTATTTTTTAGAAGAGTTTACCAAATTTCACTAGCTGTCCGAACTAATATGGACGATAATGTACATATATCGTATACAGTAATTTATTACCCGTGTTACTCTCGGAAACTATCTCATTCAGAACTAATAAATTGCAAAAAAGAAACATTCATTCGATATCGTTAGTAATTTATATAAAAACAGCTATATATTTGAAAACGTCTATGTACATTATCAAATAAACTTTTTTTTTTTTGAAAAATATTTCTTATTGGATTTCTATAAACAGCGGAAAATATGCAGCAAAATAATTTATCTGAAGAGGTGGAAGTAATATCTGATTATATATTTGCTGGAGCGCCGCGCCGATTTTTAAGGACTCGTCATTTGAGTCATTACTTGTACAGATAACACAGGAAGCGTTGGTATATAAAAAAGTTAACACGTCCTTCAGATAAATGAAAATGTTATCAGTGGAAAATTTCTCGTCGACACTCTTATGTGCATGTATATTTTATACCTGTACTATATTTAGGCAACCCAATTTACTTACCTTTACATGTCTGTCACTTTCATTAGTATATAATATACGAATAACAGTTTTCGTAAAATTAACTATGTTTGAACTAATTATCTTTGGAAATTGCGTCGACTATATTTGATATTTTAAAATAAAAGAGTTAAAATTTACAGAATTGGAATGTTTCAAATAAAATACGGTAAAAATATGTTGTCCATAAATATCTGGAATGCATTTTTATCACATATCCAGCTTCTGTCAATCTTTGTCTAGATTAGTTACATGATTGAAATAAGCTTTATGAACAAAGTGGTGTAACATTTATGTGACAAGTTTTTGACATGTCAGTCACAAAAATTTTCATACACCACATGCATGTCTAAATCATCAAATGTAAGCATCTGATTATGATAATGAAGCATATCGATTTCCATTTAGTAACTCTAATGCAAACATAAAAGCGATTATTATTTCAAAGTTTGGAAATTAATAAAAAATGAATGTTACTTTACTTACTCTTTGCACATATACCAGGTGTGCTGGAAATTTATTACCGGTTTTACTAACAGATATCTCTAAGCTTAAATATGCAATGTTATGATTTGACACGTAATCATCTTATTCTACTGACATCAAGCTTCAAAGCCATACATGTTATATTTTGCGAAAGTAACACCTTCATAGATTCATATCTCTTTGAAAATGTCGTGTTTCGTGTCTGAAAAAGTGCATTTGCAGCACACATAACTTTTATTATTTAATCAAAAGAAAAAAGCCGCCGAAATTTATCGTTTGCTGGTAGGAACTTACGGGGAGTATGCTCTAACCATAAACACATATGAGGCGTGGTTTCGACAATTCAGAAGTGGTGATTTCCATGTTCAAGACAAAGAACGTTCTGGTAGATCGAAAAAGTTTGAAGATGCGAAAACTGCAGGAGTTATTGGATGAAGACTCAACCCAAACAGAAATACAATTGGCAGAAGCGTTAAATGTGGCCCAAGAAATGATTAGCGACCGTTTACGAGCAATGGGAAGAATCCAAAAGATTGGAAAATGGGTGCTACATCAATTGAATAACAGGCAAATGGAAAATCGACATATCGTCTGTGAAATGCTGCTTCAAAGGTATGATTGAGAGTAATTTCTGCATCAAATAATGACGGATGATGAAAAATGGATTTATTTCAAAAAGCCTAAGTGCAAAAAAGCATGTCATCATCTGGCGAAATCGGCCAATCGACTCCAAAACCAAATCATTTTGGTTGCAAAACAATGCTCTGTGTTTGGTGCAACCAGAATGTCGTGGTGTATTACCAACTGTTGAAACCTGGTGAAACAGTTAATACTAATCGCTACCGATAACAAATTATCAATTTGAACCATGCATTGATAGAAAAACGTCCAGAATAAGCCCGAAGACACTAGGACAGGACATAATATCGCACCCGCCGTACTCTCCAGACCTTGCCCCGTTCGACTATCACCTCGTCGCATCTATGGAACACGCGCTTGCAGAGTAGCACTTCGCCAACTCCGAAGAAGTTAAAAATAGCTCGATGAATAATTTTACTCAAAGGACAAACTGTTTGGGACGACATCCATAAATTGCTTGAAAGATGGGCAAGATGTGTACAATCATATGGCCAATACTTTGAGTAAATAAATTTTTCCAATTTCTTAAAAATTATGTAGTTTTTTTACGAAAAAGCCGGTAATGACTTTCTGGTAACGACAATAATTTCTGAAATTAAATAATTATTTAATATTTTGTTAAGTTTCCATTAGCTTCACTTGCAGCCGCTCATTTTTTTTTTTTTTTGAGAAGGACAACTAAATTTTCTATAAAATTGACGAAGATATTTTGCCATTCTTCCAATGTTTCCTTTAATGATTTCTTATTAGTTTTGCTGTTGCTTTTGATTTTTCTGTCGAGATATAACTTAGATACCCAGTCCGATTTAAATCCGGCTTCTGAAGTAGTGAATATGCATTGTAAAGCAACCATTCTTGTACAATCTTAGCTATATGTTTTGGATGCTGACCCTGCTGGAAAATCATTCAAGTTGTTCCCGAAACATTTGAGCGATTGGAATTTAAGCTTGTCTTCACTAGCTCCTCACTTCCATTTATTTCTCAATAGCAAACTTTCCTTGCTGCAGGAAAGTTTCGATCACATGAAAAACTTGTACCAGTACTTTAACGTTCTTGAAAAAGACCATTACCAAAATGGCGTTCCGATACTTTGGCACCGTTCGTTGAAGTATTTAAGACGCCCTACGATTTATAAAGGTTTTCAGTTTATAACTAAGTCACATTGTGAAAAATTCTGTTAGAATTAGGTCAGACATGGCTTCAGCGAGAATCAACTGTTAACATTAAAAAGTTATTAAACAATTGTCTTTCGTTTACGTGGATATCGTTATCCTAAGTCTCATTTTCATCGAAAAATTTTCTTCTAAGCCTACTCTGTCGCTAATAACTACTGGAAATATTAGATATTATTCACCATATTTAGCACATTAGTAGATTGTTTCATTTAGACAAATTTAGTTAGGAATTACAAGCAACAATTTTATAATATTAAATATTGGTATACACCCAACGAATGCATTTTCCACTAATTTATTTGTTGTATGTACGAATGCAACTTTAGAATCCTTTACATAAACTGTGTTTGTCTTTACTTTAATAATAGTGTATCGGGAGAAATTCTTTTCTGGAGAAGTTTGACTAAACATTCTGCATCCTTAACCTTATTTTGTTATTAAACAGTGGAAGAACTTTATTACGCTCGCGCGAAAACTTTATTTAAAGTCACAGCGTCTCTATTCTTGTCATAACATTGTTTCATTCTAACGTAATTAGCGTCACAATTTTACTTGACAAGTCTGACTAAACAGTTAAACGGTTTATTTCCAGACTGTCGAAAGATAATTTTAATTTGGCAACCGCTTTACTCACATACCATCTCCTTCTCTCCAAAGACATTAATTTCGGTTATGAAAAAAGATGAAAACGAAAACTGTTTCCTGTTGTTCTTGGAGTGCATCTTATAATACTAAGAAATAGAAATATTATTCTGTTGGTTATTTATCTTTGATATAACATCGAATTTCTACCCAATCTACGAGGAGTTGAAACAATTTCTGATTTCATTCATGCATCCGAAACATACGGGACTGAAATACAATAATAAATTCATAGAAAAGGAATTCGGTGAAGAAAAAGCCCTAAACCAACAATAAATTATATAACGCTATATGTTTGTGACTTACAAATTTATTGTTTAGCAAGAATTCGGTCGGGGAGAGTAAAAAAATTAACGATTCTAAGTTTTTCCGGTCGTTTAATTGAATTGAATTGCAGAAACAAGAGACGTTAAACTTGAAAATCTTTTCCAACAGCGGCTGCATTTTATTACGAGGAAAGATTTTATACTCTCTACGCTGATATTCTATTTAATATTTTCACATATTTCATCGGCACATTCAGCGATAAAGTAATACACAAGGATGCGATGAATAATGGTAGATGAAGTGGTTATTCTGATTATTTAATATATTTACTTACTTATACCTTTAAGTTATTATATAATTATTGTTCATGCGATTATTATTTTTGAATAATGCGATGCGACGTGTAAAAGGTAAAAATAGTAAATAAACAGAATTAGAATATAATATACGCAAAAGAAGATTGCTACCCCTCTCTAACCTATCTGTGGTCGTGTTCGAGAATTCCACCCGGCTTTGAAATACAGGGATGGATTCAAAAGTAATGGAGGTGGTATATGAACGCCACAGTATTTTGCTCAAACGTCGTCTAATACTGAAGACGGGTCAAGGTTTGTCAAAAACGAACTATTATCCAATTCGCAAGTGCCAAAAGTGAGTACAGGCGCAAATAACAATACACACACAAAGGAAAGAAACCAAACATATGCATATAAGCAAACTGTGTAATTGCGCAAAAATAAAAAATATGTAATTACAATAGCTAGATACAAATCAACTATAGGCAATACTTGGACTAGTCAGGGTAATTTTCTATATATAATAATCTTTACAACAAACTTTTCTCTAAATATACATATGTATTGGGTTGGCAACTAAGTACTTTCGGTTTTTACTGATAGAGAGCGTTGATTTATTTTTTGTATAACGTATGTTAGTGCTGTACTTTACCGTTTGTCGCGTGATACTAGTCAAATTCACGTAACTTCAGAAGCAAGTACTGTGTAATTTTTATTAAAGCTATTAGTTGTGGGTTAATTTTAAATGGAGTGCAGAAACGAACATTTTCGACATATTTTACTATTTTATTTCCGTAAAGGAAAGAAAGCTGCTGCGGCACACAAAAAGATATGTGAAGTTTATGGTGCTAATTGCTTAACAGAGCGCACGTGTCAGAATTGGTATAAAAAATTCCGTTCTGGAGATTTTTCCCTCAAAGATGAGCAACGTTCTAGTCGGCCTACTGAAGTTTATGATGACCAAATCAAAGTCATAATTGAAGAGGATCGTCATATAACTGTTCGAGAGGTTGCAAAGAGGCTACATGTATCGTACACAACAATTGAAAAACATTTAAAATGTCTTAGGCTAGTTAAGAAGCTTGATATTTGGATACCTCACGAATTGAACGAAATTCATTTAACACAAAGAATCAACTTTGACGATATGCACCTTAGACGAAAAGAAACCGACCCTTTCTTAAAAAGAATCATCACTGGTGATGAAAAATGGGTCCTGTATAGTAACATAGTTCGAAAACGATCATGGAGCAAACACGATAAACCAGCTCAAACCACATCGAAATCTGAATTGCATCCAAAAAAGATCATGCTGTCAGTTTGGTGGGATTACAAAGGTGTTTTTTGAGCTGCTTCCAAGGAAACAAACGATCAATTCTGATGTTTACTGTCGACAATTAATAAAACTGGATGAAGCAATCAAAGAAAAACTGCCAGAATTGTCAAATCGGAAAGGTGTAGTTTTCCACCAAGATAATGCAAGGCCTCACACATCTTTGGCAACTCGTGGGAAACTATTGGAGCTTGGCTGGGAAATTATGCCACATCCTCCATACAGCCCTGATCTAGCACCATCTGATTACCATTTATTTCGAAGTTTGCAGAATTCTTTGATTGGTAAAACTTTCACAAATGACGATGACCTTCACTCGCACCTGGTTCAGTTTTTTGCTGATAAGGACCAGAAATTTTATGAGCGCGGAATCATGCAGCTGAAAGAAAGATGGCAAAAGGTCATTGAGCAAAATGGAAAATATATAATCGATTAAAAACTATTCTTTGTTTAAAAAAAAGTGTTTTATTTTATACTACAAAACCGAAAGTACTTAGTTGCTAACCCAATACATATGGTTTACAGAAATTAGTTACAATAGCCTTCAATTAAAAAAAAATTACTTGCTCAAAATTTACAACCTGTATAGAATTTAAAATGATTACTAAAATTGCGGATGGTGTACAGAACTAAGCATCTTACATTATATTGATACGCTAAAATTACTGAACATTTTCTATTTATTATATATTAACTTTTTATAAATTATATTACATTGAAGTATTACGTTAAATTATTAGATTTCGTATTGAATTGTTAATGACTCAAAAATAGTTGTTGAACGAGAAAACAAACGATTTGCAAAAGTAAAAGTGATCAAAATAAAGTTTTCAAAGTTTTTATGAGACCAATCTAATAAACAACTTTTTCCAAGTCAATTAATTAAATATAGTCGGATTTAACCTTACTTGGGAAACGATGAACGAAAGAAATTATGACGGCGTAACCTTTTGTGCGGCGCTGTCGGAGAATGTTTCGACGGCGACATCCTTCTGTTACGCAGTTTCTTCTTTAGGGAATTAATTTCTTCGGGTCTGAAAAAGAAACATGGAATTATTATTTGATTTGAGGGCAGGTGAGGAGTAAAAAAACTCTTACCTTGCGATGGCCTTATTTTCTTATTCTCTTATAAACTCGATGGGAAGTGTACAACAAATTATTATATTCCACTTTAATTCCCCAACTAAGGAGAAAACTAATTGCAAAATTTCAAAAGGTAATTCACGAGTTTCGTGTACGCCGAGAATCTTTCCCAGCAGTCGGTGAGGAAACAAAATTCAATATAGAAAGAAAGCCATACGAAAAGACATTCAGACACATGAAAATAAAATTTGTATACTCGTTATGATCATAAATGTGACTATTTTAGTGAAGGTATTACGAACAGGTAACAGCTACTTAATTTGTATTTTTGTAAATATACACAATAAATACAATATTACTTCTACGAAGTGTAGGATGGACACAATCAATAATTTTGGTACTATATTTTGGAAAATTTTGATTTTAATTTAGTACTGTGTTATTTCTTATTTTTCACTGTTAAATTAGTTAAATTTATGTATACCTATCAAGTGAATTTTTGCAATATATATATATATATAAATCAGATGACAGCTCAATGATAAATTACTAGCAAATCATGCTGTGGATTTTGGGATCGAATCCGACGTCTTACTGTTTGGGACACGTTTTCGGGGTTTCCCTTCCCATTTAAGAACAAATAGAAATGAGAAGGCGATAAATCAGATGAATACAAGCAATGAATTGTAAAAGCTGCTGTTGTCATTATGAAGAAAAATTGGCTGATTTCTATTTTTGCTTCTTATTTCACCAATAAATTTTTTGCAAACAAATTATGGTATTCCAACCAGCGTTCGCGGTTCTTCAATTCTCCAAAGCTGCCGTCACCACATGTATAGTAAAATCAAAACAATGATCACTTGCTTAACAACACTATATAAACGAATAGTTTTGCTAGATTTTGGCCTACTTTGAAAATCCCAAACGGTGGATTGTTGTTTAGTTTCAGGATCGTGGGAATAAATCCGAATTTTGTCACTAGTGACGATGTTTTAGGCTAAATACCATTTTACACGAGCTTGTTTTTCACCTTGTGTGAAATTGCATGAGATCCAACTGCAAAGTTTCTGAAGGTTCAAATTTTCTTGCAAAATTTTATATGTCGCTTTCATGTTAATGCCCGAAGTTGCTTCAATTTAGAGATATGCAGTATGCTGATCTCATTCAACCATTTCACAGATAGCATCACCATTAGTATCTCTAAAAGTAGCGCGCCTGCGTTGAATTTTGACAAACTAATTGTAGACAGTATTCCTGGATTGTGTTTGATCCCTAAAAGTCCAATAAAGCCGATCGATGCACTGCTTTTATAATAAAACACATTTGAAATCACAAAAAATCATGGTTCGATCTTTTTCACGCAAAAGTTCCATTTTTACACAAAACTACTTTGTCTTGAATGTTGTCCAAGCAAAACTAAGTTTCTTAAGTACGAACTATCAACTAAGTTATAGGTTAGAGATATCAAATTTTACGAATATGGCAGTTAATAAAAGAGAACAATACTTACACTATCAGATATCAGAAATATTTCAGCAGTATACAATATCTGGATGCACGGTACTTGCAACTAAATTCATGTATATTTTTTAAGTGTTGTATGAATTGAACGCAGCCTTTTTCGTGCATAAATAATTATTTAAAATTCTTAAACCGAGCCAAGAGAAATCATTAGTCGACTAATTGATCGCACTTCGTATATTAATAACTACGTTTATTAGTATTTCATTTTTTATTTATAATAAAGAAGAAAATTGAAACATGATAGTCAATGAAGAAATAGTTAACTTTGATATACGGAAATGCAATCAAAATTTAAATTTTTTACTCGCGCTTTCTTTTAAATAACCTGCTCTGACGATTTCTTTTCGACATTTTTTCTCTCTTGAAATAGAAGTAAAGATCGATACCCTATTTGCTTCCATAATGAAGAAGTCTTCGCAACAGTCCAACAAATTAATCTCAAAATTCTGTCTGCATATTGCCGTTGAAAGATCCCGAACGCGCTCATTTCGCGAGAGCGCCAGAACAAAAGCCACCGTCAAAATAGACGTTCGTATAAAGATAGCAGAGGAACCTAAGGGTAGCAAACACCCTGAACAATGTCAACAACGCAAACAACTAAACAACCAACAAGTTGGCAACCCCAGGTTCGGTGCAAGAAGAGCAATCCATCACTGCTTACGTCACGAGTGGTGTAACGTGCAGTGACAAGCCACTGATTGCCTCTTATTGGATAGTTAACATGAAATACTACCGCTGCTGAAGAGGAGGAACCTCTCTCTCTCTCTGTTTTATTCATTAAATCCCATAAACGAGTGCGTAATTAATACCGAATAATTCCCGCTTCTATTTAAAATGAAGAACCCGATAAAATAAAAGCCAGCATCAGCTTATATCGCCTCAAGTGATATGTTATGGAGAAGAGAATATTGAACTATATAAAGACCGCTTCACTAAGTTTCAATGTTCATATCGCGAGGTGTGTAGTAAGAGAAAATCAATTCCATATCATTTTACCAAATTTTAGATTCTAAGAGACGATATCGTAATTGGAAAATGCTCTCAATTTGCTTTCGGAATCTGAAGTATAATTGGAATAACTTTAAAGTAGAGAAAATAGTTTGTTTTTGTTTTTTCTTCTGCAATATTTATACAAGATGTTCCAGAACATGTGAACATTCTTTTGGAATGCAAAGTTTATGAATAATATATCTTCCTAAAACTTTTTTTAATAGACTTTAATAGTACTTCTATTGAGATATTCTATTCTTAAAATATCACGATTCGTTTCAGGTAAAAAGAAAAAAGAAAAATTTGTTACTTCAAAGTAGAATACACATTTAATGAATACGCAGATATGCATTTAACACAAGACTTTGCCACTTGTAATGCTTTAGAAGCTAGGAAGTTGTACACAGAACGGTTTCCAAACCAAAGAATTTCAAATAGAAAGACTTTTAAATGGAGTTAAGAGAAACTAGTAAGAAATCGAGTTATTTATGGTTAGCTGTATATTTTATGGGTTTGCCATTATTTTAGGTAAATTTGGAAAGCATTATGCTAAAGCGATATTCAAAGAAACTGTGGTGGAATCTTGTCAATGACGCTCGTTCGTTTTCAATATTAAAATTGTATTCTTTATAACTTAGGCATGATATTGATTCAACACGTGACATGCCTTGGAAGACCACAATCGACTATTATCAATGAAAAAGTTCATATTAAAGGGCGAGATATGGTGTAAAATGCATAGATCTTATGCGAACAGCTAATCGGCCAAAAATGTCTGAAAAACTGAACATTTTGAAGCATTCATTGTTCTTTTCTAATGTAATCTCTCTGACTATTTGCATTGTTAACGAAACGAATATTCATCACTATATTCAGAAATGCTAGATAATAGTTTCAATGCTGCGAAGAAAGCAGAAATGGTTCCAATAATTGGGAAGATAGTGGCTATAGCTTCCTTTTTAAAATACATGTGGTATAGTGCTACAGTGCTACATCTTGGGAAAGGAAGATCCAGAAAAATGTTATGCATCATTTTTGAACATATTGAACACTAAAATCAAGAGTAATCATATTTGCGAAAGGATAAAATCTATTTCATCACAACAATGCACTAATTTATTCATCAGTACACAAGCAAATGTGTTACCTATGTGTTCCAATACTCTCCTTACTCACTGAACTTAATTTATAGTAACTTCTTCTTGTTCCCCAATTTGAATAGTTGATCGCTTAGGAAAACATTTGATAAAACGAGGTAATGTCTGAGACTGATTTCAATTTTGAGACCCTCAAATAAACTTATTACACGAAAAGTATAAAGAAACTTAAGCACCACTTACCTAAAAGTAGATAGAATTGGAAAGGAATTATGTATAGAAAAACAAATAACCGAATTCGCAAGGAATGTCCTTGACAGTGATAGCGAGACAAATTGTTTGAAGTGTTCATGACGGCACTGGGAAGTTTTTGAGAGGCGGGACGTTTCATAAATTGGCCGAAAAAAATGCGTTACAATTGCAAGAGACGATTTACTATTAGAGAGAACAACATTACTAAAGAGTATGAAAATGTCGAAAGGCCTAGCGACTGAATTAGCCCAAGGTCAAGGGATTAATATTATTAATATATTAGAATATTTATACTTATTTTTAAAGCTGATAATCATAGACAGTTCAAGTTACAATCTATAGTTCTTGAGAAACAGTATATATTAATATTTTTTATAATCAAGTATAGTAGCTCCAGTAACCAGATCGTATTGTCTCCAAAGTAGAACGTGGTGCCAGAGCAATATCTGGGGATGCATATCAGCGTTCTTCGCCAGAAATTTTTTATATGAATATGCTTAAAGAGACGTAACTCTCGACACTCAAAATTACTTGCTGGCGATAAAGCTATTTATAATTGTCAACAAAACCACGTCTCGTGTTATAGATTTCAGAAAACAATGACATAGTTCCGCAAACATATTATACAAACATTAAATTGGCCATTTGTAAAATATCAAGTTAGCAAAACAAAAGTGTATCAGTAAAAATATCTGAAGGAGAAACATTTTCAAAGGGTAGTCGAAAATATGAATAGAAAAGTGATGCAATCTGGTGGCAAATATGCCAAAGAGAGTGTAAAGTGTTATCAAAGCAGATGGAGGTGCTACGAAATATTAAAATATAATAATTTTCAATAAATTCTTTGTAAATACAATTTTTGTTTTTAACTTCTATTTTATTTCTCATTAATATGTCATAATAATATTTGAATGGTTAGAATGCATATGATCTAGGTGTCTAAACATATGGTCAAGACAGTACGTACATAGTTATAAACATTAAATGGCCTGTTGCATTTAAAGTTAAACGCAAAATTATTACGCCATGAAGTTTCACAGCTAATGTATGGAAGACAGCGTTTTTCATATGTCCAAAGCCTGTAGTTATATTTCATGTTGGAAGCATAACAAAAATGATAAAACGAGAAATAATCCAATCGGTCGGTGATTTGTAAACGCGCTGGCCGGCCACTCCTGTCAAGTTCGGTATTTAAATAAAGTGTGTAAATTTATTGTAACCATTAATTAATTGTCTATAACTTTAATAAGAAGTACGAAAACGAAATGATAAAACGAAATAAAAAGGCAGACATGACATATGAGATACATTCATAAGCGCAGACAGAGAAACAACCTCTCATCAAATCTATGCATTCCACTCAAATCATGTTTACGTCTTATAATTACCTTCAGCGATACAAATTACAAAGTACAGGATGGGTTTTTGTGTCGGCCTCGACGAGCAAGGAAATACATTTGTCCAGCGATTGCTAGATACTTATTAGCGGCTGACATTCGATTTGTCTTGTCTCCGGAGAAACTGAGCGATTGCGGGCGGAGCTGAGGGTCGGTGAGGCTCTCTCTTAGGTCGATGCCTCAAACTTACATCGTTCTTATAGTTCACATGCACACGCTACGGAGATGCGTACAAAACAAAGGGATCCCTTCTTTGCAAAAAAGGAAATCACTATTAATTGCGTGTTCAACTTCTGATGAACATTAAAAAAACAACGAGGGATAATATAAAATGATTCAAAACAGTCTTCACGAAACTTTGTAAATTTTGTATTTTCCCCTATTGACTGTACTTACGAACATCAAAATATACATAACAATACAACAATATGACTTTAGTTATCAATAAAATAAGCAATAAATCTTCGAATACAAATTTTATTCTGTTACACGACCGGAACTGAGAAAACGTGTGTATATGGTTTACATGCTTTTCTTAACAAATAAATAAATTCTGTTTACGTTCTGCAAAACACTAAACAATAAATCCATGTAAAATTCATATGTTTATTTCTAAATATATGACGATTGTTTCGCCTGTACAATAGCTTTATTGGGTATGATGCATGAATACGATTAATCTAAAGGTGTAGTAGATATTTCTTTTATTAAAGTAACCTCAGCGATAATACAATCATTCAGATACTGAAAATTATATTATTGTCTGCTATTCCATCGTTAATTAAATACACAGAAATTAATTAAAAATTTCTGCGCTGTAGAAGGACTCGAACCTCTATCTGCCGTTTTCTAGACAACTGCTTTACCAATTAAGCCACCAGGCAGTGTAACTTATATGTTTATATATAATTATTGACAGCATAATAACCGAACTGCGGGTTTTAAATAAATATTAGATCTGTTCCATAATGCGATTTATGGCGTGTTAAAGGACTCGATGTTACACTGTCTGGTGGCTTAATTAGTAAAGCAGTCGTCTAGAAAACGGCAAATGGAGGTTCAAGTCCGTCTCTAGCGCAGAAATTTTTAATTAATTTCTGTGTATTTAATTAACGATGGAATAGCAGAAAATAATATAATTTTCATTAATTTCCCATCGCGAAAACTTAATTATATGTTTATATATAATTATTGAAATCATTCAGGTAATTTATAATTTCTTTATGAATTCCAAATTACTTTACAATATGTCTTGTTGAGAACTATTAGCAACTTTTATGACAATTACTGCTTTGATATGTAGGAATCATTTCCATTGAAGAGCTCCTTTAACTTGTGCTAACTTATTACTTAATTTAAATTATTACATTAAACACAGTATCGCTGACGCTATCGGTAATCAAACTCTAGGTTCGTTGGTGCAAAACGCTTGAGTCGTACTTCACTCGTGCTATTAAAAAGGTCACGAACCATCACATTTGAGTATGTTGGCGTTTTGGTTCTGTATTTCTTACTATATCGTCCAAAATCCGGTTTAATTGCATCAACTAGAAGATTCTTTTCTAAAAACTATATTGGGGATATACCATGGAGCATTTTCATGATACATAGAACTATATTTTAAAATCGTTGTAATATTTCCCGGCCAGTTACTTTCTGTGGTTTATGACTGAATCCCATAAGTCCAAATTTAGTTTTAGAATTGATTTTTATGTGGGTTTTAAGATTCGTTAAGTATTAGGCGTTAGAAGACGGTCGTTCTTTATATATTTTGTACATAAGAACATTTATTACTCACGGCGAACACGGTCATATAATGAAATCGTTGAAACATACCTCATTCTGCAAATATTTAACCAATATTATCTACGTTGTTCATCTGTAACCTGAACAAACTGAAAACGATGTTTAAAAAGGTGACTGTTTATGTGCATTTATTACCTGCTGAACCTCATGTGTTTAAGAAATAAGATCATATATATATATATATATATATATATATATATATATAAAACAAAATTAAGCAAATATACATGAATCACATACTTAAATAAAAATATACTCACAATAATTTATGTATATCATTTCACATATAATACTACTATCCAATTCAATTTTTTTTGCACATATTACATTATAGTAATATAATCCAATTTGAATTAATGTATTCATCAACTGTAGAACCTAAAATAGAAAGATGAGACATTAGTATCACTTAAAATCAATGTTACTCGTACTGTAGAAATTTTTATAGGAAGCTTATAATTTAGTGATAGATATGAGATCATTCCCAAGAAGTTCAAGTTGTAAAACTTGATAGATACATAGATAAAAGTGGTACATATTTATGCAAAAAGGGATATTGGTGAGTTTTATATAAAGAATAAAACATGAATAATTCAAACATGTATAAAAATAGTGTTTTAATGGTTTAAATTACGATTAGGTTAGTGTATACTTATACTTGTATATATACAAAACAATAACAAAATGAATGAAGAATGAAGATGTATGTTATCGTATAATTATTTAGTAAAGTCGTTTACCTATGTATACATATATGCAACAAAATATTTCTTTCTGTCTTACATTTTAATGATTTTTTAGCTTCATAAACATCCTTAGTTATCGACTATATATTTGTATATAACATGTCATTACAAATAATATATATTACGAAGATTTATTCTGTTTTTCCAATAAGTAATTCATATTACACGACCTCCCTGTATATTAAATGTTATATTGAATAAGAATGTCTGTTTCACTTTATTATTATTATTATGCAGGTGCAACGATAATGAGAAACATATAGATATACACTTCGCAAATTTGAGATGTAATACATTTAAGCCGGTAATTTTCGTTTCAATAATCCCAAAATTTACATGAATTTACATTCCATGCGGACGATTCCAGAGTAAATGTAATATTTCACGGAATATATCAGTAACCAATTTAAGTTCAGAATCGATGTTCGGTCGACAGCATGCAACAACAGCGTTCATACATGCCGTAGCCATACAGCATGTGTTGTCTGTGCCAGTTCTAGTTAAAATCCAAATTGGAATTTAATTGAAAAAGTCTCATTCATATGCGGCCGATGTAAAAAAATGAGATTTGCCTGATTTTTACAGTTTTATTTGCGAACGCACCACTGCATGCCAATCGTCGATATTTTCCTAACCACCCTCTCGGAAAAAAAATTCAATTTTTTCGGATAGAAAGCATATAGAACGTACACACGCATATATATCTACGTGTTACGGTGATAAAGGATATGAATTTTAAATAAAAATACGATTCTATGCTAATAGAATATTAAGATTGGAATTTTATAATGTTATAATTCATTAAAATAATGGAACATATGGAGAAAGGTCGAAATTTTCCCATCAATATTAAGTGATTTGTAATTTAAAAAGTAGAAAGGATAACATATTACGTCTTCATAAAAGGGTTGCTTTAAACTTTTGGCATAAACACAAAATATATTATTTCTATCGTGACCAGAAATTAAAAAAATCACCCTAAATATTTCATAATTCTTTGGAAGGGTTTATTTAATTAGATATTCATCTTAAATGAAACATTACACAACGTAATATTTCGTTTAAGTATTCATAAAACTACTTTCAAGAGCTAAAATTCAAGGTGCTGGAGAGTAGAAGGAATTGTTTACAGCAGAAAGGTCAGCGACAATCCAAATTTTTATAAAACAACTTAAAAAAATACAAATATATTGCCGTGACACATGACACTCGTGTGTCCATAAGTTACAAAGGGTACTAGGAACGTTTTGCAATACACCTTTGTTTATTTAATTTTTTCGAAGTAATTTCTTCTACACTCAATACACCTCTCCATCCTCCGAAACCAATCTTTAAACTAGTTCTGCCAAGTTTCGCTAGGGAGTAAAGGACACTCGTTGTCCCAAGCCCGCAGAAGGTCCTCATCACCGGAAAACCGCCTCGCTTTTAGCTTCATTTTCACCGGAGGGAACAGTACAAAATCGCAGAGAGCAAGATCTGGACTGTAGGGAGGGTGCTTGAGAAGTATCAATCCTGTCGTGGTCAAATATTCGGTGCAGGCTTTGGCGCGGTGACCTGGAGTATTATCGTGATGGAGGAACTGGGTGTCCATTCTTGACTTTCGCCGCAGGTTCTTCATAGATCCAATGACTTTAGGCAGGCACTGTTCAGTATACCACTTAGCTGTGACTATCTTTTGTGTGTCCAAAACGACGCATTCCACAATTCCATTCGATTTGAAAAATACAGCTACCATTTTCTTCTTTACAGATAGGGATTTTCTGACAACTAGGTGTGTCCTCATAATCAAAGACCCTAACTTTGTTTTGAACTTTAGTTGGCACATCGTAATAGTATAGCCAAGTCTCGTCACTTGTCACGATGTTGTTCACATACCGAGATTGTCCCTTATTAAACTTTATTAGCATCTCCCGGCACCAAGTCACACGTCGTGCCATCTGCTCTTCAGTCAGTCGATACGGCACCCAAAGAGAACAAAGTTGCTTCACGTGCAGAATCGAATCACTCGCCTGTCCCCGCCAAGCATTTTCCTCACAGTTGTAACGTTTTCCTCCGTAACTAACGTTCGTGGCCTTCCCGGCCTCTCAGCATCCTCCACAGTTTAATTTCCCCTTCGGAATTCTCTATACTACCTGAATATTGTTGTGCGATGTGGACAAACGTCACCTTGTGCAAGAGTCATTTCTTCGTAGAACTGGTCTATGTTTAAACCACGCACGAAAATATAATGCAAAACTGCCCTTATGTCATTTCGTGACCATGATGCCATCGCAAGCACTTTACACTCTCACTGCTAATGAATAACTGAGCCCATCGACATGACGCGGCGGTTACTATGCACGTATAAACATGTCTCAACATGCAGCAACAAGCAGTTTCCTACGATTCATTGTTGCGTCATATTGCAAAACTTTCCTAGTACCCTTTGTATATAAGAAGCCCGCATTTTACTATTATTAGGAATTTTTTCATCCTTTGTAGTATATAATGAACAAATTCAGCTTTAAGTTAATTTTAAAGAAAATAATACAAGAAGATATGATGCTAATGATTATGGTTTTTGGAAAAAAGTGCCGTTTGATTTGTATTTTTAGTAATTTCATTTAAATTTAAGGCAACCAGCAAATGTTTTCAAATTAATCTTTCATTCAGTTGTCTATGTTAACGACTTATTCATAACTTTTTCAAAATGTGGGGTTTCTTAAATTGAAAAAAGCAGAGCTATTATCGAATCACTTTATATGCACATATGTTAAAAGCGTCACATTGAAAAAAATAACTTTACATTCGACATACAAAAGCATTGGGTATATGTTTCATTTATAATTCCCGGTAGACGAATTTTTTTCCTTTGTGGTCTTTTTTAAATCGTAGTTGTAACAAAGTCGTCAACAATGAAAGTCTTCTCTCTCCTAACTGATGGAATATCTCAGTCAGTCACTCCGTGTTTGTCACATAACATGCAAAGACGTGCTTTTATCATCTTTATAAAGACGATTTTTCTTGGGGTTTTTGTTGGGGCGACCCTGTTTCCACTCCACACTCGCTTCGAATCGAGTTCCGGTGGTGGGACAAGTTCCCCCGCGGAGGAGCTCCTCTCTGTCGCGCCTGTTAGAGTAAAAGGCGCATCTTCGCTTCTTCGACGCGCTGCTTTTCGGTTATCCGTTGTTACGAACCCGCATCAAAACATCCTAGCTGAGCCGCAAGCGATTTGAAAAATGATCCATCTCACGTCAGGAGAACCGGAGTTTTTGTACTTGTGCCTGGAAGCGATCTCGTCTCTCTATACTGTGATGCGTTTTTGGTCGGAGACAGCATCCTTCGTGCGACGCGTGAAACACAGACTCGACGGCATTCTTCTTCTTCGACATTGCACATCATAAGATATTCTGCCGTGATGACTTCCAAAATACATCTGTAAGACATAACAAACACATATGAAAACGATTTTGTAGTTCATTGTTGTTCATATTTTATAAGTTATTTATACCTACATATGTGTATTACATTTTACGTAAAATATTTTACAAGGGTTGTCGTTAGTGAAGATACTAAATGAATGAATAGTAACTCAAACTAAGAACGATGCTCCTAAAAAAACAAAAGACAGTATAATCTTCCTAGTGCTTACCAATTTAATAAACCTTACTATCTGTTCAAAAAAAGCAGTTAATCAATCCAGTACACGTAAGAGGTGCAGAAAAAATGTAATATAGCATGTGCTACTTATTAAATCGTAGGAAACAAGCAAGAACATCGACAATAAACAAGAATTAATAAATATTATTTTATAATTGCGCAGTATCGAAATATTATAATTTGAACTAATGCAAGTGTTTCACATTTTAATTAACGATAGACATAAATGTTCTGAAAGAATATTTAAGGTTAAATAAATACATAACATTTCTATTTTAAAGCAACTTATTATTGAAATTTCTTTCGATGTGTATCTACAGTGATGATTGGTAAATTATTTATGTAAATTATGTCAATTTAAATTTCATTTTTTAGATTAATTAATGTTTTTCGTCACTGAGAATGATAGGCTTGCTTTTAATTATTGTAGCTTGAACTGAGTCTATGCAAAGTCAACCATCATAATGCGTATGTGTTTCTCTTTCTAATTGTTGTTACGTGTTTCCCTTTATAATTCATTCGTATTCCAAATCTGGTAAAGTAGTAGTTGTTGTGGACAGTTGCATAAAAGAATGTGAAACTGTAGTTACAGAATTATTATTCTTTTACTGTTGTGTTATGAAAATGAGTGAATTGCAATATATTACAAGCTCATTTCCTATGAATTAGTGCAGCGGTTCCTAAAGTACGCGCCACGGCGCCCACGAGTGCCGCAAAGACTCTGAAAGGGTGCCGAGATAGCCTCGCGAAAACGAAAAAAAATTTAAAAATATAATTTTATAAAATTGAATTTATCAAACAGCTTTTTTGCACTTGATCGTAAATATAATCAACAATGATTTTCTCAAAATAAATATTATTCATTTTTTATATTGAATTTTAGATTTAATGTCAGTGTGTCAGTCGATTTATTTACGTTTTCCATCTCTTCCTTATTACTATTACTAAAAAAAACAAATTTACCAACAACTACTCGCAAAGTATTTAAACAAAATTAAAGTCTTATAAAAATCTAAAAGTTAAATTTAGAAATCATAGCATAGAATTTATTTAAATTTGAGATTTTGGACTTCAAATTATCAGGTCTCCAGTTTCGCTTCATATGAAAGGAGTCGCCGAAAATAATATGAACGTAAAGGGCACCATAGCTTAAAAAAGTTTAGGAACATTTGAATTAGTGGTTTCCATTTTGCACAATGCATTGAATATGCGACAATTCGGCACAAGATTAGTGCATTTTTTGACTATGTGCAGAGAACACATTTCAGTCCTCAATTTAATAAAGTTAATATAATATATGAAAGATTTGTTATGATAATTGATGAAATCTGGATACAAAATGAAACAACAATCGAAACAATAGACTGAGGAAAATGCTTGGCGAGTACAGGCGAATGATCTACCAACAGATAGAGGGTACTTCAGGCCTAAGTGCACCAGCAATTCGTTCGATTGTACATGATCATTTGCACGTGAAGTGTTCTCTCTCTCACGATGTGTGACTTGGTGCCGGGAGATGCCAAAAAAGTTTAATAAGGGACAATCTCGGTATATGAACAACATTGTGACAGGTGACGAGACTTGGCTGTACTATTATGATGTGCCGACCAAAGCTCAAAACAAAGTTCGGGTCTTCGATGATAAGGACACACCCGTAGTTGTCAGAAAATCCTGATCTGTAAAGAAGAAAATGATAGCTGTATTTTTCAAATCGAGGGGAATTGTGGAACGTCACAGCTAAGTGGTACACTGAACAGTGCCTACCTAAAGTCATTGGATCTATGAAGAATCTGCGGCCAAAGTCAAGAATGAACACCTGGATCCTCCATCACGATAATGCTCCAGCTCACCACGCCAAAGTCTGCACCGAATATTTGATCACGACAGGATTGAAACTTCTCTAGCACCCTTCCTACAATTCAGAACTTGCTCCCTGCGATTTTGCACTGTTCCCGCATGTTCCCGCTAAAAGGGTGGCGGTTTTCCAATGACGAGGACCTTCTGCGGGCTTGGGACAATGTGTGCTTTACTCCCTAGTGAAACTTGGCAGAACTGGTTTAAAGATTGGTTTCGGAGGATGGAGAAGTGTATCGAGTGGAGAGGAAATTACCTTGAAAAAATTGAATAAACAAAGCTGTATTGCAAAACTTCCCTAATACCCTTTGTACGATGCAGTACAATCAATTTTTTCTTTTTTACAACCTGAAAATTCGCTCCCAAAATCACCAGATATGAATCCCATCTAGAACCTGTGGTCAATTTTAAAAAGAAAATTGCGAACAAGTAAAGTATGTAATATACAAGCCCTAAGAATAGCCTTACGTACAGAATGGGTGAGCATTACTCCTGAAACAACAATGAAGCTTGTAGAATCCATATTATCTAGATTAAAAGAGGTTCTGTAGGATATTTTATAAAGTATTGAACAAGTTACATTTATTGAAAATTTTTCCTGTACGAATACAAGCAGCACGTTCAATGTGCAAACGTTTTCGCTTTTGTTAATTTTTTATTTAAAAAAAGCTTTCAGTTTCGAATTTTATGTATATACAATATTGTACAATAATTTTTTAATTTTGTATCTACAAAAAAATTAAATATTTCATTTCTTATTCGAATAGTTTTAGAATTTTTTATTTACAGAGGATGTGTACGGATACGACCGCCCTTTATTGTAAATACCTAGTAATTTCCCAAAAGAAAATACTAATAGTTAGAATGCATTGTATAAATATATCGTAATTTGTTTAAAAATGACGCAGTTGTTTGTTATTCATTTATCCTTAATGATATGTGATGCAGACTACTTTTTCTGTTTACCTTTTTCTCGTATCTTACATATTTTATCTTTCACTCATGTTTGCATATATTTACATTATTTGCAAACTTCTTAATTGAATTCCCAACTGTTAAATAACATCAGTGATATATCTTGTGTGCATATTGTACAAAGAGGATGTAAATAAATATTTATTAGAGACATTTTTTCCCTTTCCGTAGATTCTAGTAAAACAATTCTAAAACTGAATTAATTAGTGATTCAACACCTGTTAAAATGATCTGCATCGTATCGATATTATTCAATTCGATTTCCTATTTTCTAATATTTAATAAAAAAGTAATTTGCTTCTGTATTTCCTTGAAGTTATATTAGTAACATTCATCGTAAAAAACAATAAAGCATGACAGGCGTGATATTAAATTAGATCGATTTAACCGACAAAGGACTCATTCTCATTCTTTAACTTGACGCATGACCAATCAATGTTGATATCCGAAAGTTGACATACCAGACGAATGAATTAACTGACAAACGGACTATCCGAGACGGATTTATTACAAGTAATGGAATTACATAATGATTGCATCAAGAAGTATTTCGTTATAGACCTACTATATTTTAAATTAGTGAACAGTTGAAAGCTATACAGTCATTAATAATGCGTCGTAGACGTCTTAATAAAATCGCAGAGTGTAAAAGTTTATCAGAAAAGTTCAAATTACGGAAGTGATATTGCTCCAATTAAATAACTTGCCATGATTTTTATTTTATTAAAATCAATAATATGGTAGTTGTATTGATTTTAGTAACTGCTAGTTCGCGGATAAATCAAAAATTAATCTTTCATGTTCGGAAATATAATCTTTTTTCCAATTTACTCACAAATTTTTTAAGATTTTCTATTACATAAAAAATTAAGCGTTTGTTAAAGCAAATCTGATGTGTACTAAGGCACGAAACTTATTACAAAATACCTGGTTTTTATTACTTAGCAAGTTTTTGCGTTTCATGCACGACTCAGCAGAAAATGTTGGGAATAGTACTTTTTTAATTTTTTAATTAATGCATTAAATCAATTAGATCAGATATAACGACAACTTAACATATACTTGTTTATAAAATACATATCTGTAGGGTATCATACAGCATCTGTTGATAGAAAGTGTACATAAGTGCTTTCATAAATAAACGCACATATGTATATCGGAGGGTAGCCGTTTATATTTCGGGAACTGGCAACACTGTTGCCTTCGATCTGATGATTACATCGTGAAGTTTGTCATTTTTGACATTATATTTACCTTGACAGTTTTATTATCCGGTCGCTATTTCTATTGTTGACAGTAACTTGAAAATTTCATGTCAGCGAAAAAATGGAATTAACTCGCGAACATTTTCGTGCAATTATTTTTCATAACTTTCGGAGTGTATTATCTCAACAAGAATGCATCGAGGAGCTGAATTATTTATATGGTGATGAAGTATCATCGAAAACTACAGTACATCGTTGGTAGAGAGAATTCAAACTTCAGCGGCGTTCTTTGGACGATGAAATTCGTGAAGGTCGTCCCATAAATATTGCGTCGGAAAAATTAATGCAGTGTCTAAATTGATAATGCAAGACCGTCCTGTGACATGCCGTAAGATCGAGGCATCTCTAGATATTAGTAATACCAGTATGCATAAGATCCTGCATGAACATTTAGCCGTTAAGAAGTTATGTTCACGTTGGGTACCACATAATTTGTCAGCCGCTCAAAAAAGGACTCGCGTCGATTGATGCTAAGAAATGCACAAAAAATACAATGGCGGTGCTTCAAAGAACATTTATAAAGTCGTCACAGGTGATGAATCTTGGATCTATATGTATGAGCCCGATAGTAAACAACAGTCGACTGTATGGGTATTCCAAGATGAGCCATAACCAACAAAAGTTGTTCGCGCTCGAAGCACGTCAAAACAAATGGTCGCCTCATATTACAACCGTGTTTTTAGAGAGTTGTAGAACGGTGAATTCCGAATGGTACACAACTATTTGTTTGCCATAAGTTTTTGAAGAAATAAGGAAAATAAAGCGAAAATGACGGATCTTTCTCCACCATGACAATTCGAGCTCTCATAGATCGGTCCAAACAATTGAATATTTGACCGGGCAAAACATTGAATTGATGAGCCTTCCGTCGTACAGCCCTGATCTAGCATCCTGTGATTTCTTTTTGTTCCCACACGTGAAGAATAAATTTCGTGGTCAACGGTTTTCTACGCCATATTTTGGAGATACCGCCTTAACAGTGGCAGTAATGCTTTTCGAATTGGTTTAAACCAATGCAAAATGCATCGATTTTCAAGGGGAATATTGAAAAGCAATAAAACTATTTTCGATAATAATTTTTTTTTTGTTTGCTATTCCCGAAATATAAGCGGCTACCCTCTTAGTTATATCAGGAGAAATTATTTTTTTGTAGAAGTTTAAACATTCTGCTTCCTTAACCTTATTTTGTTATTAAACTTTATTTAAAGTCAGAGCGTCTCTATTCTTGTTATAAAATTGTTTTATTCTAACGTAATAGAATATTTTGAAAAGCAATAAAACTATTTTCGAAAATAAAAATTTTTTTTGTTTGCTATTCCCGAAATATGAACGGCTACCCTCTATATATATATATATATATATATATATATATATATATATATACACTACCGGCCATAAATGAGGAATCACATACTGTCGACAGAATCGCTCTGTCCTTGTACCTGGGTTCCGGTAGAAACAATTGAAATAACAGATGTGAGTGCGTTTCTTGGAAGTTTACCAATAATATCCGGATCATTATGTAAATTATATAATCATATTTGTTAGTGTAAAATATTATAATTTCCTTTAATTCTTTTATGACGTATTCAGTATTAATACTGAAATACTAATAAGTGAGAATATAACTCGAAGATAATTTTTCTTGAAGACTTTCGCGATCACTGTCCAAAATTTCGTCTAAATTGTCGGGCTGGAATCACGTTTTCGGCACTGCTAGTTGATCAACGCCTTTTCAAGAATCATTTTCAGGCCTGCTGTTGATCTTATTGTTTCAGGACAACAATGACAGAATCAGAGACGATTCTGAAACTATTCCTTGCAAAAGCTGATGAGATGAACGTGTTTCATCAATAAAGAAAAATATTAAAAAATAAGACACTGAATTGAACTCGAACCAAGATAGTAGTGTTACACACTAGAGATAAAAAATTAAACAGTTTACTAGTTAATTCTATAAGGAATTATCCAGTTTTAAGTGTGAAGAAGCTTAAACTTCGACTTTTGGAAAATAAATTATAATGTAAAGCAATAATAACCAAATACTCTCTGTATAGTAACAAACCCATTTCTTTCCATTCTAAAATGAAAATGAAAGCGGTAATATACATAATTATTAAGGTACTAGTTCACATTTCGTCAATGAAGAGCCCGACATGCCATGATCGACCTGCAACCCAGCTACGCCCTCACATCTTGTTATTGATGGTTATTTGACGCAACAGACAGTAGTTACACCTGACCGTACGAAAGAGCGCTACAAAATAATTCATTAATTATGTTTTTTTTTTCTGGTTGATCAGAAAGGGGAGTTCAAAGTAGGATATGCAAAAAGTCATTTATTAAATGTACGTCATGTTGATGTATATGTTTAATATTATACATTGGTATTAAATCAGAAAACTCGGTTCATTTTATTTCGCCTTAACTGTTTTCTTATTCGGAATAAATGACCATGCCGAACCCGGCATATGCCCGGTGCCCGGTTGCTTATTTTAGAGGTATTATTCATGTATGCATGAGTTTTTTGTCATTCAGCGCCGTTTATTTTATTTCTCGTTTCGTTTCGGACTCGTTTCATTTCTATTTCTTTTTTCCTTCGAGTCGGAATGGTTTTTTATAGAAAAACGTGCGTTTAATTATACCCGTGTTCGTGAAACAGGATTTACGCATAAACTGCCGGTGAAAAACGCAAAAATAATTTCGTTTTGTAGAAAACAGGTCCATGCAATTTTGCGTCTATGCACGTAACGCGAATATGTTTTTATTTTTATTTCTTTTCTGCTTAATTTCATGCTTGAATTAAAATAGTAACACTAGAAGAAATTTATTTTTGTACGAATTTATAATAATCATCTCGGAAGGTTTTTCAACGTGAAGTAATGAATAATTTTGCAGAATGCTGCGCTTAATATTAAATTATGGACAATGTTTTATGCTGGAAATGTTATCACACTTTTTTCTTGTAAAAATTCTGAGACATATCTCTTCCCCTTATATGTCTAATTTCTAAATTTTTACATATTTGTAGCCATCGTTTTATACTTATTTTCAATAATTTTGAAAAGATTTTTGTTTTCTCTAAAGAAACAAAAGCATATCCTATCTGCTTCTGGGCTTCCGGGCTGGAACCGCGTCAATTGTATATCTGCCGGCGTTTCGTACCCACTTGCACGAGTCATTTTCGGGGCTCAACTACTGCTACTGTCTGTCGCATGAAACGTCGACAGTTATACCAGTGACGCGGTTCCAGACCGGAAACCCAGAAGCAGACAGTATGGACCACGACCGCGGAAGTCTTCGTACCAGATTAAAAGCATATCCTTTTGGATATTTCTTCTTCTTACTTTTAATATGTTTTAATTTTTTTTATTTATGTACATATTAAATGTCAGAAGAAAAATATCCAAAAGAAAATACTTTTGTTTATATATGTATATGTATATATATATATATATATATATATATATATATATATATATATATATATATATAATAACAATAATCTTTAATGCCCAATAGTTACATAGACCATTTACAGAACATAATGCGTCAATAAAATTAAAATTGAAACAAAAATAGGTACAGTTAATGTACTACAAATAAAAATAAGAATTCAGTTAACAAAAAAAAAGTATACACACTTATAGTAATGTAATCCACGTCATACAAAAAAAAACTGAACTAACAATAATAGATTCAAATCAGCGAAAGGGATCCTCGTATAATGCATTGGCATTTCTGGACATATGTACCAATGGAGCCTTGTAGAGAGCATTGGTTCTTGCCCTAGCTATTGAGAGGGTTGTTATGATGGATGATTCATTATAATGTACGTTTTTCAATAGCGATTTTATTACAGATAAAGAGTAAGTCGTGTCATACTTTCACTTTATTTTAGTTAAGTGTTTCGTGATATTTTATTATGGAAAGACTCAGCCCGGCAAAGCGTCTACAAATTATTCAGCTGTTTTGCGAAAATCAACATCCACGAGAAATGTGTTTCGTGAGCTTAGAGCAAATTAAGGTTTACGTAATCGGCTCACCGAACGCACGCTATACCATTGAAATGCAATTTTCATTGTTGGATAAAACGCGACCAAATAGACCACATACTGATGCTGATGGTGTAAGCGATGACCGTGAAGTAGATCTCAACCGCTTGGCTTATCATATGCCATAACTTTTTTTACGTAAAGATCTTCGTTTAAAACTATATAAAATTCAACTCGTTGAAGAAATAAGAGCGGCCGACCTTTCGAATCGTCACTTTTTCAACCTTTGAGCTTTTGAAAAACTTGAAGAAAATCCGCCGTTTTCGACCAAAATTTAGTTCAGCGATAAGGCCCATTTTTGGCTTAATACCTACGTCAATAAGCACAATTGCAGTATTTAGAGTGAAGAGCAGCCTGAATAAGTTCAAGAACTGCCATTACGCTCAGACAAAACCATGGTTTGGTATGGTTTATGGGGAAGTGAAATCATCCGTCCATATTCCTTCAAAAATGGAGACGGTCGTAACGTAACTGAAAATGGCGCCAGTTATTGCGTCATGATAACGGACTATTTACTGCCTGAAATTGAAACTCGTAATCTCGACGACATTTAGTTCCAACAAGATGGCACCACTTGCCACACAACCCGTGAAAGTATAGCTTTATGGCTAGAACAATTTGGTCAACATTTAATTTCACGTAGTGGACCTGTGCAATGGCAGTCTAGATCATTTGATATCACACCTTTAGATTTTTTCCTTTGGGGCTACGTAAAGTCCAAAGTCTATATGGATAAGCCAGCTACTATTGAGCAATTGGAAACCAATATTACTCGCGTTATTTGCCAAATACCACTTGAAATGTTTGAACGCGTCATCGAAAATTGGAACTTTAGAATGAACCATGCTAGGCGCAGTTACAGCCAACATTTGAAGGAATAATTTTTAAAAACTAAGTCAAGAATGATTCTTTTGCGTGATAATAAAGAGTATATATTCGATACAATTGAAGTATTAATTTTTTTTATTTTTGAAAAGAATACCTACCCAAAAGAATCATCTCTTATACGAATTTTGACGCACATATATATATATATATACATATATATAAATAAATTGGTTTTAATTTACTAAATACTTTGAAATAACTTGTTTTAATTAAATTCAGCTTACCATATTCATATGACATATGTTATTCCCATATTCAATTCAACAAATTTGTTTTTATGTCATTTTTGAACTATTTGATAAAAATACTATTTTAAACACATTTTACAAGTTTTTATGTCTCAATACATCTGAGTTTATAAAAATATTGCAATATAACACTGTTTACTCTATACATTTATTTTATCACTTATGTTTCATTTCCAAACATATATCTAAGTTTTATACATAATTTTATACTCCTAATTATTATTCTTAAATACCAATTTATCCACTTTATTACGTTAAGCATATTCAATTATAGCCAATATAATTAGTGCAAATACGTATTCCTTTTATACAGTCCTTCTTTTTAGGTTAAAATATAACTGCCTTATAAAACTACTAACATATACGAGGGTAGCCGTTTATGTTTCGGGAACTGGCAACACTGTTAGTGTTGCCTCCCATCTGATGATAGCATCGCGAAGTTTGTCATTTTTGACAATATATTTACCTTGACAGTTTTATTACCCGGTCGCTATTTCTATTGTAGACAGTAACTTGAAAATTTTATGCCAGCGAAAAAATGGAATTAACTCGCGAACATTTTCGTGCAATTATTTTTCATAACTTTCGGCGTGGATTATCTCAACAAGAATGCATCTACGAGCTGAATTCTTTATATGGTGATGAACCACAATCGAAAACTACAGTATATCGTTGGTATAGTGAATTCAAACTTGAATGACGTTCTTTGGATGATGAATTTCGTGAAGATCATCCAACAAATGTTGTTGTGTCGGAAAACATTAATGTAGTGTCTGAATTGATAATGCAAGACCGTCATGTGACATACCGTGAGATCGAGGGATCTCTAGGTATTAGTAACACCAGCGTGCATAAGATCCTGCAAGAACATTTAGCTATGTTCACGTTGGGTACCACATAATTTGACAACCGCTCAAAAAAGGAGTCGCGTCGATTGGTGATAAGAAATGCACAAAAATACAATGGCGGTGCTTCAAAGAACATTTATAAAGTCGCCACACGTGACGAATTTTGGATTTATACGTATGAAACCGATAGTAAGCGGCGGTCGACTATGTGTGTATTCCAAGATGAACCAAAACCAAAAAAAGTTGTTCGCGCTCCAAGCACATCGGAATAAATGATCGCTTGTTTTTTTGCAAAAACCGGTTACGTTGCAACCGTGCCTTTAGAGAGTTGTAGAACGCTCAATTCCGAATGGTATACAACTATTTGTTTGCCAAAAGTTTTTGAAGAAATAGGGAAAACAAACTGAAAACAACATGGCTCCACCATGACAATGCGAGCTCTCACAGGTCGGTTCAAACCATTGAATTTATGACCGGGCAAGACATTGATTTGATGAGCCATCCGCCGTACAGTTTTGATCTAGCACCCTGTGATTTCTTTTTGTGCCCACACGTGAATAATAAACTTCGTGGTCAACGCCGGAAGAGGCATTCAAAACTCATATTTTGGAGATATCGCCTTCACAATAGCAGCAATGCTTTTCAGATTGATTTAAACGAATGAAAAAATGCATTGATTTACAAGGGGAATATTTTGAAAAGCAATAAAACTATTTTCAATAGTAAAAATTTATTTTTGTTTGCTATTCCTGAAATATAAACTGCTACCTTCGTATTTATAGAAATATATTTCCATGTTTCAGAAATAACTAGACCTAGTATTTAATTTATCAAATATTAATAATAATGTTTTATCTCATTTCAGCATTAGTAAATTATAAGTATTTTCCTTTCTTATCTTAGATATACATTATTTTACTTGATAAACTACATATAATTCTTTTTCCTTTCTGCATACGACATGAATAAATCCTTCATTAAAAAAATACATGCATTATTCATTTCAATTTAAAATATAACTTTTGCATCCTATAAATATTATATTTATTACATTTCATGTCTAATTACGTATACATATTTACATTTTATTTATTTTTATACTTTATTCTTTCTAATTCCTTAATAATTGTATATATGTAACATGTTATTTCAAAACAATATATGAAAATAGTAATTTTGAACTTCTATATATTCAAATCCTCTTTGATTTTGCTTTAAGTACTTTAAACAATATTTATTACTACATTTTATTATTTTCGTATCTTTATTACTATTAAAATGGAACATTTTATACAGCATAGTAATGGCTTTTAATTCATACATTTGAAACTTCGACATTAAAGCATTTTAATGTGTGAAAACTAGATTCTATCACTAATCAGTTCTTCTAATGTTATCCTCTTAAATATAGATTTTTATATTTGAAAATGATTGACAAACTGTTTTAAATAAAACATATATGAAATCGATTTTCATAAATTGTAAGTACCAAAAAAAAGCACCCAATACGGTCGGATACAGCACAAAAGTATTTAATGAAATTTATTCCGAACAAGTTTTATTAAAGTTACTAAACTTGTATTTTAATAAGCAAAGGAAACGTCCCGCGGGACAATATTGATACAGTTTCATTATTTTGTGCCACTCACAATGTTTATCCACAAGACATGGAGGACGGCCTCAAAACTTCTACCAACTACTTAAAACTCTTTCGCCTTTCCATTTTCTGTGACAGCCTGTCGCTCAAATCGGTTCTCACTACCTTCGCCTCATCTTTCTAAATATATAGACTCTTATATAGAAATTCAAAACGAGCATTTAGTAAATTGGTTTTTGTCTGTGATTACTCCGTTGTAGGGAAATAGAAAATCAATATCTGCTTTAAGATGATGTATAAATTTATATGAAATAAGGGAAAACGTAATGGTAATAATAAATATATAAATACTGGTATTTCGTGTGAAAGAAGTCATGTCAAATTCGCAAATTTACCAGTAGGTAAAGACTGTTTCAAATTGCGCGGTTTTCTTTAAGAATTAATAAATAAAATATAGATGGCGCACTGAATTTGTCTGCGTATGTGGGCATTTAAAAAGTGTGATGTATGACATTTATAAAAATGGCTTCGTACACGGTACAACAACGCGCTCCAATTGTTGAATTATTTTATGAAAATCAGCGTTCTGTGAAAAGAGTTTTTAGAAAATTACATGAATTTTATAGTTTACATAATCGTCCATCTGAAAGCAACTATCGACCGAATTATTAAAAAATTTCAAGAGACCGGTTCCGTGGGAGATCAAAAAGTGAAAAATACAGTCGTAGTGGTCGTTCACAAGAAAATATTGGTTTGGTTCGTGAAAGTGTTGCTGAAGATCCTGAAATGTCCATTAGCCGACGTTTTCAACAACTTGGTGGATCAACAATATGACGTATTTTACACAAGGATTTAGCTCTGAAGGCATATAAGGTTCAAATAACACAGGAACTGAAGCCATTAAATCATTTAAAACGTCGCTCATTTGTCAATTTCATCAATGAACGACCAGCTGATTGTTCTCAAAAAAAAAACGTTTTCCGATGAAGCACATTTTGAACTTGGTGACTATGTTAATAAACAAAATTGCCGTATCTGAGGTGAGGAAAATCCACGAATTATTCATGAGAAATCTATGCATCCTAAACGAGTTTCAGGTGGTGTAACTGAACCTTACTTCTTTGAAAATGCTGCTGGTGAAGCTGTAACTGTCAATGGTGATCGATATCGTCGGATGATACACCTCAGTTTGCACACGAATCAATTGATTTATTGAGAGAAAAATTTCCTGGACGTGTTATCTCAAGAAACGGTGATGTTAATTGACCACCAAGATCATGTGATTTTTACACCGTTAGACTATTTTCTTTGGGATTATGTGAAAAGTTAGGTTTATAAAAACAATGCACAATCAATTCCTGCTTTGAAAGATGAAATTATTCGTGTCATTGGTGAAATAGAGCCTCAATTATGTCAAAATGTCATTGAATATTTTAACCAAAGAGTAGGCGTCTGTGGAGCTGCAAGAGGAGGCCATTTGGCAGATATTATTTTTCGCATGTAAGTGTCATAACTGACACTTCAATTACCAATAAAAGTTTTTGAAAGTGAATGCAAATTATGTGTTTTATTTATTCTTTAAAAAACCGTGAAATTTGAAACACGCTTTATATTCTCGTCTATATCATTTGCATCCTGAGGCATATTAAGAACGAATACCTTTTCTTACATTTATAAAAAGTGAGGCGAAAATGTCACGACTACCATATTAATGAATTATTGTGTTACTGTTTAGGTTTTATATTAAGAAATACTCATGTTGGCATTTTAACAAAATTACAAATAACTAAAATATGTGAAAGTTAATTATTTGTAATAAATTATTTGGTTACACCCACTTGTGTATACTACTTGTGTATAAGTTATTCAAAGACTGTAAATTATAATTATTGAGTCGCTATGAAAGAGCGATACATTTTTACAACAGATGACGCTAGTTCATTTTTTCAAGTGTTAGAGTCATTAGCATTTATCTTTACGCTATGCCAAACGACAGTAAAGAAAAAAAACATACATTAAGTTCGATTAAAGTTGCTCAAAGTTTACGTTGATAGTTCTCTACGATTTTAATATCACGACGCATCTCGGTCAAAGTTCCGATAAAGTTGGCAACGGAATATCGTGTCAAACCCACGACACATGAGACGAGAAATTGCACCAAAAGATTGTCGCGTACAAACATCTGCGGTATACTCTTCAAGTGCTAGGAAAATATTTCTTTCCTAAAGCGACTGATAATTGGTGATAAGTGGATTGTTTGCAGCAATATGTGAGGAGAGGGTCTTGGTAGTGACTTGGAGATTCGCCTCAAACGTCATCGAAAGCAGACTTTCATCAGAGTAAAGTTATGATCTGAGTATAGTAGGATTTTAAACGTCATTTTCCGAGCTGCTATCGAAGAATGAAACAATTAATTCAAGTGCATACTATAATTAATTGAACAGTATGAACAAATTCATCAGCCAGAAGCACCCAAAGCTCATTAATCGTAAATGAGAGATATTTGGTCCATGATAACGCAGGATCACACAGATATTCTATCGCCCATCAAAAATAACTGGATTTTGGGTAGTATATGCGTTCACATCCTCCATACTCACTATACCTCGCGCGTTCAGATTTGAGCTTGTTTCTTGTTATTAAAACATGTTGGGTGATGTAATTCTCGACTCAGATGACAGGAATGAAGCTATGAATCAACACCTTCTAAAGTTTTTCGACGATGAAGATAGATCCTTCTATCAACGATAAATTATGCAGCACACTGAAAGATGGCAAAAGGTTACGAAGAAAGTAGACAATATCGATCTCTTTTAATATTGATTAAATGACCTATGAAAAAACAGAAAGAACTCGGCATCACTTTTGTAATAACTCTATTTTTTAAATTAATTTTCATACAGGTCCATATGTACATAGGTGATTAGATATTTCTTTATTGTATTCCTGAGATAATACTTGAAAAATTATAAAATTTTATTCCCACGTGCTTAAAAAATTTTTTTTTCAAGAAAACTGAGTTTTTTCTCAGGCAAATTTAATTTTCTTTTATTTACGATTTTATAGTGAGTAAAATGCACTTCAAAAAAGCATCAAATTTAGATTAATACAGATAAATATCTGACTTCCCTTTATCTTTTAAAATTAAAGCAAATCTACTTATAACAAATACTCCACAATATTCCTAAAATATCGCTTCTAAGAAAAGCGACCGTAAGATAACTGTCATCTAACACAAAACACTGACTGTAGTCGTGTGCAATTTAACGTTGAATTAAAAATGGGAAATGCAACCACATTGCCGGCAAATGCGAGTTAACTCACATGGTCGATGGTTTCCAATAATTATAGGTTAGTTTCTTGGGCTAGCGGTTGGTTGGTTGTTTCTTGTTGGACGCGAGCGAGGATGCGTGACTTGGGCGGGCTCACCATGATTCCACTGTCACTGTCACTGTTCGTGACTCCACTACGCCTCCTAGAACCGCCTGGATGGATATTAAATATGTATAAACAATGGTGACGAACACGTAGGTTTCAGTTCTCACGTGGTGAGTTTTTAGTAATACGTTCATCCTAAAAACAGATGGGGATATAGATATCCTTTCCAAGTTTTATTTATAAATGGAAGTGTTTATATGTATATATCATACGTCTATATTTGTATTTTAATATATTAAAAATAAGTTACAGAAAATTTTACATGTTTCTGTCAGCAAAATCTCTATTTGCTATGTATGTATTATTACAAAGAAACATATTACTTAGTATTAACTGCTAAAGAGAATATGTGCGTTTGTATTCTAAATAATGTTGTTAAGATCTTTTCGAGACACAAATTTTTCTACTACAGTTAATTCTTCCTTAAATTACTTAGATTATAATTATATGCATTAGTATTTTATTTAAAATATTTAATGAATATTATGAACTATTAAGAAGCTGTGATTTATAAATTCTCTTTTGGTATTTAGTAGTCCTTTGAAATCTTCACTTCCCAACAGTTAGTATATCAATTTAAAATTCTGGTGAAATCTATTGGGATAGTTTTTAGCAACATATATCTGTTAGGGAATTAACTTTGGTTTTGAAATTTGTCAAATTCTTTAAGCCTTTTAAACATTAAGAAATTTTAAAATCCACTGTGTTATTTAAAACACTAATGTAGATGACTAAATCCGTATAATAAGTAACATATAATATTCAACGTTTCCAGTGAATTCTTTTCAATACAACTTCATATTGTAAGTTATATTATAATTAATTTAGTGATAACATTTTTTGTAATTTGGAGAATGATTTCATTAATTAATTCTGATGCAAATATTGACATGAATTATTGTTAAACAAGGAATTTTGCTAGATTCCCATCATTTCCACTGACTACACTTTATTCTAACGCCAAAGGTTCCTTGTATTTTATATATGTATGTACATGGTAACCGTCATATGTTTAAAATCGCTACTCTGCAGCAGAAATCATTTTGTGTTCTCGAGTTTGCGAAGTGGTATGATTACAGTGCAAAGACGTTTCAGGTTGAGCTGCCAAATTGATCCTCCGAATAGGTTGTAGATACAGGATGTGTATGTAATGGAAAAAGTCCTGGCCTCCCTCGTGTTTCTGAAGAAAATGCTGCACGAATTCAAACTGCTTTCCAACGTAATCCTTCAAAATCAACTCGTCGTGCCAGTCGGCAGTTACAATTGCCTACAACAGCAATTTGGCGTGTTTTGCCATACAAGTTACAGTTGTTACAAGCTCTGTGTCCTGATGACAAACGGTAACGTGTGGTATTTTGTAACGAGATTCATGATGCTATTGACAATGATAACACTTTCGCACAACGCATCGTGTTCAGTAATGAAGCGACTTTCCATGTTAGTAGTCTGGTAAATAAACACAATGTTCGAATTTGGGATCTACAGGACCCACAGTCATTGAACATGTACGAGATTCGTCTAAAATCAATGTGTTTTGTGCGATATCCCGATCATCTGTTTACGGCCCATTCTTCTTTGATTTGTTAACGGTCATGTTACAAAACTGGTTGTTTCCGAGGCTGCACGAAGACAACTTCATTTTTCAACAAGACGGGGCACCCCCTCACTGTAGTCGCCAAGTGCGTGAATATCTGAATGAAACTCCACCGAACCGTTGGCTTGGCTGACGACTTAGCATGTCTCAGCTGGGCTCCACGGTCGTCGGATTTGACACCCTGTGACTTCTTCCTGTGGGGTTTCGTTAAAGACAACGTTTATGTATCACCACTCCCGCAGAACCTGGAAGAGTTGAAGAACCGGATCCGTACTGCCATAACATCAGTGACGAAAGACATGCTTGCCCGAGTATGGGAGGAATTTGAGTATCGATGTGATATTGTTCGTATCGCTGATGGATGACATATCATAACATCTGTAATCTGAACTTGAAAAGTTCGTAAATATGTGTGTGTTGGTTTTAAATGATTTTTCTTTATATTTCAAACAATTGTTATTCGCGTATAAAATTTCACTTTTATATAAACTTCTAAGCGTTTAGAACTCATAATAAAACACGCAGTTGCTCTTCTGCCAGTCGATAGTATTCCTTAATTTGAAGCTTGGAGGATATGGCGATTTGCTTTCAACTGTTTTAAGAACAATATTACATATAATATATAGAATGTCATATAGGTTGCGACAGATTGTTAAACATAATTAACAAAGCAATCCTAGAAATTATTAAAATTTATTCCACAGCTTGAAAGAGCAATGTTTGCTACTTATTTTACATTCACCATGTGCTGGTTTTGACAATAATATCCTCCAAATGCCAACCGTCCATTTTTTATGCACTGCTGAAGTCTTTCCCTGATGTTTCAATTACTTCTTACAGTCTACTGTTACCTGTTATAAAAATGCATCGAGATGTTCCCGACAAGTCAATATTTTCTTTATAACTCTTTTATTTTAACTTAAACCGTTCGCAATAATTTTGCCCATAACGTAACACGTTCATCATTCTTTGTTTGCAAATAAATTCTTCCTGAGTACATACATATACTTCTCATAACAAATTTTCTTTCAGAATTCGCAAACCAAAAGCCATTAGTACGAGTTTTACAAAAGTGGACTGCTTATTTAGGATATGAAATATTCTTCCAAAAATTACGTATTTTTTTTATTTATTAGGCGATAAAGTTGCACGATGTCGAATGCGTTATTACAAAACTGAATATAAGACCAACATTTTTATATATTCATGCATACATTGTGATAAACATTTTAATACAATATTTTATTCAAATATTCAAAAGGACAAAATACGTGAACGTAATTACGCAAGTATTACGTGATCTTGCATGTCTAGACAGCTAACTGATGCATTTATGTACGTAGGTAATAAAAAACTTACTTAACGTATAATTAAATACGAAATTATTATGTCACTAGAATATCGGAAAAGCTTGATTTCGTGTTAAAATTAATAATAAAAGTTATAATCATGACCTGATAATCTGAGCGAACGCACGCTAATGCAAGTTTGTTGTATTCCTAGTCATTACGACAAATTCTTGGAAAAATGACATAGCCTGTAATCATCTAAGATGTGTAATTTACTGGCAAGGCTATTATTTGCATAATTATTTATGATTATCCACCACATAGGTACATACCTGCATGTTTTCTTTTGTTTCTTCTTTTTTTATTTGCTTTCTATTCAAGACGGAATTTTTTTCTTTATGAAAAAGGCATGTAATGTAGAAAGCGATTCTTAAATTTAATTAATGAATGCTACCGGAACAAGAACTATTTATTTGGTAGCGTAACGTAAATACCATTAAAATAGTGTAAATATTTTCCCAACTACTGGTTACTTGAATAATTACAGTCTAACAAAATGCAATTTTTGTGGTGTTGGAAAAGTAAGTACTGTTTTTGAATATTTTTGGTGTGCTAATTCCAAAAATACCGACATTTTCTTCGGAGCAACTAAATTTTTTGTCTAAAATACAAGCTAATTGGTTTTAGTTCTAATAAACTGAAATTTCGTACCTACAATTAGAATCTTATTAGCTAGTTTGAGTTATTTGGTACTCTACCTATGGCCATAAAACTCGGTCTTCCTATACCTGTGTAATCCACACCACAAATTAATTAATACCCCAGCCCATATTACCCCACTCCAAAGTGGATCAAGAAAATAAACTTGTTTTTTTATGTCTTTGGGACAGCCGAGAAAAGACTCAGCTCTCTGTTAAAAGAAATCAGCCTTTCAGAAATATCATGATTCAAGGAAAACAAAACGTAATCAACGAACCTTTGGTTGCGTAAAAAAATACTACTATTAGATATCAAGTTGGGGCTTATAAAGCAATTTGTGAAGGCTTTAAATCGAGATGGACTTTTTTTGGGTATTCGATACCTAAAATTCCATAGATTAGCATGGAAAAACTGAAACACGTTATATTTTACGATCCTCAAATGAGGTAATGTTAATAATTATTAAATATCGAACAGCTAAAATGTAGACGTGGACAAGAAATAACAAAAATTATAAAACAATTGCAGTAGTTAATACACAACTGAAGTAATCTATGTATTGCATCAAATACCCTCACAAAATCTAAAATGTCAATATCATGCCAAGTCCATCTCAAAAACATCGAAATTACTTGCGGAATGTACTACAGTCACATTTAACAAAATGTTAGTTCTTACTGGATATGAATCACCTGAGTCAATTTTATCCCAGGTATGGTACAAGAAGATCAACATTTGACAACATATTCGGTGAATCAACTCTACCAGCAACAACATTCAGCATAAATAGAGCGCTTTCTCCTTTCAGAGAGTGGGGTGCTCAACCATGTCGCTCAAGTGTCGCTTCATAATCAGTTCCTTGCACAGGATGTCGTCCACCCCATTCAAAGGAAAGGTATTTCAAAAATTTACGCTAGATTCGCTCGAAGAAGTTAGTCCGAACATCATTGAAAGGACACCAGACCATGGACACATATTAGACCTTGGAAATGACGTGCGTAAAGAAAATGGATTTAATAGTCTCAATACTGTCAGAATATCTACATGTACGAATTATAAATCCAATATATCTAGCAGCCGCAACCATCACATTGAATACACAAAAATGTATATAATACATTACACAAATAGCTGCTAAAAATTTTAAAATCTAACTACACGTTCGAAACTAAATAAACGCCGAAATAGGAGTGAAATTATTATGAAGTATAAATACAAACATTTATAAGACACATAGTATAAATACAAACATTTACAAGCAAATTAGCTCAAGAACTGAAGCCTCCAGATCTTTTGTAGTGCAGAAACTTCTCCGGTTGGGCTCTGCTAAAGTTTGAAGAAAATCTTGAATTTCATCGAAAAATCGTCTTCAGCGATTAAACTCACTTTGACTTAATGGATTTGACAATAAGCAAAATATGCGTTATTGGATAGCAACAAACTCCCATGTACTTCAAGAAACTCCATGCAACCACAAAAAGTGACCGTGTTGTGTGTAGGTGTGTGGCGTGTACGTGTGATTAGACCATATTCTTTCGTTGATGAAAACGATCGCCGTGTTACGATCAATGGAATTCGCTATCGTACCATGTTGGAAGACTATTTCTGATCAGGATTGGAAACACTTGACATAAGTGATATGTAGTGCCAGCAAGATGGTGCCACATGCCACACAGCTGGTCAAACAATTTATCTATTGAAAGGCAAGTTCAGTAACCCCGCAATCTCGAGAAAAAAAATCCTTTGTGGGGTAGCGTTAAGTCGTTTGTTTCTACCAACAAGACATCAACGTTAGAGGAGCTCGGGGACAATATCAAACGCGAAATTGCCAACGTTCCGGCTGATATGTGTCAAAAAGTGGTGGAAAAATTGGCTCAAAAAATTGATCACTGCAAGCGTGCTCGCGGTGGTCATATGAACGAAATTGAATTACATTGCACCTGGAATAAATTTCTAACCAATATCTCAATTATTCTGTGTTTTATTTAAGTACAAAATTGTTAAATCCTTATTGAAAAACTCGATATCAATTTATAAAGAGCAATCGAAAATCTAAGACGATAAAGTGATTTTATTATCGTAACTAAATTTCAAACCTGACGGAATTTAAATAAAACCTTATGAATGAATTGACTTGATACACATCGGTAACAATTCCTACAATCATTTTTCGAAATTTCTTTCTAAGATATTAGTTTCTTTACGCCATATCAATGATTTGCACTAGTGCGAGCAAAATAAAAACAAGAAAAACAGAAAACTGAACTTCGACTTTAGAATTCAAATATCCACGAGAATCTACCGCAATTGTCGTTGGGAAGAAGTAAGGATTGTCTTAATCCACTCCGAATCTTGGCTCTTAGATATCGAAGGGAGTGAACAAAGCCCATCGTCGTAAGAAAAGAACGGAATTGATTTTGCATAATGTCTTCAGGTGGAGCTTTTATTGTGTTCCATATATCTAGTGGAAGAGCGCCATATCTCCGGCGGAATAGCCTGCAAACAAACCAGCTGTCATTGTGCGGGGTTCTTCTCTAACGCGTCTTTAATATAACGGAACTTATTTCCGGATATACTGGTCGAAAGCTATATTCAACTTGATTTCATTCATTCCGGAAACAAATAAGGTGTGTTCGATAGTATGTTTTTCGAGTGTTATCTATTTTCGAAAAACAACAATATTTTTATGATTTTTGATGTCCGTGTGTACTAAACACGTGAAACAACTGAGGTTATTAAATATTCCTTCGAAAAGATTCTCAATATGCTGTACCTTGTTTTCATAATTTGAACTAATAATGTATGATCGAAAACACAAGTATGTATGTACTTTCTACCAATAATAATAAATATCAAAAAATGCCTCTAAATTTTTTAATGTTTGACATATAGTATTGCTTGAAAAAAGTTTCCTTCTGATTAAGAAGCATGTACCAATTTATTGCAACTACGCCCTTCCACGTTATTCAAGTTTATGGAAATAAAGCTATTAATCATAAGTTTGGTTTAAAATTTTGAGCTTACTTCTTATAAAAAATTTAATAAATTTAAGTTAAACACAAAAATCACACATATTAATGCATTACTTAATTCTTCGTATTAGGACATTGAAAATGATAAACAATTTCACACAGAAATACAAAGAATAAATGTCGTCTTGTTCAATAAATTGCTAAATTATTGTACACAGTAAGGACATACTACATATGTACATACATGCACACATGCATTTTATATGATTAAATAAGAACTACACATTCTTTTAATAAAACCCTAGCAGTTAATTTACTTATACATATATAGGTGTAATATGCTAAAACAGTATTTATTTAAAATGGCTGCTTGGACATTAATACAAGCTTTAAATCACAATGGCTAGGCATCGGTTGCAGGATGCTCGTGCATTGAAAAGTTAGCTCCAGGTGGTGTACAAACTTGTCTCAAACTTTCAGTGTTATATCTTTTATTGTCTGTCGCACTGAAACTGTTTCAGTGCGATAGACAATAGCAGTAGTTGAGCCCTGAAGATGTTCCATACGAGTGGGTACGAAACGTCGGCAATTATACCAGTGACGCGGTTCCAGCCCGGAAGCCCTGAAGAAGATAGTATGGAACATGACCGCGGAAGTCTACGTACTAGATTTGATCACTGCTCTTTATTGTCATGTATAAATTCTCTTCACTTCCTCTCGTCTTACGACGTATTCCTAGATAGTGATGGATTTAGTCCTCTTTCCATAAATATCTATTTCACACTGTCGTCCCACGCTTTCCTAGGCCATCCCTTGGGTGTCTCCCCATACCTTCTTCATTCGGATCTTTGCTTAACGGGGCTCTCGTGTCCTAACCTATTCAGATATTCAAAGTCGGTCTTCTATTATTTTTAATACAAGTTACACGTTCAGTCGTTTCCTTATTTATGTATTTCTTATTTTATCTCTTCTGGTAATACCAACTACTTATATATATATATATATATATATATATATATATATATATATATATATATATATATCATCTCCATAGCTTGTATTTTGCTCTTCATAGTCGACGTCAGAATCTAGGTTTCACACCTAAAAGTGACTGCTGATGCAACTGCAGTTTTGTCTATTGTTAACTTGGTCTTCTCTAAAATCTCCCTTTTGCTACGAGTGATTTTCCTAGACTGCGGAATGTCTTTGATGTATTATCCAACTTTGCGTTTATTTCTGCACCGTGATGCTCTTTGCTGTTAGGGTTTAAAGTATTTAAACGTCTCGATATGTTCCAATTTCTTTTCATTTAACATAATTTTTGGTTTCTCCTTATTAATTTTTATATTATTACCCTTTAATGATATGTTCCAGGCTTTTTTGTTTTTCTGTAAGTCTGTATCGTTCTTACCAATAATTACCAGGTCCTTCGCAAACGTACATTCATTCAAGTACACTACTTTCATATGTTTGTGTCCTACATACATTTTTGAAGTTTCCTCTCTTACTTCCTTCATCGTATTATCTAGCACCAAGTTAGAAAACACCAGACTGCCTGTCTCAGGATGCTATTTACTAGAAACTCTTGCGATTATCTGTTGTCCGTTCCTATTCAATAACGTATAGGGACGTTATTGCTGCTACCAAATTATTCTACGCATTTCAATATGATCGTTTATGCTGTGCCTCTTTCTAAGGCCACTCTGTGTCTGCTTTAGTAGTCCATCTGTTTTCTTACTAATTCGTTTTCGAGAATTTGTTCGAAGATCTTACACAGTATACTTGGCAGGGCATATCAGGAAGTTATTTTTGTAATTTATTTATTAGAGCTATAGCTTATTTTTTTTATTTGTGGGCACTATAAGGAGTATGTATTGATAGAATATGTAAGATAGACTATCTAAGTTAAATCTATTAAGATATCTTATTTACAAAAGTGCAGTATATTAATATATAACATTGGGTTGGCAACTAAGTACTTTCGGTTTTTACTGATAGAGAGCGTTGCTTTATTTTTTGTATAACGTATGTTAGTGCTGTACTTTACCGTTTGTCGCGTGATACTAGTCACATTGACGTAACTTCAGAAGCAAGTAGTGCGTGATTTTTATTAAAGCTATTAGTTGTGGGTTAATTTTAAATGGAGTGCAGAAACGAACATTTTCGACATATTTTACTATTTTATTTCCGTAAAGGAAAGAAAGCTGCTGCGGCTCACAAAAAGATATGTGAAGTTTATGGTGCTAATTGCTTAACAGAGCGCACGTGTCAGAATTGGTATAAAAAATTCCGTTCTGGAGGTTTTTCCCTCAAAGATGAGCAACGTTCTGGTCGGCCTACTGAAGTTGATGATGACCAAATCAAAGTCATAATTGAAGAGGATCGTCATATAACTGTTCGAGAGGTTGCGGAGGGGCTACATGTATCGCACACAACAATTGAAAAACATTTAAAAGCTTGATATTAGGGTACCTCACGAATTGAAAGAAATTCATTTAACACAAAGAATTAATATGCACCTTAGATGAAATGAAACCGACCCTTTCTTAAAAAGAATCATCATTGGTGATGAAAAATGGGTCCTGTACAGTAACATAGTTCGAAAACGATCATGGAGCAAACACGATAAACCAGCTCAAACCACATCGAAAGCTGAATTGCATCCAAAAAGGATCATACTGTCAGTTTGGTGGGATTACAAAGGTGTTGTGTTTATCGCGCTGCTTCCAAGGAACCAAACGATCAATTCTGATGTTTACTCTCAACAATTAATAAAACTGGATGAAGCAATCAAAGAAAAATGGCCAGAATTGTCAAATCGGAAAGGTGTAGTTTTCCCCCAAGATAATGCAGGGCTTCACACATCTTTGGTAACTCGTAGGAAACTATTGGAGCTTGGCTGGGAAGTGATGCCACATCCCCCATACAGCCCTGATCTAGCACCATCTGATTACCATTTATTTCGAAGTTTGCAGAATTCTTTGAATGGTAAAACTTTCACAAATGACGATGACCTTCACTCGCACCTGGTTCAGTTTTTTGCTGATAAGGACCAGAAATTTTATGAGCGCGGAATCATGCAGCTGAAAGAAAGACGGCAAAAGGTCATTGAGCAAAATGGAAAATATATAATTGATTAAAAACTATTCTTTGTTTAAAAAAAAAGTGTTTTATTTTATACTGCAAAACCGAAAGTACTTAGTTGCCAACCCAATAGAAACTTTTTTGTTTATGTAATAAATTAAAACTATGTACGTACTTCAAAAATTAGCTTTGTAGATGAACATTTGATAACGAATTTTTCCTATTTGAAAATCATTGCATATAACTATAAATTATATTTAATTGTAAAAGGATTTCGATGTCTTTTCCAAGGAATAACATGGTAAAAGAAGAAGGGACAAAAAAGTTTTAAAATGTAAGAGGTTTTCTGTCTACCAAGTTAATTTATATTACGTGTCCTGTAATATATAATTTGTTTCATTCTTACTCTTTGACCGTTAAATTACTATTTCTTGGTAAAAAGAAAACTAAGGAATACCTAATTTGAATAAAGTTCCGCCGCAAAATTTTTAATATTTACTGAAATAAATAAAAATGGAACACGTAATCGAATAGTTTTTATCCTCTTCTTGCTGCAATTACGTCATAAGATTGACAGGCGAGTTTTTTATAACGCCAGGACGCATAACCGATCATCAAAGTCGCATCTGACGGCAATTTAACGGAGACCCTAACCGACCCACCATTACAGCTTCGAGCTATGATTTTAGAGTTGTACAAGTCTTGACGTTCCATCGTTGCAGACTGTATTAACAGTGCCGTCGCTGGTGCTGCTAAAACCATTCATTTGCCACGACCAAACTACCAATAATAATTTTTCTCCATCAAACTATAAATAGTCGATTTTGATATGATCGCCGCGGTGAACCAATGGGAGACCGAAGGCAAAAGCACGCACCATATCATTATGGGCTATTATGTGTTATTGCAGCTAATACGCATGCAGGAACCGCATGTGACTATCTTCGATACCTAAGACGTCCGGCTAAATATCGGGTTGGTACATCATTAAAATGCACGTCAAATTCTAAAGATAACAGAGCTTGTTCATGTATAGACTGTATTAAGGTTACCAACTGCTTTAAGTACAGCCTATTTAACGGATGCTTTTAAGCGCAATTTTATGTTAATATTGCCGTTAAAATCTCTTCTCATAGTTTGATTGTAGTTTTCGAAATTTTTTAATAAATCGTCAGCAATATTAATGTTAATTATAATAATATTTTTAATAGCACGTGAATTTGTTATCTATAAAAAACACCAACGTATATTTTATATTTAAGTAATATTGTAAATAATCGTTGATATGAAATATTAACATGCGATAAATATAAAGAAGAATTCCAAAATAAACACATTTGAAGAAATTTTCACTAATTATTTCTTGTGTAAATGGCTTCATTAATAGATTTATTCCAGAATGTAATGGATAAATTGATAAAAATAGTCGAATCAAGAAAAGAGGTACATTAATGTTATTTTAAAAGAGAGCACTCAATACAAAGGGTACTAGAAAAGTTTTGCAATACAGCTTTCTTTATTAATTTTTTCAAAGTAATTTCCTCTACACTCAATACACCTCTTCATCCTCCGAAACCAATCTTTAAACCAGTTCTGCCAAGTTTCACTAGGGAGTAAAGTACACTCGTTGTCCCAAGCCCGCAGAAGGTCCTCATCACTGGAAAACCGCCTCCCTTTTAGCTTCATTTTCACATGCTGGAACAGTGCAAAGTCGCAGGCAGCAAGATCTGAACTGTAGGGAGGGTGCTCGAGAAGTTTCAATCCTGTCGTGGTCAAATATTCGGTGCAGGCTTTGGCGCGGTGAGCTGGAACATTATCGTGATGGATCCATTCTTGACTTTGGCCGCAGGTTTTTCATAGATCCAATGACTTCAGGCAGGCACTGTTCAGTATACCACTTAGCTGTGACTGTCTTCTGTGTGTCCAAAACGACACGTTCCACAATTTCACTCGATTTGAAAACTACTGCTTTCTTGTCTGCAAATCGGGATTTTCTGGCTATGGCGCAGTGAGCTGGAGCATTATCATGATTGAGGAACCAGGTGTCCATTGTTGACTTTGGCCGCTGGTTCTTCATAGATCCAATGGCTTTAGGCAGGCACTGTTCAGTATACCACTTAACTGTGACTGTCTTCTGTGTGTCCAAAACGACACGTTCCACAATTCCACTCGATTTGAAAAATACTGCTATCACTTTCTTCTTTACAGATCGGGATCTTCTGGCAACAACGGGTGTGTCCTCATCACCAAAGACCCAAATTTTGTTTTGAGCTTTGGTCGGCACTTTGTAGTAGTACAGCCAAGTCCCATCACCTGTCACGATGTTGTTCACATATCGAGATTGTTCCTTATTAAACATTTTTTGCATCTCCCGGCACCAAGTCACGCGTCGTGTCATCTGCTCTTCAGTCAGTCGATGCGGCACCCAGAGAGAACAAAGCTTCTTCACGTGCAAATGATCATGCAGAATCGAACGAATTGCTGGTGCATTTAGGCCTGAAGTGCTCTCTATCTGTTGGTAGATCACTCGCCTGTCCCCGCCAAGCATTTTCCTGACAGTAGTAACGTTTTCCTCCGTAACTAGCGTTTGTGACCTTCCCGACCTCTCAGCATCCTCCTCAGCTAAATTTCCCCTTTGGAATTCTCTATACCACCTGAATATCGTTGTGCGATGTGGATAAACATCACCTAGTACAAGAGTCATTTCTTCGAAGCACTGGTCTATGTTTAAACTACGCACGAAATTATAACGCAAAACTGCCCTTATCTCATTTAGTATCCCACGATGCCATCGCAAGCACTTTACACTCTCACTACTAATAAATAACTGAGCCCATCGACATGGCGACGAATGAACATGTCTCAACATGCAGCAACGAGCAGTTCCCTACGATTCATTGCAAAACTTTCCTAGTACCCTTTGTAATAACACCTTGTATGACAAGATTTATGTTTACCAGTAACTAAAAGTTAAATTATATGGGATTATTATTTTTAAATGTGGATTATGGCATACGTAAATACACAAATGTTAACTCGAAAATGAGGTTAAAAAAATCCACCCTCTTCGCGAATAACGAATTATTCAAACTATTAGTTCGAATAAACGCTTAAATTTGCATGCGCTTTCAGCGTGCTGTAAATATAATTAATGTATCGTCATGGTGTATATCAGTAATTGAAGTATAAAAGGCGATGATGAACTTTGCATTTCTTTTGTGCCGCGGGACAGTGTTGTTTAGTAAAGTAAAAATTCTTGATGCCGTTATTGTTGTTACCTCTTCTACCTTCTACTACAGTTCTTCCTCATCTTACATTCCTTTTTTAATTCGTCCATTTCTCTTCTTCTACGTATAAAATAATTTCTACACAACAAACGATATAATAATAAGAAACTGCTTTTCCAAGTAAACACAAATACAGAAAGGTCGTTTCTTTTTATTTTAGTTGTTTAAATCCATAGGGGGTAATTGTGTCCAGTCGAAGGTAATATATCAAATTCGCAGATCCCTTGGTGTTCGCCGGCCTAATAAGCATCTAAATGGGGCATTTAAAGTGAGAGTTCCAGGTCTTAATCGTTGAGTACACCCTGTGGATTTCAGTGAGTGCGGTCACCTAAAAGATTTTCTTTTCGTTCTGCTTGCACAGAGCGCAGGCAAAAATTTATTGCAGCAACGGGGAGGATACGCCCAGAGCTTCATTGCATTTCCTGTAACTTTTTGCTGCACTTTCCCGTAGACACAATTTAGATTAAGATCTGAAGCTTTTTATCATCCGAATTTATTCTCGGATAGTTATTTAATTCGTATTCATTTATATGAAGTTGAAAAGTTCTTGCTCGATCCTAGCCGAATATACATACATTTCATTTTATATATTTGCAAATGGGGATAAAAATGTTTTCTGGTTTCTAATGGATAGCTTAATATTAAAAGGGGAGTTTCAAATTATGCGACTATATCTGGTAGAACACAAATATACAGTAATTGAAACATATATTACATAGAAAGGAATCTGATAATAGACTGGAGAATTTGTGGGAAGTATGCTTACAGAATTATTATTTCATTTATCATGTTTCATATTGTTATAATGCATGCAAACGTATATGTAAATAGCTTGTAGAAAGTAAATACTTATGTAAAACGTAGCAACGTTCAATGTGCTAAAAATGTGCTGAAAAATTGAAATCACACCTTACGCGCATATGTACATGAATTCATTTTACAAATTGTTTATAATTTTTCGTAAAAACTTTACATCTACGTATATAGAGACACATGCATATAGAGGAACGTATTATTTAGGAGAATTTTAATTCTATCCTAACAAGGATGCTTAATCACTGAAGGATGATACGTAACCCCTTTCCACATTAATTTTCGTATCCTGTCTACATATTTGGACAACTAAGTTGTCATCATCAGCAGGTAAGTAAACAGTGTCGCACCTGGAAAACTACGGCAAAATACCCGTACGAAACAAATTCAGTGTGCGTTTTGGTTTTCAACAGTACGGATCGTGCCCGGAATTTGTTTCGTACGGGTATTTTGCCGTAGTTTTCCAGTTACAACGCTGTTTCATTATCTGCTGATGATGACAAATTAGTTGACGAAATACATATACAGAATACAAAAATTAATGTGGAAAGGGGTTATATATCAACCTTCAGTGATTATGTCAATCAACCACAGGCTCCATCAAAATCAGCTAACAAGGATACGCTTAATAATATATTACTTATCTTGCTTAGGACGCAAAGAGTAGTGAAACAGATACCTGAGAAACTGCCAGATTTCATTTGTGTCAATTGTGTGATACATATTCTCCACAATCTTAACAGAAAATAAAATACCTATCAAAACATTCTCGTTTGTATATATATATAGTATTTTAAAAAGACAGAAAGAAATTTCTAAATAGACCCAAATCACAAGTGATTCTCATTGGATGAGCGCCATCAACTGTCAAATATTTTCATTTTTGTCTATTATTTTACTGTGTACATCAGTTCTTTTTAAAGCTTTGACTTGCAGATTAACAGAGTAATATGAGCATATAAGACCTTCACTTCTGTGCATTGGCCGTTTAAATAGTCGAGTGTTCTAAATACAATTGTGAGCCGTCATCATCATGATGCAATATGATTTCTTTTGTCAATTAGAATGACTATCAAGCAAAGTATTCTATACGAATTTTTATAGAAAACAGAAACATTTTAGTAGAAGATAGCCAGCCAAGTTAGCTCTAATTTCGTTTCGATTTTATTGAAAAGATTTTTCTTTCCTATTTAAAATATTTGCAATTAGAAATGAAACAAAATATTGCGTTGTTTTTTTAAACAACTCCCACATCCTCTTTTCTTAATAACCATCAGGAATCCGATAACATTACATTAAGTACTTGCAGTGCTCATCACAAAGGTCGCCCATATTTTCCAGACAAAAGTTTGAATGACAATGGTGAATGTGCACTTCAAGAGGAATATTGCAGCCAACACGGTGAAATATCTGTATCATGTCCATCACCAAGGTTTGTAATTTTCTGGTTTTTTTTGCTTCTCAAAAAGCTGGTAAAGCTTGTATCATAGATCCTCATACAGTTTTCCCGAACTGTTAATTTGGTTTCTAATTTTCTATCATTTACTATTTCTGGTATCTGAGGTCCAATAAAAATATTTTTCTTTAATTCTTCTTCTATTGTTTTTGGGAATTAATCTCGAAGGTATTTAAAACCTTCTTAAACAAGTATCTTGATATCATGATCTTTATTTTTTCCTCTAAAGGCTGATGCAATACATTTTTTTTCCTGGTATAAAGTTCTATCGTAATGACCAGTTCTCACTAAACTCATCCTCGTGGCTTTATGCTATTATATCCTTTATATAGCATATGCCTGCTTATCCGTCCCCCAAAGCGTATCAACCGAATAGACTAAAACAATAATGGAAACATGTAGCCTTTCGAGTGAATAAATCATTTCGTTCTAAACAACTTGTATATTCTCCGTAACCAGAACTTTATATATGCTGCTTCGTTTTGTCAGTTGCTGTCTTGGTGTAAAAACTTTTTTGGGTAGTATCATTACGAATCCTGTAAAGAGCTTCATGTGAGTACAAAGTGGTCTACCATTCGTAAATAATTCCTTTATAATAATCCGAGTAACTACAGCATACCAGTTAATGCTGGATAATTGGAGTAGTAATAAGTAGAATGGTGTTTCCATTTGGCTGCGCTACGTGAATGTATCCAACTCCTGTCTCCTCTTTTAACGTTATAAGTCGGCTAATAAAATGGATCAGAATGGTTTCACATCAACTAACATGATCTACCTTTTTAACTGGTATTTTCTAGCGTGCACTTGGCTTCCACATTTCCACTGCAGCAATCTTGATCATCGAAAACAAATTATGCCAAAAAAGTGCGGCTTCTAACTATATTATTTAAACGTCGAATTGCCAAAGTTTAATAGCAAAACTAATGGATATACAACATGAATATTTGTGTTGTGGATTATAATATTTTTAATAATTCCTACTCAATACATTTCAATTCGCATTTGCAATTTTGTTAAAGTTAACTAAAAAAAAGTAGCAAATCAGGTTTATCTTTGAGGAAAAAAATTCTGTAGCACCTGAACGTAACTTAAACTTTAACTAAAACGCCACACACAAATAAAAGAGTTTCCTCCATTTAGGCGAACGAATGTAGAAATAAGTTTCTCGATTCGAATTGCAAATATAATAGCAAAATGTGTAGTTGTCTCTTCGTGTATGAAGCGCGAGACGGGCCCGCATTCGAACTTCTATCTTTGTTTACGTGTGTGTGAGTTTGTGTGTGTATGTTTGTATAAGAGGGTGCGAGACCGAAAGGAAATGGATAAACTCAGCGGTGAGATAAAGAACGAGGCGCAGGGAAATGAAGTGTGTGTTCGCCAACAATAAACTTATCTTTTCTGCGACTGGAGACTTTCATGGCGCAGCAAAATACATCATTTGTATGTGGAGATACCTAACCGCATGAATTTAAATCGCACACAAATGTCTACCTACTAAAAAGTATCTTCTTCTTTTGGACGTGTACACGGACGAACAGTAGAGTTATATTTTCGAGAGAACAGGTACCCATATAATATGTGGGAGAATTGCCGTTATGTAACTTCTCTGCTATTTCACCCACTATGTTAAGCACAAATAAAAAAAGAAACGACGGCACATGATTAATGATTTTCGTACACGTATATATATTTGAAAATATTTTGCCATCTGGAAAAGTCCGATAAAAAAATGGGGGAGCCCCGATCGTTACATGTACTTACATATTTAGGTTATGTAATATTATGAATGTTTCGAATGCACCATGCATGTTGACTTTAACTTTGAAGCAAATCTATCGTACCTATAATAATTATATTATTTATTTGTTCTTTGAAACAAATTCCGAAGCTTGATACTTTTATGAGACATAAAGCAATATTTAATTACAAATTACTGAGCAATAATAAATTCACTTGTCCTAGAATTGTTACTACTAGTAATGTATGTAATGTAATTGTGTTAAAATAGTGAATTACATTAAGTTTCTCTTTTATTAGGAATTGCTAGTAATAATAATAAGATGCACTCCAGATATTTTAGACTTAAGTCCAATACTAAAACAGTAAAATTTGCCAGAATACGAAATTTTGTTTCATTTGTTAAAAATAATCCTTTACATAAGAAGAAGTCAATTTTCCTTTGAAGGCATAATGAACTTGATGTTTTACTCGTTTAAATAGTCCACACTTCGATTGGCGGTATGTAGACGAATTTTATGTGGTTGGCAACTTGGGTACTTTCGGTTTTGTAGTATAAAATAAAACACTTTTTTTAAAGCAAAGAATAGTTTTTAATCAATTATATACCTTTTTTTCAGCTGCATGATTCCGCGCTCATAAAATTTCTGGTCCTTATCAGCAAAAAACTGAACCAGGTGCGAGTGAAGGTCATCGTCATTTGTGAAAGTTTTACCATTCAAAGAATTCTGCAAACTTCGAAATAAATGGTAATCAGATGGTGCTAGATCAGGGCTGTATGGGGGATGTGGCATCACTTCCCTGCCAAGCTCCAATAGTTTACCACGAGTTGCCAAAAATGTGTGAGGTCTTGCATTATCTTGGTGGAAAACTACACCTTTCCGATTTGACAATTCTGGCCGTTTTTCTTTGATTGCTTCATCCAGTTTTATTAATTGTTGACAGTAAACATCAGAATTGATCGTTTGCTTCCTTGGAAGCAGCTCAAAAAACACAACACCTTTGTAATCCCACCAAACTGACAGCATGATTTTTTTGGATTCAATTCAGCTTTCGATGTGGTTTGAGCTGGTTTATCGTGTTTGCTCCATGATCGTTTTCGAACTATGTTACTGTACAGGACCCATTTTTCATCACCAGTGATGATTCTTTTTAAAAACGGGGTCGATTTCATTTCATCTAAGGTGCATATCGCAAAAGTTGATTCTTTGTGTTAAATGAATTTCTTTCAATTCCTGAGGTACCCAAATATCAAGCTTCTGAACTAGCCCAAGACATTTTGAATGTCTTTCAATTGTTGTGTGTGATACATGTAGCCTCTCCGCAACCTCTCGAACGAGAAGATCCTCTTCAATTATGACTTTGATTTGGTCATCAACTTCAGTAGGCCGACCAGAACGTTGCTCATCTTTGACGGAAAAAATCTCCAGAACGAAATTTTTTATACCAATTCTGACAAGTGCGCTCTGTTAAGCAATTAGCACCATAAACTTCACATATCTTTTTGTGAGCCACAGCAGCTTTCTTTCCTTTACGGAAATTAAATAGTAAAATATGTCGAAAATATTCGTTTCTGCACTCCATTTAAAATTAACCCACAACTAGTAGCTTTAATAAAAATCACGCACTACTTGCTTCTGAAGTTACGTCAATGTGACTAGTCTCACGCGACAAACGGTAAAGTACAGCACTAACATACGTTATACAAGAAATAAAGCAACGCTCTCTATCAGTAAAAACCGAAAGTACTTAGTTGCCAACCCAATACAACATACAATAAAGATATGGCTATGGTATATATACACGGATGTATATAAACAAGTCACGTACTCATGCAAGTTTGAACAATCAATATATATTAATCAATTAAGGGTAATACAACCGTTTTCCGCAATAATTTTCATACTCTGTATACGTGTATGTTTGGCTTTCCACGGTATAAGTCTAGTACGGATATTGTCTTTGTGCGAATTTTGCCGTGCTTCCATGGTGCGACACTGTGATTAATTATCTACTGATGATGACAACTTAATTGTCGAAATGCGTATACAGAATGCGAAAATTATTGTGGAAAGGAGTTATATTAATCCTAATTGATTAATTTAACCAACCACAGTTTCCATGAAAATATACCCATGTACATACGTATATTAACCTAAATCTATAATCATCTAATCAATTGACAAAATAAAACTCATTCAGTTAACAATTAAATTTTCGAAAATGTGGGAGTTTTTTATGTATTTTACTAACCACAATTTCAGGCTTATGTAGCGTTAATCTATATTTAAGAACAGCAAAATAATCTCTGTGTCTAGTGTTATGATCGCTTAGACTGCTATGCAGTTTATGATTTCCTTTATAATTTCATGCGCATGTTGCTAATTGATAAATAAAGATACGATACCTAGTAATATCGTGATATTAAGTGCGGTAAAGTATATTCTTGCTGAATCTGTACAGTTCAAAGCAGTTGTATAACATGCAATCATCTTGAATATAGTGTATAACTACGTCTCCTAAAGTTTAATTGAATATTTAAACATACGTGGGCGGATCAATAATTTGTGAGCCTAAACAAGAAAGCAAACTTATTGGCTAAAAATTGTTATATTTTCTGACGTCTTCTCCTTATATCTTATTACATTTACTCCGTCGATATTCAAATATCTTCGTTCTCTTAGAACGGTAGGCTTTATCGAAATGTTATAAACATGAGTTAGTCGAACTTGCGCGTGAATTTATCAGAAATGAACCGAAATCCTCATTGCGATACGTGGGAATGGAATTAAATATTTCCAAAGATTCAATTCATCGCAAAAAAGGACAGGTATTCTATTGTACGTAACTGGCGATGAGACGTGGTGTTTTCAATATGATCCAGGGTCCAAGCGTCAAAGCTCTGAATGGAAGCATCCAAGCGAAGAAAGACCGAAAAAAGTCGTTTGGAGAAGTCAAAAGTGAAGGCGATGTTGGTTTGTTTTTATTATTCGAAAGGCATAGCGTACGAAGAGTTTGTACCAATTAGTCAAACAATCAATGCTGTATATTGGTGTTATGAAGCGTCTTTTGGCGCGTATTCGTCATGTGCGCCCTCAATATCGTGAAAATGGTAGCTGGCGTTTGTAACATGATAATGCACCTTCTCATCGCTCGACGCTTATCACTTATTTTCTAACTATAAATGGCATTTTAACCATCAACCATGCACCGTATTCACCAAATTTAGCCCCCTGTGATTTCTATATATTTTCCAAACTACATTTACCGATGAAAGGAAGCGTTATGCCGACGTCGAAACCATCAAGACGGCGACAACAACGATCTTGAAAGACGTCTCTAAAGATAAACTTAAACATTCATTCGGCATGTTAATTGAGGATGCAAAACGTTGAATTGAAGCCGAAGGCGACTACTTTAAATGAAATAGTTGAATTTTACCAAAATAATAAACTTTAGCTTTTATTTTAAAAAATTCGATTTTCTCTGCGGCAGACTGTGTATGTAGTTATTCTTAAATTAGGTTATACTTGTGAAGACGAAAAATAAAGGTATGCTATAAAAAAAATCATCTTCCTTCTTAAAGAAACTGTGCTAATTATATACAAAAACAAAAGAAAAAACTTCTAAAAAAAATCTGAAGAACTTTGTTTCAAAATCTTTTATTAAATAAATTGAAATACCTAAACATATTTTAAATTCTGTATAAGTTTTAAATACCCAAATATGTATACATATATGTATGTATGTATGTTGCTCGCCCATGGTACAAAAAGGACTGCGAAGATTGGTAGTGTTCGACTTAACGGAGGTAAAATTTACGACCGACCAAAAATTGACAGTAATACGTGTAAGATGACTATTACGGAGATTTATCGATACATAATTCTTTTCGTTAACAATATTTGTCAAGTGTTTAGAGATGAGTGTCAGAAATCAAGTCATAGATCATCGCCACAGTCAACATGTCCAGGAGTGAATTTTACTGCAATAAATAACGGGGGCACGCGTTAACGTATACAGGTGGTTTATGATGGATGGCCTACCAATGACCACACGGCAACAATTATTAACTTACCTCGCGTTTTGCACCATATTTTAAGTTTGCTTTTTATATATTTTGAAAGTAAGGGTTTTCAATAATATTTCAAATTTTCGAATATGAATAATTTGATTTTATTTTCACAAAAAAATCTTCTTTAGAGTTCTGTATTATTGTAGGTAAATCCAAAGTAGTGAATTTCTGTTTATAATAAAATAGATTAAAAAAGTTATTCAAGTGTTTTATTATGTAAAAAAAAGGAATAAGTAAAGTACAAAACAGATAAAATTTTTTCTTTCCTGAAAGATAAACGACTGCAATCCCTTCAATCTTCACAATTTTTAAGCTGACCTAAAATCTGAAAATCTTTGCACTGCATTTAACGAGGAACTTATATATTTACAATCGCGTAATTTAAAATAAAGAAACAGTAGTAAGACAAATATCGTTCGCTTGACTATAATTTTAAATAAATGGCAATTAGATGAAAAGGTTAAAACTTGTTCTTTACTCCCATAAAAATTAGAAATGCCACAAAATATTATGAAAAAGCAATTTTTTTCAATATTGCCAGTCTTTATAATGAAGTGGTAAAAATTTGCTTTACAATACATTCTTTTACTTATATACGATGACAGTTCACAAATAATTGTTCCAAAGAAAGAGAGAAACAATTGAAAACTTTAAAACAATTTTGTTTTTCAACATGATCTCTTAAAATGTTTGTTGCAGTAGTTTCAATACCTTTTCAAAAAAAAAAAATAGTTTTCTTGTGTTGCTTCGCAATAACAATACGTCTACGTTGTAAAAACGAAAATAACAAAAATAGGGCATTATCCGATAAAACAAAAAAATCTCCATAAAATGAATCATGTCTGGTGTGTCTGCCGCTTAATAATCAATAACAAATTCCTCCAAACACAAGAAAACTATTGTCATCATTTTATCGGTAAATAAAATAATATATATCATACATTTAGCTTTGAAAGTAAAGTGATTAACCAAGGTTTCATCAGTCGTGAAAATTCTCTCTTAAATTTCTTTACAAATTTTCGTCTAATTTGCCTTGACCTCATTCGAAATGCTAAACTTTTGAAAATGAGAACTACGTTTCTTTTATGAATTTTACCATAATTCTTCGATCATTGTGTATTTGTTGCATGTTTGCAAGACTCTTTTCCAAATTTAAAATGTTAAGACCAATTTTTATTCACAAGCTGTAAAGGAATGGAATGACATATATCGATTTCGTCGGTTTGAAATCTTTGAGGAAATAAATCCTTTTTGTGACGGCTCTTACTTGTATTTCAATAAATGTCACTATGGAGTAGTATTAATTTTTCTTCAACGAAACATGCAATTCCACAGAAATATTCTATCATTTGTCAGAGGAAGGCCTCTGTGTTAGAGAAAATATTCTAATTATTATTTGTCATTTACCAAAACCTGGAGCAATTGATCTATGTCAAATTCCCAAACTTTTGCCCCATACACCACTTGCGAAATTTTTTTCCAAAGACTCTACCTGTAGAATATTTAAATCTCTTAAACTTTTTAACGTTAAATATCTTTCTTACTTCTACTCACTTTAATAGGGGTTTTGATAAGTGAACAATTGTACGTGAAACATGCGCAAATCGACACCTCGGGGTCCACAAGGACAAGTTTGTTAAATATAGACCTATAGGGTTACCAGCACACGTCTTTGCATAACTTAATGTGATGCTTTTTTATAGGGCTATACATTTTTAATAATCAACGAAATTTTATTATTTTCGTTATTACTTCCATGGTCCTACTTGGTAACTAATAATGGTAACTAGTGCCCTTTGATTTAGTATTAGCTATTCAAAAAGTATGTGTGAAAAGTATCGCCAGACAATGTCACTAATTCTCACCAAGTCGTCTGTAAGACATCATCTTCACCTGAATAAAGTAAAAGCAAGACGAAAGCCGACCAGGTGCTTTAAATTTCGAATTGATATATGCTTTTACTTGACACGTGTAACAAAAGAAATAATAACTAAAATTTTCATTAGAAGGATAGCCCTAGTCCACCATATTTGTACTTAGTGTAGAGCTAAGAGGTATATTATGAATAAATTTTACAAATGTATACATAAAAAGCTAGTATGCAAGTAATTCTTTTCTAGTGAATTCTATTACTTCAATATTTTCAATAATAAAGAAACTTTAAAAAGTCAAATAGTAACTCGAAAGAAATATGTTCAAATATTAAAACTTATTTCCAAATGACACTAATTCATAAATTACTTTTAGATTTATCATTTCTAATTTGAACTTTATGCTATATTGTCTAAAACGGTATTGCGTTTTAGTAAAAATTCATCCCCACTACAACCGAAATTGATGTTTCGAAATATTCGCACGCGCGTCCCGCTACATATCAAAATAGAATAACAATATTGTAGCAACATGGGCCTCACAAAGTGACGCCATCAATCTTGGGCACAACTAGAAGACCAACAGTAACAGAACAGTGCCGGCAGTTGTTATTACTTCCCATATAGTGGCAATAAATCTAAATAATATGCTGCATAAAATATTACCAACTTATTGTACATACCAACACTAGGCAACACAGGAAAGATATGCACATCCCCGTAGTCGCTTTTAGTTGAATATTGACTCGGACGAAGGGGGTGTCCCCGAAGTATTTTTATCTTCCGTTCCATACGGACGGTGTTATCAATTTTACGTGTCCAAATCTATCAGTTCGTCAATCTCGCCATGTAAATTCTCGTAAATATTTAATTTTTAATCTAAACATGACGCAAAAATTTAATCATTTAAGTCGTTAATTTATTTAGGACAAGAATATGTTTAACACGTATTTAGGTGTGTATAAAATATTGTGTTTTTTTAAAACTTTTGATTATTTGTAATGATTCTACTATGTGAATTTGAATAATTACAAACTTCATTAATGATTTGAAAAAATTCTATTTTTAACTCGATTTCAAATTCTTTTCTTGTCAATACCTTTGGAGGGCTTTTGACAAATGTTGATTGCCGATGTACATTCGGAATATCTAATGAAGGCGGTATTAAAGTTTGAATGAGATAGAATTTATATTCCAGAATTTATAGCAATAACAGAGACATACGAAATCAAGGAATTTAAGAAAGCATTGTAGAGAAAGGCGAAAAAAATAAAGATCACTCTGTTAGCAGGCAATTACAATTCTGATAGATTTCCTAACTAAAAAACTGTCAATGGAGAATATTGCAATCAATCTATTACTGAAGTCAGAGAGTCTATAAGAACAAAGCGGCGCGCACTATTGAAGTATTATTTTTCTCTACGACAATATCGGTCCATATGCATATGCCTACCAGTTAACAAAATCGACGCTGAAATAGTTGAAATAGAAAATGCTACGTCGCCCCCCCCCCCCAAATAAGAATTATTACCCTGCGATTGCCATCTTCTTAGAGCTCTTGGGCGGTTGTTGATGCGAAAGAAATTCAATTTGGACAAGAAAGTGATGAAACACAAAAATTTTTTACACGCATAGCCAAAGGCTTTTTTTCTAGTCGTATTCTCGAATTGCACAATTACTGTAAAAAATGCACTAAAGTGATGCATAAGTTCGTGATGTTCGAACTAAAAATTTAATTTCTAAAATATAGTCGATTGATTACAATCTATTATAATGGCCTATTCTGGAGTTGAGTGACGTGGACCATCATGAATGCTGAAACGATATTCATCAAAGTCCGATAGTCTTCCTGAACGTTGACAACCGTTTATGTGAAAATAGCCCTCTTTCATTTTGGAAAGCCATTTTCGTCCTATACTCTCCTCGGTTATGTTTTCTCCGTAAATGAGACAAATGGTACTAGTGGTTTCTGATATATTAACTCCGCCGTTGAACTCAAATATATATATCGGAAATGCTTGTTCTTTTCTATTCGATATTCTATTTTCTTTTGTCAATAAATACAACAGTCTTTGCACGAACTCACGAATTCAATAAACAATAATTCAAATAGTTATCATCGTATTTACAATATTTTTGTTTCGTTTTTAAATTACTAAATCCTCTCTTCATAAAGACATTGTATGTTACAAAACTGATTTCTTTTTCAAATTTTAGTATTAATTTCTTTAAAAGGATCTAAGTACGCATTTATGTAAAACTTCAAATTCACAACTTCATCAACATTAACAATAAATTAAAGAATTGTTTACACACATTCGTACATCAACAAGTTTCAATTACTTTACTTGATCTTCCTCGAATAACAATACATCAAATGGGTGACAACGCCAAGTCCAAGAGAACGACCTTCGCACTCCCTTCGGGGGCAGAGTTGAAGAGTTGACCAAATAGGTGACGTCACAATCTCAGAGGGACCGCTTATCTGGACAGAAATTACCTTTTTAACGGGATATATATATATAAGAAGTGACCATAGAGGCTCTCTTGTCGTGGGGCTGCTTCAAAGAAGATTGAATGCTCCCGATGGACCCGTCTCGACCGTAAGTAAGAACCGGAGTGACTTGCAATACCTTATTTCGTATATTTCCTCTTATCGCAGCACAAAATTAACGATTGTCTGTAATATTATTCAGTACAATCAGTGTGTTTATAAGAAAGTATGTGGAAAATTCATATAAATTATGCCATTATTGTCTTAATTGTGTTTATTTCTTTATTTATTATATTCATAATTGTTACGAATAAATAAAATAAATAAGCACTTTATTTGGAAATATAATTGTATCTATGAAATATATAAATAAATAAAATTACGAAAGTAATTATTAAACTACAATAATATAATACCGACATTATTGTAAAGAGTTCTTAGTGCATTAGCAGTTTCTTGAAATTAAGTAAGACTTAACAAAACCTTGTGTAAAAAGGCACAATGTACAACCTTTAAATATGCATTTTTAGTCTATAATTTAAATTTCTAAATATTGCTAAAATGAGTATCTACAATTGTACAATTGTTATCAAAAGGGATAGGCGTAAGTAAATTGGCTAAACAAATATGGACAAGAACAGTAACTTAGACTTATACAATTATGGAGCAGAGAAATTATAAAAAGAACTGATATAGATGTATCTATACAACTTACCTCAGGTAACATTTCAGCGACTCGTTATGAACACTCTACTATTTATATTTAAAATTAAGACAGGAAATATGCCAAACTATATGCAGCGATATCTGGTCAATGTAGCTGAAGTCCAACCATGCAATTTGAGGAACGCCAACGATTATAGATTACCTTTGGCAACAAGTTTTTGTCAAAATGTTATATTTTACAAAGGTCTGAAAGTTTTCAATGCAAATGCCTCCAGAAATAAAAAATGAAATAAATTTTTATGTATTTAAACGTGGGATTATTGATTATGTCAAGAGAAATTTTTAAACAATGTTAAGTACCAATCATTTCTGAATTTAGATGTATACTTTTAATTTAATGTACGTTTTTTGTGAAAAATTTTAATATTTAATTTGAAATTGTATACCTATGTATTATACTAAATAGCAACAAGAAACGCTAAATAAGTAAATAAATCAATCAATCAATTTCTAACATAGGGATCTGGTTTATTATAAAAGATATAGCTTTGGTTAAATTAGATGTTATGATAAATTGTTCCTATTCCAATTTCCACACATTTCAAGAGCTGTAGCTGGAAAAAGACAATCGCAAATTTGTTCTCTTTGTTCTCATTTTCGCCGCAGGATTTTTAATTCTTAGGGTATTTTTTATACAAAATTTAGATATCGTTGTTTTTAAACCCTATATTAGTTTTTTCTTAAGAAACAATAAGTTTTGAAATTTTTAAGCATATTCTTACTCTCTTTACAATGACACATACTATTTAACTAAGAAACTCAAAAAAGCACTCTAACAGTAAGTTTGTGAGGTGAAATACTACCGAATCTTTCAAGAACAGAGCCACGAAAACCCTCAATATTCTCGGGAGCTCGGCTTGCGTCGGACGGAATTATTTTATTTATAGGTATGTCGAGCAATTGTGCATTAGTTTATTCGAGTTGTTCGTAGAATATATATCGCTAGTTCAATTAACCATATACGGGTGAACAAAAATGTTACGTTAACAAAAGCAAGTTAAAAATTATATTACGTCATTTGTTAAATTTTGTTTTTGTCTTCCTGATTACATGTACCATTTGCAGTTCATTTCTTTGTAAGTCATTAAGTTTATATTGTAACCAACAGATTTAACCGAACTGTTACGGTAAGTTCAAAATATTGCCCATCGCTAGCGACAACTTTTTCCCATCTTTCTGGTACAGCTACCGTCACGGTAGAAGTGTTCGTCTTTTGAGGCTATCAAGCCATTTTGAGATGTCTTCATATGAGCGGAACTGCTGATTAGCCAGACCATGTGCCATCGAACGGAACAAGTAATAATCGGACGACGCAATATCTGAGGAATATGGCGGGTGGGGTAGGACCTCCCATTTGAGCGTTTCTAAGTAGATTTGAATGGGTTTGGCAACGTGAGGCCGAGCGTTGTCATGCTGTAGAATCACTTTTTCGTGCCTCTGCTCGTATTGTGGCCGCTTTTCGTGCAGTGCTCGGCTCAATCCCATCAATTGAGTTCGATACCGTGCCCCAGTAATAGTTTCGTTCGGTTTCAACAGCTCATAATAAATAACACCGCCCTGGTCCCACTAAATACACAGCAAAACCTTCGCAGCGTAAATATTCGGCCGAACCGACGATGTAGAAGCATGACCGGGCAGTCCCCATGATTTTGTTCTCTTTGGGTTGCTGTAATGAATCCATTTTTCATCACCCGTAACGATGTGAAATGGCTTGGCGGGTAACTCTTAATGCTGAAGCAACCTCTTTTTGCGTTTGGTACAGATCTTCGTCGAGCAATGCCTCCAATTCAACTTCTTCGAAGCTTTTTGGTCTTCCTTTGCGCGAACGGTCGTCAACATCGAAATCACCGTCTTTGAAGCGACGGAACCAATCACGGCACGTTGTTTCACTTAGAGCAGCATCTCCGTAAACTTTTTAGAGTTCTCGATGCGCTTTAGCCGCCGTTTTCTTCGAATGAAAGAAGAAAAGCAACACATCCCGCAAATGACGATTATTTGGCACAAAATCAGACATTTTCACACAACCAAAAGTATCTGACGCAAAAACAAAATCACTAATGTGTCATAGTGGTTTGTTTATCATATGTCTTAGCTCGGTTCATGACGTTTTGGTTATGTCACAAACCACCAGCACTTACTACTGGAGCCATCTCTTGAAAAACAGCGAGAACTTAGTTGTGCACCTAATATAATTTTAGTTACGCTAGAGCTATACTAAAAAAAATTGTTTTATTAATTCTAGCTTAGAAGGAAGCAAGAATTGTCACAATGTATGTATTTTTGCATAACCAAGTTAAAAAGAGAATGTTCTACATAAAATAATAATTCTTTAATCCAACACATTTGCCAGCTAATATTTTTTAAATGTTTTGTGGATTCTTTCTACATTGAGTGAATACAAATTATTTATCATTATTATCAATTACCAGCAATTGTATATTGTACTCTGAAATTAAAATAATATTATATACTCATAAATACGTTAAATTATTATCAAAATGCTTCTAAATTATTAAAAAGAATAGTGAATTAATTCTCAATTTACAAAGTAAATTATACGCCTTAACGAAACACTACATGAACTAAAAAAAAACTATCACGCATTGTAGAACCCTATTATGTATATAATTTAGGTTTTTTAGAAAAGAAGAGCCCCTTCGTAAACATTCTGTAATACTATGTTTTAAAGGGTTAAATAAATGCTCAAATATTTAGCTGTGCAACCCTTTATTTTATCCGACTTTGTGAGTAACCCTTACTCAAGCGCAATCTAATATAGATTTAATATTAAGTTTCGTGAAGTTTATTTTAAACGTCGTCGTACATTAGCATTTCATTGTAATATGAAGAGATAATATAAAATCGTACATATATATATATATATATATACAGAGACATATATATATATACATATATATATACATATGTATATATTGATTTTCTCATTTTTCAAAAATTTTTAAATAGCATTTACAATTTTGATCTTCTTAAATTAGTATTCATATGTATGGCAACGTCTGATGCTTCGTGAGTCTAAATTTAAATAGATTAATTTCTACCCTTTGGAGACAATAATAAGGCTTTTTCCATTTAAATAAAAAAGACATTTTGGTTAGTTGTACATTAAAAATTGGAATTAGAAAAAGTTTTAGAGAAAAAAGGAAGAGCTTTTAGAGTCAATTCCACATTCAAATAGGGATGCTTTTTCTAGCTTATTTTACTATTTCGACATTATTATCAAATAAATAATATGATAGAATATCTATACTTGAGATATTCCTAAATTAGTAATAATAATTATCTATGCTAACTATATTGCGATACTAGACATTAGAATAATAAATGAATCAACAAAGAGCTGTCAAAAAATTTATAAATGGACTAGGAGGTAAAGAGTCAAGTGAAATGACACAAAATAAGTGCACATCAATATAACGATGAGCATGCTGTTATACACAGGCAATAACATAGTACCGTATTCTAATAAAATAAAATGCCTTGTTATGAAGTTCGATGTTAAATTAAGTTGGAAAGTTCACGTCAAAAAAAAGGGCAGGATATAACAAAATGATACTTGGAAGAACATTCGGTTCGACATCGCATAACAAGTCCTTAAAGTATACAAATATGGAGCTGCACTAGATCTTTTAATATCCAAATTATACAACAGTTTTAAAATAGCAATAAGTGTCATGGATACAACTTGATACATTAGAAAAAAATCTATAAGGATCTAGGCATAAACCCTGTGATTAGATTGATTGGAGAGATTTGAAAAATTGGGATAATATATATTTTACTGTACTAGAATATTTGAGGTTTCATCTTGTCCATTATTTGCAGTTTATTTATTTTGTAACTTTTAGCCATTCATGATTTTTCACTGAGAATGCTTCTTAGAAATTTCTTATCCCAAATACCCTGCCTTTCTTCTTTTACTGTATTATTCTACATCTATGAATATACAACTATTAATGGAAAAATTGGGTCACGATAGACCATTTAATAATATACAATTGGATAACCTATTTTTATCAGCTCGAATAATTCTTGACCATAGAAGTACCTATTTTTATCGCCGAAAAACCTTACCAGACTATCAAATGTAATATGTAATATCACGTAAAAAATTCTGAAGAAAACTAATAAAGTGGAAGCCTGAATGCGCAAGATCCGGCGAGCATGGTGCCTGTGGCAGTATATTGATTGATTGATTTATTTATTTAGCATTTCTTGTTGCTATTTTGTATAATACATAAGTATAGAATTTCAAATTAAATATTAAAGTATATTCTAATTAGGATCCAATAGCTTTTTTACGGGCGATCAAATGTGTGTGGTCTTACATAGTCGCGATAAAATCCCACAATTAGTATACACTTAAATTGTTTTATTCCTTCGTTCCTTGGCTCGAAAAACACGGCGCCTTCTAAATTTCGCCAGTGAGAGCATAACTTTCCTTTGATGAATATCTGCTTTCGATAATATTTAGAGGTTAGGATCAAGACCATTTTCGCACCAAATTATTATAAACGATCCACTTTCCATCACCAATTATCAATTGTATTAAAAAAAGAATCGTCTTCCTCGCAATTAAGAAGAATATCAAAGAACGACACCGTTCACGTATCCTAGCTTTTCCACGGCGGTGAACGTTTGAATGAAATTTCTCGCATCGGGTGTCATAGATTTGACTCAATCAACACCTTAATTTGTTGTCATCAACAAGCATGGAATTTCGTGAACTATTGTTAGCACGTTCTTATAGAGAACTTCTTCCCTTTACAGAAGTAGAGTAAGAGTGGAATTTTTCGAAAATGCTATTTTGGTCTTCCATTTTCAACTTTCTATAAAATTTGTCACTCAACAAAATACTCGATTTTTTTTCAAAAATGAAATTAAAGCTGTCATCTGTTATATGTTATTCCAATTTATGAAGATGAACTAGTTGTCAAAATGGGTCATGACGTTATAGATCTGCCCTCTTTTACTACTTTCGTCGGCGTTTATACTTAATCTTCTTGTTTCTACCTACTTGCTTTCTACTTTGTTTCTACTTAATCTTCTTGTTCAAGTACCAATACTTAAATATTTGCAGTTTCTTGCTTTGGTATCTTATGATCAAGTTTTTCCCCTAATTTTCAAACAAATTCTTTGCATTGTACGAGACCTACATCGTCTTTCCATTTTCATTTACTTTTCTTTACTCTCGCTTATTTCTAAGTAGCCTTGTAATTTTTCATCCCATATATTGGATTACTTTTGGCGCTACTATATACTTAACTTTTAATTACTTTCTAATAACGATATTTAATGTTAAAAATGAAAACATTTTATTCGATTCTAAACCAAAAAATGTGGAAATGTAAAACATTTTCTGAAAAATGTTCTTACAACAGTAATTGGGAAGTTTCAGATTGCGTAATAGAAAATAAATGAGTCAAAATATTTATAAATTATAATCATAAATATAATGCTTTAGAACGATTAGGAAAATACTTACGAACAGTAATTTGGAAACGCAATTTATAGTCATATAGCGGCGTACAAACATTTTACAGTCTTTATGCATAATGAATTAAGTATGGGTTTTCCTCCTCGACAAGTCTGAGAGTCGTAAAATTATGCACCTAATTGCTTATGTCTCTCGAAGCGTTAAGACTTGCGAAACCGCAAGTTGCGTCCGTTTAATGAATACAGTTGGTCCACATTTTAAACACTTCACTTAGTCTTAACTGTATGTCTGCCAGACTTGAGAAAAAGTATGCCGTTTCTTTAATTCCGGCGTCTTTTATCCATCATTTACTATATTTTAAATACATACTATGGAAGTCGTAAATTTTGATTTAATTCTTTTAATCGGTGAATGCTAACGAGGATTTTTACATGCAGCGAATGAAATATGTAGAACATCAACACTGCCTTAAAGTTTTCTTTCTATTTTAGATAAATTATGCTTTCAGTGAACAAATATCCATACACGCTGATCAAAAAATATAAATATTGCCTATAAAAATACATATAATTTAGTATTTTTGATATAATTATAAAATTTTGGTTTCTGCTATTCATAACAATAGACAAAGGAAGTTGGTTTGATTTAGCTGATTATACAAGCAAATTTCTTTTAATTTTAGCTAGTGAATTACGAGTAAATATATGCAATCTCACCAATTTTAAATAATACTTCAGTAAGTATTGTGAAATCGTGAGAGAGAGTGAACTATAAAAATGCTTAAAATACGAGCAGAGAAAAACTATCCAGTGGATTTCCCTATCTGATATATTTTCGACTGTTCCTTCAGATGATTGGAACCTATGGAGCCCATTCTTGATTTTCGGAAAGGTAAAGAAATCGTTGGGACTTAGGTCCAGATTGTACGGAAGACGGTCCAATAATTCGATGTATTATTGCGTTAAAAATTCAATTGTCTTGCGTGCTGTGTGCCAACTTGCAGTGTCATGGTAAAGGATGATTCATCGTTCGGGGTTGGTTTTTCGAAGCTCAGCGATAACTTGCAACAAACAAATGGTTGATCTTGTAGAGGAATTGTTGTTACATGGCCTGTTTCCGAGACAAATGTCGCCATCATCAAGGGTCACTTTTGGTGCGTAACTCGGGACCTGGCCTTCAAATATGATTGTTCTTTGGGTGCGTTCTTATATATCATGACATGATAATTACAATGCTCCAAACCAGAACATCGTACCTGTTCTCTTTCCGAAGTTATACGCATCTTTAGAACGCCATCATCAAGGGTCACCTTAGGTGAGTAACTCGGGACCTGGCCTTCAAATATTATTGTTCTTTGGGTGCGTTTTTATATATTATGACATGATAATTACAATGCTCCAAACCAGAATATCTTTTTGGAGTCACTTCGACACCGGATGATTTTTGTCAGCTTCTTTTCACCTTAGAACACCCAAACAGATGACTGACATTTATTTTCTGGCTCGTATGAGTAAATCCAAGATTCACCAACAGTGACAATGTAAACGTTTTTAGAGTTTCCAGCGTTGAAGCAATTCACCCTAGCTGCTTTCTGTTCTTCGGTAAACAGATGCAGTATCTAACGGAAAACTAATTTTACAATTCTTTATGCAAAATTTTTTGATTTGAGGTCTTTGAAATCCCCAATAATGCTCCAATCTGGCGATATATCACATGTCGATCTTCGTTGATGATCTTGGGCACAGTATCGATATTTTCCTGAGTAACTGCCGTTTTTTGGTGAACCTGTTCTTGGATCGTATCTAAAACTAATCCGTCCGCGTTTGAATTCTCCGTACCAACGAGAAATTATTGGCTGATGTGCTTCATTAGCGAAAACAGAAACTAACACAGCGAGGCATTCTTGTTGAAATAATCATCTTCGAAAATTATAAAAAATGATTCCGCGGAAATGTTCTCGGCTTAATTCCATTTTTCAGCTATCTTGTCAATTTTGACAGTTCGTAATAGCTACAACACTACACGTATCGCACTGAAACTTTGGATTTAGGTCAACAAAAGATGGAGGTTATTTTTGAGTACTGACGTTTGATTGATTAGTAGCGCCCTCTATATCACACTATGTGGAACTTAAAAGACATCCCACGTACTAGCTAACTTTTTAAAACGATTCACTGAAAGAATAAAGAGATACCAATAAGAAAAATTTATAAGGAATTTTACATAAAATAATTCAGGAACATGTAGTTAAATAATGTGGAATAAAAAGCTAGCGTATAATGTAAATATTCTGTAATTATTACTTCCCTAATTTATACAGATATTGCCACGACCAAGATTAAAGTTCGGTCAAAATAATAAGAAAATTGTATTGGTGGAATGATATATTCTAATGTTATACTTTGTTATTTGCACTGTAAGTAATGTCTTCAGTTTTACAAAATAAAAAATTATAAACGAATGTAAATTACAACAGAAATTGTTTTACGAAAGACGTTTTTTCTTTTTTGCCCCACTAATTCTCTTCGCCGAATAAAAAGTCCTTAAATACGGTTAATTTGCCTAATTTATACTGGCCGCATATGTAGAAAATATAAAAAGTCGTCTAATTTAATTAAAAACACAAAACATTTGCAAAAGCGCCATTCCGCTAATGTCCCTTTATTCCGCCTCTACCTGGCCGTTTTCACTTATATGTATGTTCCCACATGTTGCACTATAGTTTTGCAATTAACTTGGGACTTCTGTGCGGAATATATACGAGAAACCGAAACCAACGTGAAACTCCCTTACTAACCCTTTTCTCCAACAGATTTAAATTGCAAATACACAGTGAGAAAAGCGTACGAATGAAAATTGTAAGTCGATTTTTTTAACTTTCTATAAGTAGTAAGAAGATATCTAAACAACAATAATAATTCAAAATAAATATTTTAGGTCTTCATTTCAATGATCTTCTTATGTTGTTATATATTTGTATTTATTGCCCATTGCAAAATTTTTCTTTAAATATTTCTAACTTCTTACTTCAAAAGTATGTTGATTAAGAAGATACATATAAAAATTCTAATGATAATTGTCAGAATTGAGGGATATTCGACCCAAATATTTATTTACTAGGATAATAATTTAAAGTAAAGTAAACGTGCTTGAAAGTTAAATAAATGTTGTTGACATTATTCACTAAATTAACGTTAAAAGAATCTTCGAATGTTAATAATACGTCGTTTACTACATATGTTTCAAGGAATACACCTATCATCAGGTAAGCTTGTGTTATTAACGAATGTTATCTTTGTAAATAATGGAAAAGCATTGCTTCATGATTAATTCTATTAATCTTTATCTAAGCTTATACAGGACGTACTAAAGTATCTTAGTAGTGTAATAATGGCATTTTGCACTATTAAAATCACGTCCATTATTTGATGAAATTAGAAACATTATCTCATAGGACTATATGCAGAGTAGTTTCTTTTTGCGAACAAAAAGGGTTTGCAGTTGAACGAAAATGCAATATACAGTCTGCCGCAGAGGAAACAGAACTTTTATAAAATAGTAATTCTTAGTGGCGCCATCTGTTAAAAAAAATATGCGCCAGTAAGGTAGACCTTTCTCCAATGTTGTTTCAAAATATCATGACATTTGCATCGTTGAAAGCCGAGAAATTATGAATAAAGTAACAGTGTGTATTTATCATTGGCCGAAAAATTAATTTTGAACAAAGAACAAATATTAAGTTCTGTTTTAAACTAGATAAATTGTTTACTAAAACGTTTAATTTCATGGAACAAGTGTATGGTGATGCGTATTTATCACCTACGAGTGCGTATGAGTGTTATAAACGATTTAAAAACGGTCGCACGGACTTAAATGACGACAAACATCCTGACGCAAAAAAATCTGCGGTTACGGAAAGTAACATCGAACTTGTGCGTGAATTTATCAAAAATGAGCCGATATCCTCGTTGCGATACATGGGAATGGAATTAAATACTTCCAGAGATTCAATTCATCGTATTTTGACACAGCATTTGGGACTGAGAAAGATTTCTGCAAGGTTTGTACTACATTAGCTAATTAAATTCACCATTATACAGAATTGGTTAAAGACTCAAAAAAGGACGAAAACTTCAGGTATTCCCTTGTAAAGGACGACGAGACGTGGTTTTTTCAATATGATACAAAGACTAAGCGTCAAAACTCTGAATGGAAGCCTCCAAACGAAGAAAGACCGAAAAAAACCGTTTGGAGAAGTCAAAAGTGAAGACAATGTTGATTTGTTTTTATGATTCGAAAGGCATAGTGCACAAAAAGTTTGTACCAATTAGTCAAACAGACAATGTAGTATATTATGTTGGTGTTATGAAGCGTCTTTTGTCGCGTATTTGTCGTGTGCGCCCTCAATATCGTGAAAATGATAGCTGGCGTTTGTTACATAATAATGCACCATCTCATCTCTCAACGCATATCACTGATTTTCTAACTACGAATAGCATTTTAACCATCAACCATTCACCGTATTCACCGGATTTAGCCCCCTGTGATTTCTACCTATTCTCCAAATTATAGCTGCAGATGATAGGACAGCGTTATGCCGACGTCGAAGCCATTAAAAAGGCGTCGACAGCGAACTTAAAGGACATCTCTAAAGATGAACTTAAAAATGCATTCGACACGTTAATTGGCCGTGCAAAACCTTGTATTGAAGCCGAAGGCAACTACTTTGAATAAAGTAAATGAATTTTACCGAAGTAGTGAGTTTTTGTTTTTATTTTATAAAGGGTCGGTTTTCTCCGCGACAGACTGTGTATTGGAAACAATTTACACAGCTTTGTAATTTATCAGCAAAACAATTAAAATAAAGTTGAACTTATTTCCATGATGTCTCACTGTTTTGTCGAGCACTGTATACATCTTTCGTTCAATATGTATTACTTCCGCTGTGTATAACGCGGAAATATTCTCATATGAAATAATTTCAATTTCATATCTTAACGATAAAAATGGAACAAACGTTAGATATATTTCATACTTAGAATACGTTACATTTCCACTCTAGCCGAATATTTGTATAAAAGCGTAATTCACTGGAGACCAAAGCTGATACTAAAATTTATTTTGCAAGCTTTTCACGCAACAAGTAATACTGTTATCAATATCAAAGTAAATATGTAAAAAACGAAAAAAATGTGTTTTATTATACACGAATTGTGGAGTCTATGCTAGCAATATAAAAGTCGTCCGTAATATTTATATTCTATGTATTATTCATCAGTTAAATTTATGCCACAAGCGGGCAAGCTTTTTCAATGTAAATATATACGATACATTTAGTATATATTTTTTTGTGTTGGTGTCATAGATATGTACGCATACACAAATATGTTCAATTTAGTGTAGTGCCGCAACAGATTACAATAATTACACATGCAATTTGCCATGCTGAATTATGGAGCTTCTGTGTTACGCCATCATTAAATTTTTATCGTAATCCAAGCAATTTATCTAGGTTTTATCTGTTAAAGTAATCTTAATTCAATTTGGGTATTTTGATTCGAAAGTGACAAGTAATTATGAACGTCTCGTGAATACGGAATAAGTGTTTTTGACATTGGCATTAGTTTTACTGTATGTAAATAATAGTTGTGTGACCTAAAACAAAATACGTACCTACATTTCAATTTTATTACAGATATTGTTTTGAAAATTTAATTTGGGCATGTTTATACATGGATTTTATTTTCTATTATTTCTACATTTTTAAAAGTTAGGTATTGTTAAGGTACTCACTGGTTTGAGAGCCCTATTTAATTAGAATAAAACACATAAATGTTTTACACAATTTTATTTCGAACATTTACGTGTTCTGTATATAAAGAAGCATGTATAAATAAAACAATTCAAAATACCTCGCTCCGCATTCAACGCATTGAGGTACCCATGCACCCCTCATAGAATGGAAATGTTCGACACTGTCGATCTTGCACCTATTGGGGAAGCGTCATGCAACTATTCGGCAGCGACAGTGACGCGCCCGGTCAGGTGGGTCGGCCTCAGTCCCCTGATATACGATGTGTACACGAGAACGAAAGTTGATGCCGGTCAGTACACGTGCGTTAGTTTGCGAATAAGAAAAAATGAATATAATTTCTATGCAAAAGACGTTATATAACGAACGTAATAATAATAAAAAAACATATATTCTAAAATAAAAGCAAAATATTTTGATTTTAATAAATTTAATAAATGATGGTGAAATCAGAGTTATTCGGGTACGTAGACTTCCGCGGTCGTGGTCCATACTATCTTCTTCTGGTCTTCTGGGCTGGAACCGCATCACTGGTATTACTGCCGACGTTTCGTACCCACTCGTATGGGACATCTTCAGGGCTCAACTACTGCTACTGTTTGTTGCACTGAAACTGCAGTTTCAGACTTGATTATAGACTCAAAAAATGACGAAAACTTCAGGTATTCTATTGGAACTGGCAATGAGACGTGGTGTTTTCAATAGGATCCAGAGACCAAGCGTCGAAGCTCTGAATGGAAGCATCCAAGCGAAGAAGGGCCAAAAAAAGCCGTTTGGGGAAGTCAAAAGTGAAGACGATATTGATTTGTTTTTATGATTAAAAAGTAATAGGGCACAAAGAGTTTGTACCAACTAGTTAAACAATAAATGCTGTATATTGTCTTGCTGTTATGAAGCATCACTGATTTTATAGCTACAAATGGCATTTTAACCATTCACCGTATTCACCGGATTTGGCGCCCCGTAATTTCTATCTATTCTCCAAACTACATTTGCCGATAAGAGGACAGCGTTATACCGACGTCGAAACCATTAAAAGAGCGTGGACAGCGATCTTGAAGGACATCTCTAAAAGATTAATTTAAAAATTCATTCGACATGTAATTGACCGTGCAAAACGTTGTATTGAAGCCGAATGCGACGACTACTTTGAATAAAATAAATAAATTTTACCAAAATAGTAAGCATCTGTTTTTATTTTAAAAAAGTTCCGTTTTCTCTGAGACAGGCTGTGTATAACGTATAGAATTTATATTTAGATATTGAGGTGTAAGCCCAAGAAAGAAAAAGAGTATTAATTTCTTACCTCAAAATTGAGAAAATTACTAAAGTAGAAGATATGACATGGATATTGAGAATATGCTGCCCTAATCTGCAGCTTTAGTTGTATTTCCTTAACAGGTTTGTAGCATATTCTTTGTATCTCATTTATCGTTTCCGAATTTAAATATAATATTTGATAGTATCGATACCGGTCAGTTAGTTCTTACATAAGTCATAAAACAATAAATTGCTTTACATTTTCATTAACTTCATTAACTAACTCATTTTCAATGTTACACGCAAGTATATATATAGAAATGCCATATATGTACTTGTGGGTGAAACACAATAATTATAATGTTTTTAATATAAAGGGGATCATCTTTATTATAGTAGTACATAAATTAGATAGAGTATAATACTACGTCTTCCTTTTCAGTATTAAAGAGCGTCTAAGACGGAGATATCTGCATAAAAATATGCAGAGGATATAACCTTCAACTATGTAAGATAAGAACTACCTCACGTTGTTTGCTATATCATGTTGACAATTAAGTAAATTAGTTAATTCGCGAGGATATGTTCGGTCTTGGTCTTTGCATTCTCTAAGACGAAAGCCTTAAGTTAATCGGCCGCCGGTGCCCAACCCAAAAGATAAATTTATTAATATACTAATACTAAGTGGTATATAACTGAAGCGTTGGGCATTTGATTTACTTAAGAGCTTCAATTTAGCTGGGCAAGGAAATTAAAGTTACACACGGGGAGACCTATTTGCTAATTAGACAGTGATAATGTATACAAAGAGGAAACCCTTGTTACCGTTGACATAAAACGAGAGAAAACGGGGGGAGGAAGCGATTGCTATGTATGTATATTTTCTTCTGCACTTTTTCCAATTAGCACGAATGAAGGAAATCGATACATAATCAAACAGTCGATGAATACATTAATTTTAGAATAAAACGCATTTGTTCATATTTATATTCGCGAGAATTCCTTAGAATTGTTTGTTAAACCCAAGAAAGTGAGTAAAATTAAAGCAGATGGTTACTCATCATAGGCAACCCATAAAGATTTACTTATTACAGTGAAATTATAATATTAATTAAAAATTATTGACAAATGTATGCTAGGAATACCACCAACAAGCAGCATTTAAAACAGTAGCATATTTCGCATATACTCGTATGAAGAACACAAACAGTTAAACAATATATTAGAATTTACTCGGTCCTAATTTTATTGCATACCTAATATATAAGTGCAGCTGCAAATTATTCATAATAAAAATACTATATAATAGGATCCTCACATAGATTTAATTTTTGTACTATTTTATTGATCAAAAACATAAAATTCCAACAACAACCATGAACAGAATAGTATTTATTAAGGTGTCTATTATCCACTAGCTCGATAGAATTTAACCCATTTCTAGCCGCTGTTGAGTATATATATATCAATGAAAATTTAAAATACACAATCTGTCGCAGAGGAAACCGAACTTCTTTAAAATAAAAACAAAAGCTTACTATTTTGATAAAATTCATTTGTTTTATTCGAAGTAATCGCCCTCGGCTTCAATACAAAAATTTGCACGGTCAATCAAAACGTCGAATTAATTTTTGTGTTCTTATTTAGAGACGTCCTTTAAGATTGTTCTCAACGCCTTTTCAATGGCTTCGACGTTGGCTAATGATGTCCTTTCATCGGCAAATATAGTTTGGAGAATAAATAGATAAAAATTATAGGGGACCAAATCCGGTGAATACGATGAATAGTTGATGGTTAAAATGCAATTTGTAGTTAGAAAATCAGTGATAAGCGTCGAGTGATAAGATGGTGCATTATCATGTAACAAATGCCTGCTACCGTTCTCACCATATTGAGGGCGCACACGACGAATACTTTCCAAAAGACGCTTCGTAATACAAAGATCATAAAAACAAATCACTATGCGGTCCTTCTTCGCTTGGATGCTTCCATTTAGAGCTTTGGCGCTTGGTCTCTGGATCACATTGAAAACACCACGTCTCATCGCCACTTCCAATAGATTACCTTTTCGTCCTTTTTTCTCTTTAATCAAGTCTGTACAATGTTGAATTCAGTTAGCTTGTGTAGTACAAACCTTGTACAAATCTTTTTCAGTCCCAAATTCTGTGTCAAAATGCGATTATTGAGTCTTTGGAAATATTTAATTCCATTCCCATGTATAGCAATGAGAATTTTTTCACACACAAGTTCGATATTACTTTTCATAACAATAGATTTTTTTGGACGAGGATGTTCGTCGTCATTTATGTCCGTACGAGCGTCTTTAAATCGTTTATACCACTCATACACACTCGTACGTGATAAACACGCATCACCATACACTTTTTTCATCAAATTGAACGTTTCAGTAAACGATTTACAAAGTTTAAAACAGAAATTAATATTTGCTCTTTGTTCAGGTTTCATTTTTCAACCAATGCCAAATACACAGTGTTACTTTATGCGCAGTTTCTCTGCAAATGTCATGATATTTTGACATTACATTGGTAAAAGACCTATCTTACCGACCTATATCTTTTTAATAGCACCACTAAGAATTGCTATTTTAAAAAAGTTCAGTTTTCTTTACGACAGACTGTGTATATACAATTACATTTAAACCTGCTTTCAGTTGTTAATAACAGAACTGTTATAAAAAAAGATAAACAAGATAATATTAAATTATACAGTTGGCGGCAACAAATATGGATCAGTTTTGACTTTCAAATAATATTACTATTTATATGACTTGCTGTAATGCTTGTCGGGCAAGGAAGTGTCTATAATAAAAGATTTTGTAGATTTTTTCACAAAGTGAAAGTTTACATAATATTTGAGTTTTAATGATATATGTATATACATATAAGTTACTTTTATTTATGCCTGAATGCCAAATACACACTGTTACTTTATGCATAATTTCTCTGCTTCTAATTATGCAAATGTCAAGATATTTTGACATAACATTGGTGAAAGATCTAACTTACAAACTCATATTTTTTAATAGATGGCGCCACTAAGACTTACTATTTTAAATAATTTTAGTTTTCTTTGCGACAAGCGGTGTATTTCCGATTTTCATTCATTTGCTGATGGCCTCTTTGTCAATGCGTCTTTATTATTAAGTATGGATTTGTTCCATGGATTATTTTGTTTTTCCAGGTTTCTATTTTATAGTTGTTGGTTATTATGTGTTCTTCTGCATTAAAATTTATATTATTGAGATTTAATAGTGTGATTTTGTTATCTGCTTCTGTTATTGTTTTGTGAAAGGTATTATTCCTTATGGTCAGAAAGTATAGTTCTTTATTTTGAATGTGCATTTTTGATATCAACGAAAGCTTGTCATCTTTCTTTGGGTAATATTCTAATCTTTGTAAATTCTACTGCAAAATGTTGATGATGTATATTATTATTATTATTATTAAATATTATTATTTAATTTAAATTATTTAAAATTTAGACCGTCTATTCTTATGATACAGTTCCAGGTTACATATAACCAGAAAACAATAGTATATTTGGCATATTTAAAAATATAGTAAAATATTAAATGAAATTATGTAGTAAATGTCACTTTGTTCTAAGTTTTAAACAGAATGCAAAATGTAACAAAGAAAATAATAATAAATTCCTAAACGTCGTATTGTTTTTTGCTTTCTTTAGTTTCACAGGAGGAGTCTAAATATTTTTTAAAACCACTAAAACCCCGAAGATATATATGAAGGAGTAAGAACCGCGAACGAAAACGGAAGCCCCAGCACAACAGACTTATTTATATTTCTGTTTGTGAATCCAAAATAAAAGTCACCTAAATCGCTTTTTATTTCCCCGCGCACTAAACTCCCTTAATTCTTAATTGCTTACTGAAGCAGTAGTTAATTTAATTTATATTTGGTTAAGCAATAAAATCAGGCGGGTGGGTTGTAGAGAGAACGTAGTAAGTCGGAGAGAACGGAGGAACGATGAACAAATACAAACGCTAGGGTGAATACATGATCTATGTCCTGGTCAGGACTCGTGGAAGGGTGGTTAAGAACGCGGTGCTCCAAGACATTAATATTCCCGCGTTCGTTACATGTGTTGGACACACTCTGACCACCAAGGCGGGTTCGTTAGCAGAAAAGGGGTTAGATGGAGGAAGTTGACCCACCCACACAACGATTCTAATATTATCATGACACCCTTTTAAATGGTCAAGTTAATTAAAATATTCGAACTTTGTTCTTCTTTTTTCAAATTAAAAACGCCGTCCGATATGGAATTACTTAATAAGTATGGATTATTTACAGCTTTTAAAACTTTCCTACTTTTGAATTATTTATTTCGTTAAGTAAAAATTGGTTAAAAAGTTAATATTATAGAGGCGTAACTATCTGCTTTGCCTATTTGAATTTATCGATTGTCATTTAACAGCAGAAGCTCAGGATTAAACCTTGCGCTAAACTAAACTTCTTGAGTCTAATTTAAAAATTTACTTAAAAATATGTTCTGCTATTATCATTTTCTCAGAATATATATTTCTGTCAATCTTCATATGGTTTAGAAATTTGTTCGGGTTTAATACCACACTATTCTACATATAAAACATAATACACATTTTGTAAAAACAAATTGCACAGAATAATAATAAATTAAAATACATAAATTTGTTGGTTGCTTTCTGTAACGGTACGTGTAAATTTTTTGATAGATGATCTTCGTTTTCTATTTATTTTCAATGGATTCAAATAAAGACGTTACGTAATTGGTATTTTTGATAGTATATGTATCATGATAATTCTCAGAAGGGAAATCTTAGTACTTTATGGTATTTATATTAATGTAGTTTAAGTATTATATATTTATGTGTATTTTCCCTTAATGTATTATTAACGTGGTTCTCAGAACGGATCTAATTTTACAAGGGCTATAAACTATAAATGTATTATATATTCCGAATACATCTATACTTATGTTATAGTTTCAATTTTAACAAAAAGCAATAATTACTAATCCTTTAAATATAGCTCATATCCCTTTTAGGTACACTTGTTGCACCTATTAAATATACATATATTTATATAGTGTATAATAATATTGGAGAAAAGAACGTCTGAAATGAAGATCACCTGCAATTTAACAAGATAAGCGCTTATAGCTATCAACAGAGAATATACCTGGCGTGTTTCTTAAGTGAGGATCGTTTTGTTGGATACACTAATAGGTGGTGCTCGCGCCGCAACAACTGCTTGCGTCTTTGGTAACAACTGTGGTCAGTTGCGGCTGTGTAGGTAAACTGTACTGTTCTGTGTCTTTCAAATGTTTAGGATTATAGAATCACCTGCCCCGTGCGAGATAACACCATAATTGTGGAAGCCAACAGCCAAAGCCTGCGAGGGCTACGCAGAACGATTTAAAACAAAAGACGCGGCATGCTGACCGAGAGAATTTTGCTACTCCATGACAATGCAAGGCCTCACACCGGCTCAGATTCGAGCTTTATTGGACTCTTTTGGCTGGGAAGTTTTGGACACTCCCCTATAGCCTAGAGCATACGCCGAGCGATTTCCATCTTTTCCGCTATCCAAACATCATTTCGGAGGCAACCACTACAATGATGACGAACACGTGAAAACGGCCGTGACCTCCATGTTACCGGAGCAGGCAGCAAGTTTCTTTGAAGAGAGTACTCAAAATCTAGTTGTAAGGTTTGATAAGTATTTAAACAAAATTGGCAGCTATGTTGAAAAACATCCAAAATAGACGACCGGTGTTTATTTTCTGGTGCGTATGAGTAAATCCAAGATTCATGACCACTAACAATGTTGTACACGTTTTTAGTTTCCGCGTTGAAGCGATTTAGAATTTTTTGTCACCAATTCACCCTAGCTTCTTTCTGTTCTTCGGTTAACAGATGCGGTATCCAACGGGAAACTAATTTTTTTACACACAATTCTTGATGCAAAATTCTTTGAAATACCCAATAACGTTTCAATCTGGCGATATGTCACATGTCGATCTTCGTTGATGATCTTGCGCACAGCATCAGCGTTTTTCTGAGACACTGTCGGCTTTTTGGTGAACCTGCTCTTGGATCGTCTTTCATCCGCCCACGTTTAAATTCTCCATACCAACGAGAAATTGTTGACTGATGTGGTGTTTCATTACAGAAAACAGAAACCAACTCGGCGAGGCATTCTTGTTAAGACAATTGTCTTCGAAAATTTTAAAAAATTATTCCGTGAAAATGTTCTCGGTTTGTTGTCTTGTCAACTTTGACAGTTCGTTGCAGCTACATCACTACACGTATCACACTGAAACTTTAGATTTAGGTTAACTAAAGATGAAGGTTAATTTTTCCTAGTGACATTTGACTAATGGCGCTCTCTATGTCACACTATGCAAAACTTAAGAGTCATCCCACGTACAAATCACACAGACGCATTATTAGATGTTTTGTAATTTCTTTGTAAACTGGGTTTTGTTCGTGTTAGACCTTCAAGGAGTGGAAAGGAGTTAAATAAATATTGCCGGCCACATCGATGATATCAAAAAAAAATCAATAAAAAGATTAAATAGTTTTTAAAATAAATCGTAACTTTATATATTCATTTAATTAATATATTACAATAATACCAAGAAAGTGTTTTAAGTAAATAACATATTAAAGCATCGAAGCAATTTACGCGTTTCAAAAAAATATTTCAAACATTACTAGATTACAATTCCATAAACATAAGTAGTTGAAACAAGGAAAAAGCTAATTAAACATTGTCGGAGATACAACAAAACAGAAAGCCTCAAGGACCGTGGTGGTTGAACCTGCTGGGACCTTGGTGTCTAGCCGATATTTTTCTTCTTGACATACTTCCACTGATCGTCAATCCACCTACCTGGTGTACTCACTATTAAATTAGACGAAGCGCCTCTCGCTTTCTCTTTTCAACGTTCGCGACCGCCTAAGAAAATCCATAAATGTTGACTCCGTAGCATAAAATTATATTTTCGGACTACTATCGATCACCGAGAAATAAGAATACGCCCACATTTGAAAAATATACTTCAATAATAGTCCGCTATGTTAAAGAACTGAAACAATAACACGCTAAACCCACCGGTAATTATATATAAGATGGGGCATTTAATTTAACTCCGTGGAACGTATATTGGCCAGTACTTCTTTTATTTTTTTTACGTCAAGTAATTATTGAAAGTATCCATTCTAACAAACAAATGGATATACTTGATCATCAAATATACAGGGTTAACGTTAATAAGGATAATTATTATTATTAGTTTGGTCATTGGCAAAATTTTAGTGCACTTACTCAAATACATATATAAATAGTCAGTAAATAAATAATTTATTACATTATGTGAATCCGAAAACCTTTGTACAAGCATAAATACAAGGAAATATTGCAACTTCTGTCTTTCTCGTTCCTCGACGCTTTCCCCTTAACGGTCACCAAAATTAAGTTCATTTAAAGATAGATTTTTGTTTGCCTTTTAAGAGACCACTTCAATTTCAAAATAACATCTACGAACACTTTCGCAAAAGATACTGAAAATGTCGTTTTTTCTCTTACATTTGAACTAAGAAATATCAATCTACTTCTTGTCGTTGTGCCTTGTCCATTACCGAACTTTTAAAAGAATGTTAAAAGAAATCATTCTATTATTAATAACAGCCTATCTACTACATATGTATGTTTCACCGATATCACGGATCGTCAGGCAGATTTGTGTTATTAATGAACGATTCCTTGGTAGCGTCTATCATATCATTTCGATACAGAAAAATAATGAATAACAAAAGCGCCTCCCTCTGTCGTCCACTATACTGAACGACAAAGCGAGAAACGCGTCTATCTCGCTTGTCGATAACTACGTTATTAGAGCGTATAAGACAGACGCATTGCGTAACGGCTGTTTAAAATTTGGACAGTCACCATAAAAGGGTGACAGAATTAGAATATGATGCTATGTTTCCCCGGAAGATGGTGCTAGTAGTTAGATCTCATTTCACAACAGTTAATGAAGAAATACATGATTCCAAACCGTATCAAATAATAATAATAATAATCTTTAATGCCCAACAGTTACACAGACCATTTACAGGACATAATGTACTTAAAAATAAAATTAAAATTAAAAACAAAAATAGGTGCAGTTAATGTAATACAAAGAAAAATGAGAATCCAATTAACAAAAACATATACACACTTATAATAATGTAATCCAAGTCATTTAAAAAAAACTGAACGAACAATGATAGATGCAAATGAACGAAAGATATCCTCGTATAATACATTGGTATTTCTGGACATATGTATGTACCAGTGGAGCCTTGTAGAGAACATTGGTTCTTGCCCTAGCTATTGAGAAGGTTGCCGATGATCTAGTATCAATACTAAGCACGAGGAAATCAACCTGGAACAACAGCACAGAAGAATCAATAAAATTATTTATTAATTTATAAAGAAAACTGCCACTAGCTTTCTCCCTGCGTATACCAAGAGAGTGAAAATTGTGTCTAGTAAGTAGATTCTCATACGTCGAACCAAAGGCAGGATAATGTCCATCAATCCTGTAGGATAAATATTTAAAGAACCTCTTTTGAATACGCTCCTGGAGTAAGTGCTGGTAATGGTAAAGTGGGTACCACAAAACTGAAGCATATTCCAATTTGGACAGGACAAGGGAACCGCGAAAAACCTTCAAAATGTGCAAGCTACTGAAACCCCTGCAAGAACGAATAAGGAACCCAAGACCTCTGGAAGACGACGAAGCTATGCTACTTATATGCTTCGAAAAGCTAAGATGCGAATCGAACAAAACTCCAAAATCCTTGAAGTTGTGTACTCTAGGTATAATGGATTGCCGAACATTGTAGTTATAGTAAAGCGGAGTATTACTTCCACTAAAAGAGAGCAACACATTTGTCGATGTTGAACTTTATCTGATTGTGGGTGCACCAATCGTCAATAATGCACAGATTTGATTGAAGATTAGTACTGTCGTCAAGTGAATTAATACAGCTGAAGATCTTTAGATCGTCGGCGTAAGCTAACACTCTGCAGTCAAGACGTTGCAAATAAAAGGATCATGATAGAAACATAAGAATCTACTGTAATACAACTTTCCATATCAGAAACGTCGCAAGCTTTAAATACGCTTTACAATTGCTTTCAACGTAAAACTATTTACTTATTATTCTCACATTTTTTTTTATTATTATTAAAAATAATTCTAAAATTATTATCATTCCTGACCAAAATTAAGCATTTAAACATTTCATTGATTTCGATTGTTAGAGAAAGAAGGATTTAAACAACATTAGTTTTCATTTTTATACTTAAGTGAAACTTGTGGTTTTAATAAAATATCAATTAGATAGGATATTGACAGAAAATTGTGTTAATATTTGTTATATACGTGCATTTAACAGATTATTTTAAAAATTCAATTTAACCAAAACAAATCATCCTTTCAAAAAATCCTCCCATCAAGGAAAAGCACGCCGAACCATAATTTTTCACAACACATTATAAAGTCCATCTGAAGTGACCAAAATTCACATTTAGCGTAAGTAATGTGACACTTTAATGACTTTGCGGTTAAATGCTGTTTAAAAGTTATGACTTATTGGGCACTAAGACGTACACATGCTTGGCCTCCACTACGGTAACATCTGTTTTTAGAGAAGGAGGAACTAACTAAAAGACCACAGAATAGGGCACTGGTCACTACAGAAAAATATCGTACAAATATGGAAAGGGGTAAGTCGTACAAGTTGCCGCTAACTGTCCTCGCTCTTGAATGTTCAGTAACCGCAAAGATCCATTTACTGCTTTCTGTAGAACAATTGTAATGTCCGCGAATACTGTGTATTTTTAAAATTACCGCCGCGTTAAATAAAACTGATATTAAGGTTCGTTTTTATACTACCAACGATACATTTTTTCCCTAAATTATCACCAAAAAGCGTTTTTGTTGTTTATGTCTACAAGTGATAACTTTCAATTTGATAATACCCAAGAAAAAGTAATTATTAAAACGAAAAACATGTTCCTATATTTTCGGCTACTTATTTATGTTATCATCTCCAGTAGTTATTGTTTGTTAGTAGAAGTATTCAAAACAGGAAATTGTGTCAAGTATTTAAAGGCTTACTAGGAATTTTATCTGTATGAGTTTCATAAAATACCAAGAACTTTCAATTTTGTTTTCATGTACCACAAAAAATTGCTTTGTTGACAATCACGTTATTGTTAATACAGCATTATTGTATGTTAATATTTCCTACATATTAATTATGTGTAAAGACATTATTGTTTTTATTTATTTGTCTTACGCGTTTTATTATTATTTTTTTACATTTTGTACTGCTATGTAATAATATTGCAGTTTTCTTGCAATATTTTACTACGAGGGTAGCCGTTTATATTTCGGAAATAGCAAACAAAAATTTTTTTTTATTATTAAAAAAAATAGTTTTATTGCTTTGGAAAATATCCTCATTGAAAATCAATGCACTTTTGCATTCGTTTAAAGCAATCCGGAAAGCATTGCTGTCACTGTGAAGGCGGTATCTCCAAAATATGAGTATTGAATGCCTCAGCTGTCTCTTCCAGCGTAGAAAACCGTTGATCACGAAGTTTATTCTTCACGTGTGGGAACAAAAAGAAATCACAGTGTGCTAGATCAGAGTTGTACGGTTCATAAAATCAATGTTTTGCCCGGTCAAATACTCAGTTGTTTGAACCGACCATTGAGAGCTCGCATTGTCATGGTGGCAAATGATCTATTGTTTTCGGTTAGTTTTCCTTATTTCTTCAAAAAATATTGGTAAACAAATAGTTGTGTACCATTCGAAATTGGCCGTTCTACAACTTTCTAAAGGCACGGTTGCAACGTGACCGGCTTTTTCGAAAAAACACTCGACCATTTGTTTTGATGTGCTTCAACTGCGAACAACTTTTGTTAGTTCTGGCTCATCTTGGAATACCCACACAGTCGACTGCTGTTTACTATCGGGCTCATGCGTATAGATACAAAATTCATCACCGGTGACGACTTTATAAATGTTCTTTGAAGCACCGCCGTTGTATTTTTTGTGCATTTCTTACGATGCGAGTCCTTTTTTGAGCGGTTGTCAAATTACGTGGTACCCAACGTGAACATAGCTTCGTAACGGATTAATGTTCATGCAAGTTCTTATGCACGCTAGTGTTACTGATACCTAGATATGCTTCGCAGTCACGGTGTGTCACATGACAGTCTTACGTTATCAATTCAGACGCTGCAATAATGTTTTCCAACACAACAACATTTGTGGGACGAATTTCATGAAATTCATCGTGCAAAGAACGCCGCCCAAGTTTGAATTCACTGTACCAACGATATGCTGTTTTCGATAGCTGTAATTGAGATAATCCACGCTGAAATTTATGAAAAGTAATTGCACGAAAATGTTCACGAGTAAATTCCATTTTTTTGCTGACATAAAATTTTCAAGTTACTGTCAACAATAGAAATAGCGACCGGATAATAAAACTGTCAAGGTAAATATATTGTCAAAAATGACAAACTTGACGATGCAACCATCAGATCGGAGGCATCAACAGTGTTGGGTGTTCCCGAAATATTAACGGCTACTCTCGTATTAAAATATATCGAACAAAAAATAAATAACTTTTTCATGTAAACAATGTCTTAAATTTATTCAATACTTTATGACCACTAACAAATAAATAGGTTTAGGCAAATAGGTTTGGACAAAAATCAGATATTGTCTACTACTTCAAGTGACAGAATATTTGTGTCTTTTTACGTTCTTATTTTCCAAAAGACCTGTAAATATGACCTATTAATATAAAAATTATACTGCTTGGCCTCATGTTTTCAAATAATATCGAGTATCGACTTATTGTCTTCCACCTCCCTGTGGTGCATGCCTATAACTATGTTTGATTCCTTTATTTCCTCTTAAAGTACCTGTTAATTAAATTATTCCACCTTAAAATTTTAGAGATCTAATGAAACCCAAACGCATAAAGTTTAAAACGTATATTTCTATATTACACGTACCAGTATAGATTTGAACACATACATATTCGTAACTATAAGAAATACCATATTTGTTTCAATGTTTGGTCAAATCTCCTTTAACTTGAATAATCGCTTGAAGTCGCTTCGGTATGCTGTCGATACAAAATTGTACGATGTCTTTCTGTGTTCTTTCCAGGCTTGGTGGATATTTTCTTTTAAAACGCCTAAATTGAAATTTGGGCACGAGTAAACAATAGTTTTATAACACTTCAAACATTCTCGATTGGATAGAGTTCTGGTGAATTTCCAGGCCAGAGCAACACTGGTATACCGAAATCGTGTAAAATATTTTGGACAGAGTTCGCCGTATGGCACGAAACCTCATCTTGTGGCACCAGAAGAGTTTCTATTATATTTTTGTATCGATACTAGTTTATTGTCTCTTGAACAAACTACAAAGATTCTGCTCCAATTCCAAAAATGCATAACTGTGTCATTACAGCAGGTGACTGTCTTAACACTTTGCGCCACAGTTTCTTTTCCATAACACTCTGAAGGGGTTAGTCTCACAAATTTGATAGATTCTGTAACCATTTCGAGTTGTGACTCGTCACTCATATATCACCTGAGATTGAGAAATTAGCAGTAGTTAACACGTAATATAAGAAAACACCTTTAAAATATTTGCGATATAATTTTAAACAAAAACCTTGCTCCATTCTCCAACAGTAAAACGTTGATGCATCTTAACTCACTATAGACGATTTTTCTTCATTGTTCTGGCTAAATGTGTTTTTTTTCTAGGTCGGCGACATTTTAATCCAGCAGCGTATCATCGAGTTAGCAAGATCCGCTCTGATACCTTAATATTAAAGGACGGTAACAACTATCTGATGGAAGCTTGTCTATCTCACGAAGGAATAGTTATAAATTTTATATTCTCCTTTTGGGTGGTTCTGCGTGATCAGTGATTATGTCGTCGACCGCTTGATGTCGAGAGTAAATTTTCTTAGTTAAATGTTGTAAATCTTGTCACTGTTTTGGGTGATGATTTTACTTTTTTAGCAATTTCTCCTTTAATATACAAATCGGTCCCTAAGTGTGAAAATGTTCTCACAAAGTTTGTTCGTATTCTAAAGCAGTAAACGTCTAAAGGTTGTACAATTGAAATCATTGAAGTTACCTTCTTTGGAATTGTGAAAATTTTTACTTTCTTTTCTGATGGTACTAAACTTTTTTGCATCACTCCGATGATGCCCACTCTAGGAATCTATTAATTAGAACGGATATTGTCCGAGCTCCAGTATTTGATGAGTGCACATCTGTAAACCTATCTTTAAAATACTGAGAAGTTAGTTTTTCGGACATTGAAGTGGATATACATATATATATTAACAGGACAAAAAGTGTATTTTGCACCTGCGGCCCAGCTGCTAACTTGTTCTTTCTATTAACACGAGGAAGAGGGGACTCAAGAGCCGTCCATTTGCAGAAATTGTTGATATGATTGTGTAACTATGCCTAATAGAGGATAATTATTGCACAACGACTTCCACTGTTTTGTCCCCATGGCGGATAAGGTTCGACTGTTCGGCGGAATGCATTTCCAAATTAAAGCCACTCTCACCCGCATTTTAAACGTTGTCATGTCTAACATTGCTAATTTTAGATTTCACTTGATTAACAATTCTCTCGGCTGTGAACTGTAATTCGTCAACATCGGTGTGAGAAGTTCGTGTAATGAATTTTGTTATTTTACGAAAAACAATATAAAGAATTTTAAATATCATATTCATCAATGATTTTTAAAGAAAGAACAATCAATTCCTTCTTTAGCTAGCAGCGATCACATACCAAGGTCTATGTTGTGGTTCAGCGCATCTTCAAATTTTACAATAATATACTCTGTAATGTATCTCGGTTTATTCCTGTTACTACCAGCACAGCCAACACTTAATTCCCATCTCACAAGTTTGCCAAGTCGAATTTACCTGTGAAATAATTTGACGTCAATAGTGGAAATACTACTATTACTATTGATGGACAAAAGTATTGTAGTTGTATGTTTATGTACAAGTTTCAGCATCTTTCTCTTATATATTTATAAAAAGCACAGTGAAAGTTCATAATTTAATCGATACTTCATTTAACATGCGAATTATTTAACATTATCTTTCAATGTTGCACAGATTTCAGCGAAAATCGTTTCGCCTTTCCACTTCTCCAAAATTCAACAGCTTCCGTTTTATATTCGATATCAGTCATTCCTCTTTCCTGGGGAAACCAATCTTCATGTTCGCAATCTTCATCATATCACTATTTGGATCACGTGAACCAGTCTTCAAATTCTAGTGCTATACCTGTTTAAAATGCAGACGAAGGTTGTTCTTAAGCTCTTACAAAAATATCCCTCATGTCCTCATTCAACTCTTGTTCTTCACGTGTAGTTGGTGTAAGGGCGATGTTTGCAGCAAGGAATTATTGTATGTAACAAATTCAGAACATTCATAATCTTGATTCTCATTTCTTCAAGAACTACTGTTAAGCAACAAAAAGTGAAATGCGACTGCCGTCAAGGAACTCTAAAACTATAAACGTGTTCTCTTCCTCGTCTGGAAAGTCCATTATTTGCACAAGGATTTATGAAAAATATAAAGCACTATCGACAATGCAATAACGTGATTGCAATACATTGAAATACTTAATCTGGATTAAATTTAAATAATATAGGAATCATGCAATCTACATATGAAGATTTATGCGTCATATTAAAAGGTTTCATTACGAAACTTATTAATATGACGGATATTAATCGTGGTACAAAAGAATGAAATTACAGATTAGTGCTTCAAGCATCTGATTATCATTATTCAATTTGCTAAGCATGTCAATAATATTTCACAATGATCATATATCTCGTGTGTGAGCGATGACTAGCTAGTGGTATGTAGCCCCTTTATTCTGGTACCATATAAAAATTCTGATATTTGCAAAAAGAGGAGATGTGATGATGACAGACCTTTTTAAATACTGGAGTTATTATTCTGTTGATATTGCAATAGTCTGGAAAAGTCGATGTACGGATTGACAAATTAAATATTGCAGTAAGTGGATGACATAATATGAAAACATAATGTCAAATAAAATAGCTTTGTATTCATCATCATCAGATTGTAATTTCATGATTCTATGCAATAAATCTCTAGCGGTAAAACATCCAACATCAAAAGACACCGGATTTAAATTAAAGTTAAAGTGGCCAAACTCTGGATAAGTGCAAAAAATAAAAATGTTAGAAAAAGCTTCAGCAAAAGCCTGAACGACGTTTATTAGTAGATTATTTGCTTCATTTAATCTCAAGGATCCTATAATCTTAGAAGAGCAACGGTTATAATTAACGAAATTCTGGAAGAGTTGCGGGTCAAATAAAATATTAGATTGAAGGCGGGCTTGACATTTTCATAAACAGTTTTAATTTCTATTTTAAGCAAGAAACGAATTTTAGAAACTCATACGATGCTTAACAGATCCTGCGAATTTTCATTTAGCAAAAGAATATTCTTTCAGTTTCAAAGGCTTTTTTAGTGAGAGGAATAAACGACAAAGAAAATTGTCGATTTTAAATTGTATTCTGTGGAAGAAATTGATTGATCGGTTTGTATATTAAACCATAGAAAATACTAACAGATAGATCATAGAAATTATTGAGAAATGCTCAGTCTACATGTAGTCAATTTTGTAAACATTGTAGTGTAAATTATTATTTGAAGGAAAGTTTTTGTAAGAGCTATTAATAGATAAGCTTAGAAATATATTTAGAGCAGAATGATTTATGTCTTCGGATACAAGAGGGGCAAAAAAGCCAAGATCTAGTAATTTTCCGTTACAATTGTAAATAACATTATATTGTAATAAAGTAAAGTATTTTTTACATAGATACCATTATATTATTAACATATTCATATACCTTCTAATGTTTCTTGTGAAGATTGTGATGAAGTATGGCTAAGCAAGGTGCTTATGATCATCCACAAGCGAAGGACCGAAGCTAGTCCAGTTAAAGTCGCCACATTTAAAGACTTGCATACCCAAAAATTCCTAACTTGAAGCTCCAAAGACTCGTAATCTTCACAGGAATCAATAGGAGATATACAAATATTTGCAAAATAGAAATAAAGTACTGTTAATTTACATTACACGGACATTAACGGAATTGAATTTCGAGCCTGAATAACGGTTAACATAAACTTTTGGTTAAATTCTCAGAATTCTGGAAAGAAATACTTACCTCTGTAGATTTATTATTTATTACGAAAGAAAGAAATAAGTGATTATAAAGTACCCCCATTAAATAATAAATTAATTTTGTCTTAAAAAATTATTTCACATATATTTACGGATTTCCACACTGAATTTACTTGAACACAGAAGTATGTATACGACTCCGCTTTTGTTCTTGGGGAAAAAATCTAGAAGCAATAAAAACGAAAATTTATTAAATATTTCTTTTCTTTTCTTTCGTTAAACCCCCGTAACAAAAATAAATTACTTTTAATAATAAGGGCTGGAGTGGAATCTCCACAGAAATACAATCAATCACTGGATTACAGCTAATAAAAACATTTCGCGTTGCAGTCACTGTCGGCGCCTACCCCTTGCAATTCCGGGCCATCTGTCGCGTCAATGCATATTTTTCATTCTTCATTTGATTCCGTGTGTATCTGGCGCACACTTTCTGAATATTTCATTTCAGGAAAAAGAGGTTTTTCTTCTTTCGGTTATGCGACGGTAGGGAGGGAGACGCGTAAGTTTCGGAAGGGTTTCGTTGCGTGCTTCTGCTTTTAACATGACAAAGACTCGCTCTTTGCCAAACATCTTTCTGCCGCCGTTTCTCCAGCGTGCGTCTTTTGAGGTGCCGTGTGCGGAACCTCATCTACTATGCTAATGTTGTTCTAAGAAGTTGGCCGCTGAACAGACGTCAGCTGGCCACTATGAAGTATAAAGAGTACCAGCCAACTTCGGGACTTGCGGACTTGACTCCTTACACCCTGAATGCTTAATTAAAAGGTTTCTTTAGCCGAGCTGGGAGCGAGACTGAATTTCAATTCCTCTATTAAATTAAATTAAGCAACTCCGGTCGGGTCTTTGTCTTCCTCTAGGACGTCTTCTACTTCTTCTGCTACTTCTCCTCCTTCGAATGTAGTCGATTATTTATGCGAGTTAAAACGCTCTGACAGAAAATCTCTGTTTGTCCGAAATTAATCTACCGGTTTTTGATCATCGACATGTTAGAAAGCAAAAATTTATAGTGAATTGTCTACAATAGACTGAGAGTAATATTATTTTAAATTCATCTCAGGTTTACTGTCCGTAACTATGAGGCATTGTATTTTAAATGTCCATCTATTTCTGTTTCCATCATAAAAAATATCGACGCGTCCATATAAGTTTTAAAGAGCAACACAAGTGTTTCAATTACAACGAACCCAGAACGTAAGAAGACATATCCCGAAAGGTATTTTAAAATGCCTATTGAGTTAATAAAATATGTATTTTCATACAAAATCTGGTAAAAATATAGAGGTATGGTAAACAAGTTTCAGCTAATTATAACTACAGTGAAACCCGCTTATTAGAATACTCATATTGTCCGCCAAATTATTCCTATATGCAAATTATTCCATTATCCGTTTTTAACTTACTTTTTTCTTATTACTAGTAAGTTAAGTATGTATATACAGGGTTTTTCAATAAGAGTGATATGTTTTCTTTAAAAAAAACACTTATTGTTAAGAAAATTCAAAAGTTTTTTATTTAATGTGAAGTACAATCGATACAATTAAGTTCTAAATAAAACGTCATTCAAATGGCCTCCACGACTTCTTCTGCAGGAACGAATTCGATGAACCTAATTTACGAGCACTTTTTCCACTAAATCTAGTCGTATGTCATAAATGCACGTTCAATATTGACTAGTAAAGCTTGAAGAGAGTCTGGTTTATTTCGATAGACCAATGACTTTAAATAACCCCACAAGAAATAGTCTAATGGTGTTAAATCACAACTTCTTGGAGACCATTTAATATCATATATATAATATAGTTGGTTATCATCAATCTATACTGCTCTCCATTGACAGTAACGGTGTTACCAGCTTCATTTTGAAAGAAGTACGGACCGATGATTCCACCATACCAAAAACCACACCAAACTGTCAATTTAGGTGAATGTAATGGTTTTTAATAAATAATTTGTGGATTTTCTTCGCACTAGAATCGACAGTTTTGTTTATTTACCACACCATCCAGATGAAAGTGAGCCTCATCAGAGAAGATAATTTTTTTTAAAAAATCGTTATCGTTTTCAAGTTATTCCAAGGCAAAATCAGCAAATTCACGACGTTTACGGTGGTCCTATGACTTCAGTTCTTGAGTGAGAACAATTTTATAGGGATGCAAACGCAAATCCTTTCTCAAAATCTGCCAGGTTGTGGTTTGAGACGGGCACAATTGTTGAGAACGTCTTGGAATCTACAAATTACGGTCTTCAGTAACACTTGCCCGAACGGCAGCAATATTTGCATTACTTCGAGCAGTTCTTTGTCTTATTGGTACTTGAAAATTATGTAAAGAAGATGTAACCTCAAAATTTTTAACAACTCGACGAATAGCGAGCACACTTGGACGATTATTACGACCATAAGATGGCAAAAGTTGCAATTGGAGAACGATTATTTGGATAATGAAACTAAATAATTTGTAAACGTTGTTCTTGCGTATATCTCCCCATGATGAAATTGTAAACACTACTGAATACAATGAAAAACAAATGACAGATCATGACATATTACAAATGGCCGAAATGTCACTTCAAAATCATATCTTCCCTATTGGAAAACCTTACACATATGTACATACTTCGTATTCGTTATATCTGCGATTTTATAACTATAAAATTCACTTCAGTATGATACTGTAAATTTATGTTGCGATTTTCATAAAATGTATCTAAGAATACATACAAAAGAAATAAAACACATTTCAGCGTAATACATATTTTTTAATTGATACTATTTTTTTTATTTCCAACTCTACACACCCTTAACAAAAGAATCTGTAATTTTATTTTGCTTTCTTTCTTTACACAAAATATCAGTGATTTTGATATCTAATGCATAAAAATGTGCAAAATTACAATCAGTTTTTGATTCTAAAAAACGACGATAGTGTCACATGCTAATTTCGCTTCTTAAGATGATGGCGCGGTTGATGTAGTATCCTTTGAATATGTATTTTCAATTTTTTTGAAAGAAATTTAGGAACGACTTTTCCATCTGGTAAACCACCCATTTGTTGCTTGAAAATTTACACTACCCAGATTTCGTGCAATCTGTTCGGCTTTTTCCTTCAAAATGGGTCCGCTAAGTGGAATTTTACGCGCTCTTTTTTCCATAAACCAATGATTTAAAGCATTTTCTACGTCCGTTCTTACCGTTGCGTTTTCGTTTTTGAGTAGATTCAAAATTATCACGCCAATCACTTAAAATACTGTCTTTTCTTTTTAACAATTTACTCACTTGTGCTTGAGACACACCAAATTTTTTGGCAACATCCGACTGACTGCAAGTTGTTTCGTCTAAAAACTCAAGCAATTTTACTTTTCACTTCAGAGCAAGGTCTTTTCTTTACAAGTTTGTCGAAGAAGCCATTTTTCACTCACTTTCGATTGCAATGTCAAATAACAAACTGACCAGAAATATAGAAATTTCCTGCTTTTAAAACCTCCGAAAAAATTTTTATTGTATGTATGTAATTCGCAAAGAATTAACCATTATCTAAATACTGTTTAAAATCACTTAGGTACAAGATTTTATTGCAATACGTAATTATCCGAAGATTATCTGTAATTACATACATAATACCTTTCTAACAGTAAAGTAAACATTCATAGTAACTTTTGGTTTACATCTACCTTTAGTTAAGCAGGTAGAGAAATTTATTCTTTTATGAAGACAAAATCGCATTAATGTTCAGTATATTCTATTAAAAGATATTCTTATAACCGAATATTTTTGTTAATACTTAAAGCGAAATGGTTTTATTCTTGAGATTTTAATTCCTTTAACCGATATATTCTATTAAGAAGGTTTCCAATAAACGGGTTTCACTGTATATATTGTTGATATTTTCCACACGATGAACGAAAATTTTTAAAAATTTCAGTGAATGTCATTTAACTTATATTCTACATTAAAATTTCATTCTAATTTTATATCTAAGATTACTTGAGAGGCCGTAGTGGACTAGAGGGTTGGTAGCTTATCAGATGGTATTTCCGATACGTTGATTAACACCTATAGTGTTATCTGCTTCTGGGCTTCCGGGCTGGAACCGCGTCACTTGTATATCTGCCGACGTTTCGTACCCATTTGTATGGGACATATTCAGGGCTCAACTACTGCGCTTAAACTGAAAGCTTCAGTTTGAGCGCACTAGTGGAATTCGCAAACATTTGCGTGCAATTACTTTTCATCACTTTCCGCGGGGATTATTTCAACAAGAATGCAACGACGAATTGAATTCTTTATATGGTGATGAGGCACAATCGAAAACTACAGTATATCGTTGGTATAGCGAATTCAAACTTGGACGGCGTCCTTTAGACGATGAATTTCATGAAGGTTGTACCACAAATGTTGTTGTGTCGGAAAACATTAATGCAGTGTCTGAATTGATAATGCAAGACCGCCATGTAACATACTGTGAGATCCTACATATTAGTAACACCAGCGTGCATAAGACCCTGAATGAACATTTAGCTGTTAAGAAGCTATGTTCAACCGCTCAAAAAAGACTTGCGTCGATTGGTGCCAACAAATGCGCAAAAAATACAATGGCGGTGCTTCGAAGAACATTTATAAAGTCCGCATAAGTGATGAATCTTGGATCTATACGTATGTGCCCGATAGTAAACAGGAATCGACTGTGTGGGTATTCCAAAATGAGCCAAAACCAACAAAAGTTGTTCGCGCTCGAAATACATCAAAACGAAAGGTTTCTTGTTTTTTCGGAAAAACTGGTCACGTTGCAATCGTGCCTTTAGAGAGCTGTAGGACAGTCAGTTCCGAATGGCACACAACTATTTGTTTGCCAATAGTTTTTGAAGAAATAAGGAAAACAAACCGAAAACGACAGATCATTCTCCACCATGATAATGCGAGCTCTCACAGGTCGGTTCAAACTATTGAATATTTGACCGGACAAAACATTGAATTGATGAGCCATCCGCTGTACAGCCCTAATCTAGCACCCTGTGATTTCTTTTTATTCCCACACGTGAAGAATAAACTTCGTGATTAACGATTTTCTACGCCGAAAGAGGCAGTTGAGGTATTCAAAACTCATATTTTGAAGATATCGCCTTCACAGTGGCAGCAATGCTTTTCGGATTGATTTAAACGAATGCAAAAGTACATTGATTTTCAAGGAGAATATTTTGATACTACTTTACTTTGATACTACTACTTTCTATAATAAATTTTTTTTTGTTTGCTATTCCCGAAATGTAAACGGCTACCCTGGTATAATAAAAGTTTTGGAGTTACTTATTTACACATATTTAATTTACTTAAATACATCTTTAAAATTTAAATATCGCAATTATGGAGCTTTTCGAACTGGCACTTAAAATTTACTATAACTGCAGACATTATTAACGCTGCATACATTATTTAAGGCGATATAGTGTGCGATGACTTTTAGCTGATGGCTATTCGAACGAAAATCTTGAATATTACCGACTGGGAAGATATAGGGTATTATCCGACAGTCGAGATAGATGTGTCACGATTTGTAGAGAATCTAGCATGAAATCACTTACCTTTAGCATTAAGCATTTACGTCACATAGCAATACACACACGTCTCATGCGGTAATCCATCAAAAGTGTCCTCGCGTTGCAAAGAGATCGACCCCAGGCTCGGTTCGCACACAAATACACGCGTTAAAACATGCACAACACATACACACAAATAAGATTTATTGAGGCATTGTGTTCCCGTGGATTTTCTTTTAGAGGTGCGATTCTTTCGTTCGTCTATGACATTTACTTCGTATTTGCATGATCGATTGTGTGAAAAATTGACGTTGTTTAAAAGACTGACTACGCGAACCAGTGACGCTTCACAATGAAGGGCTTGTGTAACTGTTGTTTTGTTAATCATCATCGCCTTAAACCACATATAATGTAATTCACGGAATAGATAGTATGGATGGATATCTTCGAGTCCTGTTTAAAGCTCGGGTACACGGTAGAATGAATGACGAAGAATGACTGAACTCTATACTACAACTAATGCCAGTGCCATCATCAACTGCTAATTTAGAAACCCTTTTAAACGAATTATCCTCCCGCTTCACTAATGTGCTTTTGTGTTGATGTAAGTCTAACTTATAAAATATTTCGTTGTGGTCATTGCCTTTGCCTCATTACAACGCTTTATTACAAAAGTGTTTTTTCTACGAAATAGTTAAGTAAATGTTGTCAATATATTCATAGGTGCCAATTCATTCTGCACGTATGAGCAGCGTCAAGGTCAGGGCCATCACTAATCACCGATAAATTACATCTCATGTTGTGCAAAATAGAATTATTGTCGATTGTTTTTTATATAGAAACCTATAATTCATGTTCGTGGGTTTTCATTATTCGTTTATTAATTTTATATACGTTTGTAGTTTTTTCAGAGCTTTATTTGATAATTGTTATTCAGATAAAATAATTTAGGAAATGCAAAAATTTTAAAAGTGAATGTTTTTCCTTGTTCGAAATATACATTACATTTCCTGATAACGAGTAACTATTAATGATTAAGGTTGAAGACTTTATCGAATCTTGATTATTTCCACCATTACGCTTGATTTGAATCCCAACAATTAGCACTACCGTTCCATGCGACAATCACCTCTGATGTAATCATAAAAAATTTTGTTAAAAGTAAACACATTACCCTTATTATCGAAAATGTTTATTACCAATATTGTCTAGTTAAACTTATTTAACAATATAAATTCTAAAATCTTTGTCATAACAAAAATACAAGCAAACTGTCTTCATTAAGCTAATGCAGTTAAAACAAATAAGTTGTACATACACAGTCTGTCGCAGAGAAAACCGAACTTTTTTAAAATAGTAATTCTTAGTGGCGCCATCTATTAAAAAAGTATGCGTCGGTAAAGTAGATCTTTCATCAATGTTATGTCAAAGTATCATGACGTCTGCATCAATAGTTGCGCATAAAGTAACACTGCAATCGAAAAATGAATTTTGAACAAAGAGTAAATATCGGGTTCTGTTTTAAACTCAGTAAATCGTTTACAGAAACGTTTAATTTAACGAAACAAATGTATGGTGATGCGTGTTTATCACGTAAGAATATGTATAAGTGGTGTAAACGATTTAAAGACCGTCGTAAGGTCATAAATGGCGACGAACATCCTGGTGCAAAAAAAATCCGTGGTTACAGAAAGCAACATCGAACTTGTGCGTGAATTTATCAGAAGTGAGCCGAAATCCTCATCGCGACACGTGGGAATGCAATTAAATATTTCCAAGGATTCAATTCACCGCATTTTGACACAGCATTTGGGATTGAGAAGGATTTGTGCAAGGTTTGTACTACATAAGCTAACTGAATTCAACAATGTAGAGAGTTGTTTAAAGTCTCAAAAAAGGACGAAAGCGTTAGGTATTCCATTGCAGCTGGCGATGAGACGTGATGCAAGCGTCAAAGCTCTGAATGGAAGCATCCAAGACCGAAAAAAAGCCGTTTGGGGAAGTCAAAAGTGAAGACAATGTTGATTTGTTTTTATGATTCGAAAGGCATAGTGCATAAAGAGTTTGTACCAGCTAGTCAAAACAGTCAATGCTATACACTATCTTGGTGTTATGAAACTTATCACTGATTTTCTAACTACAAATGGCATTTTAACCATTCACTGTATTCACCGGATTTGACCGCCTATTATTTCTATCTATTCTCCTAACTACATTTGCCGATGAAAGGATTGCGTTATGCTGTTATTGAAGCCATTAAAAAGGCGTCGACAGCGATCTTGAAGGACATCTCTAAAATCGAACTTAAAAATTCATTCGACATGTTAGTTGACAGTGCAAAACATTGTATTGAAGCCGAAGACGACTACTTTGAATAAAATAAATAAATTTTACCAAAGTAGTAAGCTTTTGTTTTTATTGTAGAAAGTTACGTTTTCTCTGAGACAAGCCTGAGTATATGATGGTGTTTTCATATCATAAGCAAGTTAAAAAATTGATAAGATTGAATGAGTATGCTGTGATGTTTCTCAGAGAAACTAGTTGGACGAATTAAATGCTTGTTTTTTTTGCATTTGATAAGAGTTTATCTTATTACAAATCTGAGGTATTAGAAATATTTTACTACGAACGCTGTATTGTGTTAAAAAAAAGGAGGCGGGCTAGTTATAACTTTGCAATACTAAAACAAAATTTTAGTAAAATAATTTTTAATAAACGTCGAAAGTCTAGGACATATAGAAAATTGTAAGAAAAGTTAGTTAAAAGAAAACAACAAAGTTGCCTTTAAACTTTATTTGATCAAATTAAATAATATAAATTCCTTAACGTTGTCATTATATTAGAAATTAATAAGCGAAAGCAATATGTAATCAAAACTAAGTCTAATTAATTGCAAATACTGTAATAAAGTATATAATTAAGTCGCGGGAATAAAATTTATAGGGTTTGGTACAAAAATAGTTTATTTATGTATCCCTGGACAGGGTGTGTTGAATATCTTGAACCCGATATACGCACAAATGTTTTGATTCTATAATAATACTGACTTTCAGGTGATTCATTTTCACCACAAAGCTTATTGGAATCAGCAACGCCTTTCATTCTCATAATGTCCCCTCACTCTTCATATTATAAATTTGGATCATGTTTAAATTATTGTCGCTCTACAATATCTCTTTCGAGGCTTATATCATAGAAGAAGGACAATAATATGTAAATATGATCTGATTGAAGTGACTTATAATCTCGAACAGAATAGAGCTAAACTGATTCATTTACATTACAATTACATTACATTACATTTATCTTGCGATACAGCTAGTATTTCATGTTTGACACATTAACAAGTTTAGTTTTAACATTAGCAGTTTTCACGTTTGAGCAAACACAAGTGCTTTTAAAAAATTAAGTTGAACAATTTAAGATCTATCAATCATAAACAAAGCCATTCGCCGAAGCTTTTAATTTATGCAATCAAATAGAAACAAACATATTAAACAAACATTTCAATATTAAAATTGAATATTTCCTAGACCAACACTAATAATTATCTATTAATGGATACGACATATTGGTAAAGTTGATTTATAACGATCGCTATCTACTCGTCAGTTCGATAATAGCAGATCATGAAATTTTTAAGTACCCACTACTATAACCTAGTAATGTCATATATGCACCGTGTAATTAATTTTTTATCTTAATTAATTCATGTAGTGAAAAAAATAAAGAACGTACTGGGCGTTTTAATTATATAGGCATTTTTCAAATTTTCATGTTCCCAAAACATTAGTTCACAGCGACGTCGGACTTCGATTGTAATTGGACCCAATTATAATAATTGTGATAACGCAGGGAGCCATTGAAAAAAGCGTGCGTGATTTTGCGTTCATGTTACGAAAAAACAAAAAAAAAACGGGTTTCCTTGATTGTTCTTGCGTAACATATAAACTCTGAATGATTTATAATGTTAGTTGACAGCAATTTACTTCTAAAGAATTTACAATGTACTAAGAAGTGACAGAAAATTAGTTTGTCATGTCATGGGAATAATTAGCAATTTTAACAAACTAATTATGTTTAAATATTTCAAGTTAGATGCGCTTAAAATACTGTGCGACAACAGATTGATATCTCTAGGAAAAGATACGTACATTATTATGTGAATGAATTGAAATAAGAGTATTGTAAGGCATAAATGAAGATAAATATACACAGTCTGTCGCAGAGAAAATCAAACTTTTATAAAATAAAAACAAAAGGTTACTATTTTGGTAAAATTCATTTATTTTATTCAAAATAGTCGCCTTCGGCTTCAATACAACGTTTTTCGCGGTCAATTAACATGTCGAATAAATTTTTAAGTTCATCTTTAGAGATGTCCTCCAAAATCGCTGTCGACGTTATTTAATGGTTTCGAAGTCGGCATAACTCTGTCCTTTTATCGTCAAATGTAGATTGGAGAATAGATAGAAATCACGGACGGCCAAATCCGGTGAATACAGTGAATGGTCAATGATTAAAACGCCATTTGTAGTTGGAAAATCAGTTATAAGCATCGAACGATGAGATGGTGCATGCCAGCTACCATTTTCACAAGGGCGCACACGACGAGTACACGCTAAAAGACGCTTCATAACACTAAGATAATATATAGAATTGACTGCTTGACTAGTTGGTACTAACTCTTTGTGCACTATGTCTGAAATCGTAAAAACAATTCAACATTGTCTTCACTTCTGACTTCTCCAAACGGCTTTTTTTCGGTCTTTTTTCGCTAGCATGCTTCCATTCAGAGCTTTGACGCTTGGTTATATTAAAAACACCAAGTCTCGTCACCAGTTACAATAGAATACCAATACAATACAATAGAATACAATAGAATAGGAAGTTTTCTTCCTTTTTTAAGTCTTTTATCAAGTCTGTTCAGTTTTGAAGTCAGTTAACTTGTGTGGTACAAACCTTGCACAAATCTTTCTCAGTCCCAAATGCTGTGTCAAGATGCGATGAATTGAATCTTTGGAAATATTTTATTCCATTCCTACGTATGGCAATGAGAATTCTGACGCATTTCTGGTAAATTCACGCACAAGTAGCCACAGATTTTTTTGCATCTGGATGTTCGTCGCCATTTATGTTGTACGACCGTCTTTAAATCGTTTATACCACTCATACACACTCGCACGTGATAAACACGCATCACCATACACTTATTTCATCAAATTAAACGTTTCAGTAAACGATTTACAGAGCTTAAAATAGAGCTTAATATTTTTTCTTCATTTTTCAACCAATGCCAAATACACACTGTTACTTTATGGCCAATTTCTCTGCTTCTAATGATACAAATGTCATAATATTTTGACATAACATTAGTGAAATATCTACCTTACCGACACATATTTTTTTAATAGATACTAAGAATTACTATTTTAAAAAAGTTCGGTTTTCTCGGCGAGAAACTGGGTATAAATAATGTTTTAATAATTTGACAACAATTCTAATTCTTTGGACTTATAACAGTAATAATAACAAAATCTATTACTGACTAACAAAATGAGTCTAGAGACCGGAACCGTATCCATAAATTGCTGAATAGTTGAAACTTTTTTAAATTTAAATAAAAGAAAATTATTGGAAATATGTAGACAATTACATTTAAGCCTGCTTTCAGTTATTAATAACAGAACTATTACAGAAGAAGCGTGGTTCAGTTTTAACTTTCAAATAATAGTATTACTATTTTTATGACTTGTTGTAGTGCTTGTCGCGCGCGGAAGTGTCTATAATAAAAAATATTGTAGATCTTTTCCCAAAGTACAAGTCTACATAATATTTGAGTTTTCATGATATATATCTATATACAACTGTTACTTTTATTTATGCCTTATAAAAATTATTAACTCGGTAATATGGCTTTGAGGGTGGATCCAAAGCACTAATATTTTCCTCATAAACAAAGAATAGTCAAAGGCTCCACCAGAGTTTCCAAAACAATTTCTTGGTGCATTTAAACCAATGTTTTATCCCTATCTCACCAAAACTGATAGAAGAAACTCTTCCACCAAATTACTGAGGCTAGAACATGACCACGCTGGACCATACTTTTCCGAGCTTCTAGGGAACATCGAGCAAACACCTCGTCACCCTGTCTGTTAGAAGCTGCTGGTGCTAGAAGCTATTATTTAAACTGTTGGCTAATAGAGAAGTGCTGATATATATTCCCGACGCTATGTTTAGGCTTTTATAAAATTTTCTGACTTATAATTTACTACAATTGCACAGCGTTGACGGTATTTTTTGAGACTTTATTTGATCCTTCGTTATTTTGTTTAACTGTACTATTAATTGTCCTAATATTTGTACTACTTCGCCTTGTACATGTTAAAAACATGATACTAACGATTCCTTTTTTATTTGAAAACACCAATGCTAAAAGTCACTCATAAAAAGTTCGGGACGAATGAAACATTCTCTCTGACGAGAACAAAATAAATTTATTCAAGATTATATTTATGTACTGGTGCGTGTGTATACAAGGGATCCCACTTTTTTTACTGGGATACAAGAGAGCGAACCGTCAAAAACAGTAACAGCACGAAGTAGAAACTAATACGGTTTGAACATTCATAATCTGTGTAGTGCCCCGCGGCCTTGTTATTAGACATCATTAATCAAGTGTTGGTCAGGAAATGAGTCAACCCTTCGGCCCTTCACTAGCCACACCAACAGCACTTTACATACTTACTACGGACATTGCGGCGACCGTCTCAAGACACATGGTTATGGTTCTATGACTCTTTTCAACTCTTTAATGTGTTAAAGATGTGGAAGAACACGGATGAAAGAGTTGGGGGCTTTGCGTTTCGTGAATCGCTCTGCTCCTGGGTGGTTTTCACAAATACACTTGCGTACAATACGTATCTATGGATATATACATAATGTGTACACACACATGTGTTATACAAACACATGCACAAAACACACAGAAAGTACTAATGGTTGGTTTCGTATTCTTTTATTTGTATTTCATTGTTGAATTTCGGACAATAGCAGTCTGACTTGCGTAATGGAAAGATCGGAACAGGTTAATTGTTCTGTCTAAATTTAGCTTTCAATTACTAATTTTAATTCAGATTAATGTTTACGAATACCTGACGGATATTTTTTTTTACTATGTCGATACTGTAATCTTTTATTGTATCATCCAAAAGAAATTCTTATAAAAAAGAACTTTTGTCAAATTAAGTTGGATTGATAGCAATGTTTAGTTGATTTTTGAGGTCGTTGCTTTGTGAAAAAGGAATTCACTAAGGAATAAATAAAACACTTTGTCCAAATAGAATATAGCGTGAAATTTAGATAAAGTGTTTTGTTTATTCCTTAGCAATAGTTTACTATTTAAGTTTACTATATTATTTTTAATAAAAACAAACACAGTTGAATTTTTATTGATGAGTATTTTGTAATGACTGTATTCAATTAATTTGCATCATTGAAGGTTTCTCAATGTTTTAAGATTTATGTGAACAAAATGCAATGCGGCGTTTCTACTTTACCAGCATTAAAATGTAAAATTAATTGAGCACAAGGTTCGTCACTAAAGAGGGAAAATTTAAAGCTACTGCATCTACATAAGTTTTTATTTTAATATTAATGTTTTTCATAGTTTTCAGTTAAGTTAGATTTGCCATTTTATTTTTTTAAAATAACTTGACAGATGGGTGCCATTACGATCTACGAACTCTTGTAGACTTATTCGAGAATTTTCCATTACTTGCCGTAAAGTTTCCAGTGTTATACGTGCAACTTCTTGAATTTTTAGTTTTGGTTCCGCTAACGTTTGCGGTCGCTCAACGTACACCTTGCTCTTGAGCCAACCCCAAAGAAAAGGTCGCATGCAGACAAATCTGGCGATCTAGCCAAACAATGTCTCCATTAGTGGATATGATGTAGTCCGAAAAGACTTCCCGTAAAACAGCAATAGACACACAAGCAGTATGACTGGTTACACCATCTCGTTGTAACCAAGTGATCTCTGAAAATCGAACCAGTTCTTGTTTGAAAAATGTTGTGATCATGTTTGTGTAACGAACTGCAGCAATGGTTGCAACATTTTTCTGTTCGTCGTCAAAAAAGAATGGTTCAACGATGCCAGATGGTGAAATACCACATTATATTATCACCTTAGAACTATGCAAAGGTTTTTCATGTATGTAAGTGAAGCGGGTTTTCAACGCTATAATATCGCCCTACTTCGTTTATTTACTTAGTTGTTTAGATGAAAATGGCCTTCATCTGACAACATATGGTGGAATAAGTGTTCGTCACCATCCAAACGCTACAACATTTCTTGAAAAAATTCATGCGCGAAACCAAATCAGGTTCTTGTAATTCTTGAACAATTTAAATCTTATAAGGGTTAAAAATGAAGTCCTTATGTAAAATTTGAGGTATCGATGGTTCACTAATATTCAGGGCTATTGCATGTTTCTTCGCAGGAATTTTTGGACTACTTGTCATGGCAATTCGAACCCTATCAATGTTTCCTGGCGTTCTAACATTTCTTGCTGCTCCTTTATGTTTTAAATCTAAAGTCGATCCAGTTTCTTCGAACTTTTGCACCCATACATTAGTGTGAAATAACCTTGTCACAGTTGTGACCACTTTTATAAAACACTTACACACAGAAAGCACGATGAGCACCTAACCACTGCTCCATGTTTACTAAATGGCGTTAAATAACTGACAATTTGTCATTAACTTCAGCGTCCTCACATAAACGTCAAATGATTAACAGAGTTTTTAAATTTTCCCGCTTCGCTGACGAACCCTATATTTATGAAATAGTTTGAGCTGAGATAGGCAATGGTTGCTGGGAATTTGACGATTCTTCAATAACTACAGTACAAAGCTTGAGGAAAGACTTACTTAACACAATCAAACAACACTTTTTCAGCTGGTAATAGTATAACATATAAACATATGAAATTATATGTTAATCTCCATACATTAGTCTAGAATGTCCAACCTACAATAGATGATTTTCAAAACTTCTACGCCTAAGAATATGCATAAAATGTATTACCGCTGTTTTAAATGTATTCATTACTAAACTTGTCACTTTAATAAGAGCCAAAAATTTTTTATTTGTTCCTCAAACCGATGTCGTTCTACGATCAGTATAATTAGTAGCGCAAGATACAAAGTAAAAAATCAGCTCTATATTTATGCACTTACGTATATCAATATGTATTAAAAATATTGTTGGTGCAAATAAAGATCCTTGCAGAATGCTTCTTACTCTATATCTAGATTTTTAAACAATGGATTTGTAAGACTGAAAATCGTCAACTAAATCAGCTGGGCAAGCAATGCAGTGGCAACAGAGCACTTACATTGATATCAATCTAAAATTTCACTTTATTGTGTATTTTTTATTATCATACAAAAGGACAATTCTTAACATTTATTTTTTAAAAATTATTTCATTCAAATATTGGCCGTAACTGCGCCTAACATGGGTCATTCTGAAGTTCCAATTTTCGATGAGGCGTTCAAGCATTTCAAGTTGTATTTGGCGAATAACGCCAGTAATGTTGGCTTCCAATTGCTCTATCGTAGCTGGGTTCTCCATGTAGACTTTGAACTAGCTCCAAAAAAAAGTCTAAAATTGTAATATCACTTAATCTGGTCCATTGTGCAGGTTCATTACGTCAAATTAAATGTTTACTAAATTGTTCTCGCAATATGTGACAAGTAGCGCCGTCTTGTTGGAACCAAATGTCGCCGAGATCACTGGCTTCAATTTCAGGCAACAAATAGCCTGTTATCACGGCGCGATGACAAGCTCCAGTCACAGTTACGTTGCAACCGTATTTATTTTTGAAGAAATATGAACCGATGATTCCACATGCCCATAAACCACACCAAACCGTGGCTTTGTCCGTATGCAGTGGCAGCTTTTGAACCTCTTCGAGTTGCTCTTCATTCCAAATACGGCAATTGTGCCTATTGACGTAGACATTAAACTATAAATGTTCCTCATCGCAAAACAAAATTTTGGCTGAAAACAGTGGATCTTCTTCGAGCTTTTCAAGAGTCTAAAGACTGAAAAAGTGACGATTCAAGAGCTCGGCTGCTTTCAATTCTTGAATGAGCTGAATTCTGTATGCTTTCAAACCAAGATTCTTACGTAAAATACGCCAAGTTGTGGCATACAAGTCAAGCTATTGAGATCTACGTGGAATTGACTCTATACGGTCATCGCGTATACTCTCAGCTACCATCTTTATATTTTCTTTATTAATTATTATTATTACTAAAATTACGTTTCAAATTTGTCGATGGTATAGCGAATTGTGCGTTCGATGAGCCTATTACGTCGACCATTATTTTAAGCCCACGAAACACATTTCTTATGGAACGCTGATTTTCGTAATACAGCTGAATAATTTGTAGACGCTGTGCCGCGCTGAGTCTTTCCAAAATAAAATGCAAATGAAAAATTATTAACAAGTAAGGTAATAACAAGGACTAAAAATTTTTATATATGAAACAATAATAAGACCCGCATTAATGTACACTGCAGAAATATTAACATTGTCTAGAAAAAAAGAAACTTAAGTATACTGGACAGCACTATTTTGAGAGCAGTAAAGTAAATGAGAAATATAGACTGAGTTAGAAAAATAAACCGGCACAGGGTAAAATGATTAGAGCTGATATGGAAGGCAGGACCAGGATCATTGACATATTGCATACTCTAATGGAATCCGAGAACTTGATGAAGAAGACTAGACTATTTAAAACGTACAGAGATTAGAAGACAAAAACAACGTCGACAAAGCTATGGAAAACTATAAGCAGAGAAATATGAAGGATGAAAATAGGGCCTGATCTATCCCGACCATGTGATATCTAGAAAGCTATAGTGAAGCGACACAACCCCGCTTAGATTATTTAGACGTATATTTAATTTTGTTTAGGCAATACTTCAACAAATTGATCTTTGGCAATAATATTTAATTGTTAGTATTCTTTCTACATTTTTTAACATTACATAAATATAAACATTAGGCAAATACAAATTTTGTCGTTATTTATTCCATTGAACATTCTTCACAAAGTTAATATCGCAGACTATATGCCTAGGCAGATTTTTCTTTAAAAGTTATTTCTGCATTATTATTTCTTGGAATAAGGCTGCATATATAATTAAAAATTCATTAGCCATTTCGTAAGTAGCCATAGGTATCTCTTCAATTGTTAATCCGACCTAGAATCTCCTATACATTAAATTGGAGCTACCCGAACTAGGTATAAAATTTCTAGAGATTAAAAGGTAATTATAAACCATTTAGATCCTGATCGGACTGGGGAGAAAATGTAAATTGTTGTTAACAATACCTCTTCTTAATCGTGAGTACTTATTTCTTAGAAAGGTTTAAGAAGTCATAAATTCCTTGCCTACCAAAGACATGAGGTATGTAGGTAAAAATAAAAATCATGCGAGACTAAAATCTGTTCCAAGATTGCCTAAATCGATTGAGGACGTACACGAATTTCTCCAGAAAAGTACAATAGAAACTATCAAAAACGAACCGTTTTTGAATTTTAATGATAGGAAAGATAATACTGTTATATTCTCGTGCAGATCTAATATGGAATTTATCTGCCAATAAGAAACATTGTATATGGATGGCACTTTCGACTATTGTACAAAATTTTTCCTTCAAATGTTTACGATACATACTTTCCCTAATAATACATATGTACCTGTAGTATTTTGTCCTTTGGTAAACAAGCATCAATCAACATATAGAAAAGTGTTTGAATTATTGAAAAAACAATGCTCAGATTTGGACCTTAACTTACATCCACTAAATAATGTAATAGACTTAGAAAAGGGTATACACTCTAGTTCAAATTATGTTTTTCCGGATGCCAGTATCGTCGGTTGTCAATTCCATCCAGCACAATCGTGGTGGCGTAAAATACAAAGTGTGGGATTGATCATCGAGTATAAAAACATAAATAGCGAAATTTGGGTTAACATTTCTTGCTCCGAAAAATGTATGCTACTCATTTGTACAAGATTTCATGAGTGATAAACCCAATGACAACAGAGTTGACAATTTCGCCGATTATCTATTGGAAACATACATTGAAGAAAACGCGACATTTCCACCTGAAATCTGGGCAGCAGAGACAGCCAGCATACATAGAACCGAAAATGCGTGCGAATATTTCCATTCAAAATTTAATGCTAATTGTTCTTCCCCTCATCCGAACATTTACATTTTCTTGGAAACTTTGAAAAATATCCAGACCGATACTTACATTAAAATTAATTCTGTTGAAAAAATCAAAATCGAATTATTCGTAAAGAGGTTATAAACAAACAGAAATTTATTAGCTCAAAAATTGCTCAATATCGAAGTAAAAATATTTCAAGGTATCATTTTATAAAGTGTTGTAGCTGTAAGTTTGGTAGTATTGTTCTGTTAAACTAAATTGTTTTTCATACTTTGTATTGTTTTACATATAAAATTTTATGTCAGTGAAAAAATGGAATTAACTTGTGCAATTATTTTCCAAAACTTTCGGCGTGGATTATCTCAACAAGAATGCATCGACGAGCTGAATTCTTTACATGGTGATGAAGCACCATCCAAAACTACAGTATCTCGCTGGTATAGTGAATTCAAACTTGGACGGCGTTCTTTGGACGATGAATTTCGTGAAGGTCGTCCCACAAACGTTGTTGTATCGGAAAACATTAATACAGTGTCTGAATTGATAATACAAGACCATCATGTGACATATCGTGAGATCGATGCATCTCTATGTATTAGTAACACCAGCATACATAATTTGACAATCGCTCAAAAAAGGACTCGCGTTGATTGGTGCCAAGGAATGCATAAAGAATACAATGGCGGTGCTTCAAAGAACAAAACCAACAAAAGTTATTCGCGCTCGAAGCTCATCAAAACAAATGGTCGTCTGTTCTTTCAGAAAAACTGGTCATGTTGCAACCGTGCCTTTAGAGAGCTGTAGAACAGTCAATTACGAAAGGTACACAACTATTTGTTTGCCAAATGTTTTTAAAGAAATAAGGAAAACAAACCGAAAACGACAGGTCATTCTCCACCATGGCAATGCGAGCTCTCACAGATCGGTTCAAACAATGGAATATTCGTCCGGGCAAAACATTGAATTGATGAACCATCCGCCATAGAGTCCTGACTTCTTTTTGTTCCCACACGTGAAGAATAAACTTCGTGGTCAACGGTTTTCTACGCCGGAAGAGGTAGTTGAGGTGTTCGAAACTCATATTTTGGAGATACCGCCTTCGCAGTGGCAGCAATGCTTTTCGAATTAGTTTAAGCGAATGCAAAAGTGCATTGACTTTCAAAGAGAATATTTTGAAAGGCAATGAAACTATTTTCGATAATAAATTTTTGTTTTGTTTGTTATTTCCGAAATATAAATGACTACCCTTGCATAAAGGATATAAATACATTGTATTGTCCGAATGCATATATCTATTATATCAATAAAACCTTTCTGGGAGTACATTAAAGATAATACAAATATACTTCTGAGATAATATACCTAATATATACATTAAGCTCGCCCAAAAGAACTGTAAACTGTATTAAAGGATTAATATTACTAATTATTACAGTCCCTTAAAATTAGACAAACAATAGGTAAATAGGAAAACATATAATACACACACATAAACCCAATGGATTTATATCCTTTGTATAATTAGAAATTTTCTGAGAATACATTAAGAGAAATGCAAATAAATACACTTAAACTGCATTAATATAAATATCGCAATGTATTTATATTAACTAAGACTTCTCTTCAGAGAATTAATATAATACATTTCAATTTGGAAATACATGAGATTATACAAAAGACTAAAAGTATTCATCAAAAAATTACGCATACAATTACTAATATTAATTTATCATTATAGCCTAATAAAGAATCATTGAACTCTATTGCTATTGGTGAATGAATTATTATATTGAATTATTTAAATAAAAGTAACATCCGACATTAGAAATAATATAAATTACATTTTAAATTGTTTTTAATTTTGAAAAGATTCATTATACTTGGACTTGTATAATTGCTAACTTATACAAATGTTTTAATATTTTGGTTTCATTTCTTTTAGATTCGGTAGATTTTTGTCAAATCTAAACTCTGAAAATTCTGTCTAAAATATAACAGGGGCTCTAATATTAACTTAATCTTAGAGTTACAAGAAGCCAGTTTTGAAAATACATATATGTACATATGCATTCATGTTTTCGTAACACGCCTTGAAGGTTTATTTATTTGTATGAAGGCAGATTCACTATTAAGTTTAAAAAATAAACACTAAACAAATACAAACAATCTCTAGGGGAAAATTAGAAAAGTAAGTGTAATTACTAAAATTGGAATACTACCAATAGAAAAAGTTCAACAAATGACGTAGCACGATAGTCCATTAAGATAGACATAGCAAGGAATTGTAGATGAAAATACACACATAAAAATCTGAAGTTACTTCAAGCACCTTTTAACCCTTGCCATGTGATCCATAGTAATGATTGGTGCTTGTTATTAAAAAAATCAAAGTTATTATATTTATTTACGAAAAATTTTGGTATCGTATGATAAAATTAAAATTAAAAAAAGCAAGCCTTCATTAATCCCTTGCTAAAATTACATTGAAGAAAAACATGTCTTTGGCCGTGAATTTAATTGAAACTAACAAGTTTTTTTGGATAAAATTATATTCGTTGTCATACACCTACTTGAAGGATAACAATTTAAATCAAAAATTTTTTACTTAAAGAGGCATTTGATTTAGAGACGATTCTTCTAGTTTCACAATATTTCGTAATCTATTCTTCTTCTTTAATAATTCGCCCTTAGTTAATCGATGTCACGATGCGTTCGATCTAAGGTTAGGCTCGATTTCAGATCCAGAAGATGACAGCATATGCAAAGAAACGTCATGGCGAAAGGCTAAAAAAATCATCTCAACATCATTAATATCTTTTAATAAAACTGAAGAAATTACTTCAATATCGAAGAGATAAGTTGCTGAAGTGTTTAAACTCGTTAAAAATAAATATATAGACATTTTTTCACTTTCTTCTTTGTTATTACCAACTGAAAAGTCCATAAAATGACCCTACATAACATATTATTATATATTATACATAATATCAGAAATATTCGATAGCCTTCTTTGCTATTTTAAGTTTCGAAAACTTATTTCAAAGTGTAAAAATTAATTGAAGACATTTATTACTTTCGCCGTATAGGGACAATATTAAATACAACTCAGACTTGCTTTTAAATTATACGTAAAACCACAGAAAACTGAAAATTTACTAAAACAAATATTGAATTAAACAGATCTAATCTTATCTTTAAATTTACCAGTTGATGATATTGCTAAACTTTCTTCGCGAACGCGAAATATTTAAAGTAATATCTTCGCCATGTTATAGACAAGCTTTTACATATTAAGAAATCGCATACTTCACAGTTAATATTATCAGTTGTCAACGTTATTATTAGTGTTTAAGGTACAGATTTTAAGGGATATCAAATGATAAGAGACACTTAGTGTTGGTGGAGGTACGTCCCCTCCGCTAGATACTGAAACGCGCGCGTCGTTGGCGTCGTCATCCTCAACAACGACGCTCTTGTAGGAGCGTCCGCTAGTATTTAACAGCGACACGTCTGCCTGACGCTTCACTCAACTTTGGATCGTGATGTCTAAAAGTGTAAGAAAGTTCTCTTATATTTATGATTATACAAGGCTTCAGATGTACGACTAATTTCTATTACTTACATAGTATTTAATATTGTGAGATACCGACGTTAATCAATGAAAGAAGAAAAAATAGCACCAGCAACAAAGGAAATTCACCAGACGCTGTCGGCTGTATTTGCATTGCAATGCAAAATATTAATATTTAAAGTGAGATTTTTCCATATTTTTATAAATACCGGGCGCTGCGTTGTATAATTGCCAGGAGAAAGCCTGTCACGCCAGTTTGAGCCCGCCTCTTGAACCGGTGCCAGCCCACCCGCCTCCTCGGAGAGGGTTAGGCAGTCAGTCATTGGTCGGACGTGGTACCACGTGACCGGCCATCATCCTCCTCAATGGGAAAGAAACAAAAACAACCGTCACTAACAGTAACTACTAACATACACGTAACAATCGTTTCCTATTTCTGGTCTCAGGAAGAATTGGTCGAAATTTGCGGGCTTCACGACGACGTGGCCGCCGCGTCGAGACGTTAAACGATGTTGTCGTCGCGTCATTCCTGAAAAATTAACAATCGAATTGATATTAGTGTTCTTTCCAAACTGTTGAACCTGTTTCTTTGCGATTTGATTTGTAATTATTTAATATTGAAGTTGTTATGAAAGTGACAGTTCGGTTGAAGTGTTATTATTGTTGTGATGAAAAGAATCCAAGTGTGCGACGGCTGCGGACGGGTCAATGAGAGTTAAACATCATATCCGGATGCCGGCGGGACATTTGGAGGAAGACGAATTTGTTGTTGTTAAGACGAGGTCCACGACGCCCGAAGGTTCAGGGGCCGGCGGGTTCTGGTTGTCCGCTGGTACGGGCGCTCAGCATGCCGGCCTCCCCATAGACGGATGCAATGAAACGGGTTTCATAAACAGTCAACCGTCGATGGCCGAATTCATGACCGCACTGCCGCATCTATCCGGCGAAATGCCGCACGGACCGTCGATGAGTCCACAACATACACCACCAGGCGGTGGTTACCCAATGGACGTTCCTCATGGCCTGGGATCTCCCGGCGTTAATGTACCTGAATACCCTTGGATGAAAGAGAAGAAGACTACGAGGAAGAGTAATCAACAAGGTAAATAATTCGTTTGATTATGTAGCATTAACATCACCGACACAAAATACACCCTTTAGAATTTACAAATTAAAATTTGCATACGATTTATTATTTTTTTACGAGATAAAACGTGAATAAATAAACATTTATTACATAATATATGCATGCTTTGACAATTATTTTTAAAATAAAACTGTCTAGTCTTTATATATAGGTACTATTCAAAAAAAAAACTCTTCGGGGAATATCAAATTTAAAAAAATAGTCAAGAAACCTATTAAATAATTAAGTATACATTAAATATATATCTTTTTCTAACATATACAGTCTATTATGAACAATAATTTTTATATTAAAGAACTAGTATTTACGATTCCAGAAGAAAGAAAACTATAATATATATGTATGTGATTAAACTCCTTTTTCAAACAAAGTTTTACTTGTTCAGTTTTGTAACGTAGAAAATAAAAATTGTGTGTTCAATTATTTGGAAATATATCATTGAATATTACAGATAATGAAGGCATTATGCATTACTAAATATGTTGACACTTTGTTTCTACATAAAGTCCTTATATAAGAATGTTTAAAAGTGAAAATCAGTATCCAAGACTCAACTTTAGTGTATTTGCGTGTGCTGCAATGCAGAATGCTTTTGCAAATATAAGATCATTAGATCGAAATGAGTAAATGAAAAATTACAAGGCAATTTTCAAAACAAGGAATGAAGGAAGGAATGTATAGTTATAATAATTTAAGATAACTAAAACGACTGAATATTGTAGAATAACAATATCAAAATACTGTATTGAAGTATTCACACGAGATTCTTTTGTCGATAGAAAATTAGCGTGTCCAATTCATAATAGCCTATTTTTCATATTTCTCTAACAGTAAATATTAATGTGGTCAAGTCGATTAAATATTTATTTTTTTATGAACATAATAGATCCTTATTTAGACTGTATAAAAAACGCAAATAAAGCGTTAATTGTTAGTATTGAAAGCAATTTTGAACAATAGCTTTTACTGTGTACACTCACATCCATACTTCATTTAGATTTGATATAGAATTGCCAAGAATTTGTTAAAAATTCAAAATTAAAATATGTGAAAAATTTGTGTTATAAAATAGGTAATGAAATATGGATATTTTTGCATTTGTGTAAATACCTTCAATTATATGAGAACCAATTCCAATCAAGTAGAAAAAAGTACCCAAATTACATCATTACATGTTAGATAATAAGGAAGATGTACCTACTGAACCTTTCTATACACTTGCCAAAATCATGTTATTGTTTTTTTTTCTATTAATTAAAATTAATTTTTTTCTAATTAATCATTCTGTTAGCAGAATTAATTAAGGAATTAGCTTCATGTCTAAAGTGATTGTACTCTTAATATTGTTAATTTCGTTTACTTCCAAATAAGGAACTATAAAACCTATTTATAATTTAAAAAGACGATAAAACAAACGTTTTTTCTAATTACATCAACTCGTGACGTTTAGGAACTTATTTACTTTATTTCTTCTTCAGACCTATAACATTTAATGGTGTCAACAAGATTATTTAACAACTTTGATATTACTTTCATAAGCTGATAACGTGTAAAATAGAATCATAAAATAATTTTGATAGTAAAGTGGATCAGCAACCACACAAAAAATTATTTAAAACATATTATTTCACATTTACCAAGGGCGAAAATATTTTAAAATTCATTTTGCGAGGCTACACAACGAGTACATTAAATTTGTCAATTTCTTGTCATAATTTAAAGTTATACCAAAGGTTTTAAGAACAACGAATAAAATCATATTTATGAACGCGTGTATGCAAAACTGGACGAACTTTTTTGACAAAAAGGGAAGAAAGCGATAAGGTGACGAGAACAGAGATACAATTTAATTAAAAATATTTTTGAATAATATATAAGGGCTTCCCATAAATTCAACTAACAATAATCGATACTGTAGAATCAAAAAGCAACGCAATTGCAAAAAGTTTTAGATTTTGGGACTGCCACAATTTAACTTTGATATATTTTATTAAGCTGTAATACATGCTTGTGAAGTCACCGGATCGTTTCTTAGTATTCAGATGATCAGATTATCAGGATGTGTTTTGGTAGATATAGAAGTATAGGTTACGAAGTATAATATTGATTTTTTCTTCACTGATTTGCACTGAAACTATGAAATCATCAATAAGTCAATGGTCTAAAAACTTCATCACGTTTATCCTAAATAAATATTTTTTATTTAATTATTCACATTTGTTTCGGTAGTAATTTTAATTGAAGTCTCTATCATGCAATATTAATAGGTTTTGTAGCAATATCCTACTACTTAGCTACTAACTTCAAGAATTACTTTTCAATTAACTACATGCAACATAAAATTTTATTTATTTTTAAGTTAATATTTATATATAAATATCTAATATATTTTTGAAATAATTTTATTCATTTGTTGATATAAACATAAGAACCACCTGCAATTTTCTTAAATACACTGATTAAAACTACCAAATTTTGGTACAATTATGTACATTACCTACGTTAAAAATGGCACCAATATTTACAATAACTTAATAAATCATATCTTGTACTAAATATTATTACACGTTAGTTACTGTATTTACCTATTTGAAAATTATTAATGTCGTATTAGCAAAGAATGAACAAGATACAAATAACACATTTGATGGAATACATATTTTTTGAAGTAAAATATAGTTCAATTCAAATTAATAAAGCAATCTACAAATTTTCGAAGTGGTGCTTGAATAGGGTTTATTACGAAGAAAATATACTAGGAAGTTACTATTCCATGTAGACTTAATTTTCATGGTTACATAAATTACTTCAGGTTCATATTCTATAATTGGTAGTAAGATTTCCAATAACTGCAATTATTTTTTTCGTGTGGTGTTTCAATTTTGAAAACATATAATTATACTAAAATAATATTACCCAAATGGATCATTACCACCATTACATTACCTAAAAGTTACTACTGTAAAGAGCCTAAATTAATAATGTTAATAGAAATAATACCAATAACAAAACAATACGGCATCAAAATTGATATCTTCCTCTTTTAATAGAAAGCTACATATCAATTTAGTATTATTTTGGACGTGTAGTCTTAAACAATACAGTTATTTGATTAAAAACGATAAATTTGGTATGACTAATGTTCTTTTTATTGTATGAATCACTCTGGGTTTTGTATAAAGAATAAATATCTTTATAAATGTTTTTTTTTATAAATTCTATAAATTGTATATGAATAAGTAATCTTTTCTGATAAAAGGAAATAAAGTTTCTGAACAGGTGAAATTCTAACCCATTTTTACTATGAATCTAGGAGATAACTACCAAGGTTTAACAAATTTGGTAATACATTTCACCTAGTAATGACATACATCATGTTTAAGAAAATTTAAGGAAAAATAAATTTTGATTTCTTAGCGATTAAAATATTCAAATTAATTTATCCACATGTAAACAAAAAGTTTTCTCTATTACAACATTCTATAATCTGAAAATCAAATATCTAAATTTATATATCAACATGTATTTAAGCGAAATTATATGTCTTTTGTTATTACCTCAAATTTTCTTCCATTCTTCTTTCTTCCGACTACACTATAGCAGTTATTTATTTTTTACTATTATTTACTATTGAAAAACGTTCCCTTATTTTTGATACCTCATCACTGAATTTCAGAGCATTATTTATATGTCATACCAAGATGGAAATTTTATTTTGTTTGTGTTATAACCTTCCTTCGTCAATTAATTTCTTTTCTCGACCCAGGTGAGACTTAGCAATTAAATTCCTGGTTTGGGTTTCCTTGGCGTTTCGATCTTGGAAATTATTGTTTAAATTCTTCATTATACATCCAAATGTGGTAAATGAACTACGAAACATTGTGCGAAATAGTTTTTTTTAGAATTAAAAAAACATTTTCTATGGCCGAGCCGAACACTGAAGAAGAAGAAACGTTTGTTAGACACTAATCTACTTAAAATTTTATTTTATGTCCTTTTATCAATCTATACATTACTATTTTACTGTAATTTTTTGCCATAATATGTCTCGAATTTATAAAAGTCATCCTTACAATATAAAATTACGTAATTCAGGTTGCAAGATTCGATATATTACATTCGACAAATTTTAAAATTGATTATTACTACTAAAACCATTCGTTCATATTTTTTAAAAAATCTCAATGTGTCAAGCACTAAATTCAAGATTATACAAAAATGGGTTGAATAATGCAAGTTGAAGAAAGCAAACAATTAGCTGGTGCTTAAACTTCTCAAATATATATTCTTTGAAATGTACAAATTTGTATTCAAAAAGTATTTTTGAAAACAAATTTTCCCTTCTCAGATGTACAGGGTCCAACAAAATGTATCGATCACTTTATTTTTTTTATTAGAAAGAAATTGAATCAAGTATTTACTATCGTAACTTTTTGTGATGGGCTTTAGAGGCTTTGAAATTTTGCTTACAGACTCTGGCAGTTGTAAAAATGGAGCCCTGGTCAATAGTAGACCGTGGAATTAAATTCAACTGTTATTCAGAGAAGATTTCGGTGTAATTTTAATGTTAGATAATATTCACAGCGTAACACTACTTCATTTTGGGTTAATAAATGGAGAGGAAAAAGATCAGTGAAAGATCAAAAATTGAACCTCAGATCACGTTCTGAATGTACTGTTGTTAATGCAGTAGGAGTGAGAATTGCGATTGCAACTAGCCCAACATAGTGTGGCTCTAAATTTCTCAAAGCGCAGCAAGCGTGGAATGTTGAAAAAAGGAACTTCATCTTCATAAACTTCGTTGTAGTTCAGGAGTTCATTAGGATAAGACAGATGACTTGAACTTATGAACTATGAAGTTTTTATGAATCTTCTTAATGATTAGAATACGAGTATTGAAAATTACTTCTTTGTCAGTAATCAAAGCATATTTACTAATAAACAAAATTATCGGGCTTAGGCCGGTCCTCAAGAATATCACCGGAAACCTCTGTATAATCCAAAAGTAGCAGTTTTATTAATTAATATTAATTAAAATCGTTGGAATTTACTCTTGTAACCGCAAATCCAAGAAGAGTTGCAACAGAATTATTGGTTTCAGTAAAATGATGCAAATAGCTACACTTCATTAGTATGTATTGATGTTTTATTACTAAATAAACTAATTTCAAGGAATGGTACTCTTTCTTCAATATCCTCCGGTATTACTATTCCAAGTTAATTTCGATAGGATTATTATAGTTTAATTATTATGAGATACCTAAAATGAACCATACATTCTGGTGGCATACATACGTATATAGGAATATATTGTAAATTTATTTTATTTTATTATCTTAAATTAACTAAGTACGAAGTAGAAATTCAATAAGAATGAGGAAATTAATTTTAACATAAAAATATTTTTAAGTTCTATATATGAGCTATATAGATACATATATTACCGGTCTTAACTGAGGAATCACTATAGGTAAAATACAAAAAATGGTATACTTTTGGTAAAGCAACACACACACATATAAATAAATGTATTTACTATAAAAGTAAACTATAATCCATATCAAACAAAATAATATCATTAGTTCTATGAAGAAGACCTGTCACTTTTCACTTAATAACTTTACAAATTTTGGGTAGTCTCGACACAAGTTTTTAAAGAGTTTCAAGAGGAATATTGTTCAAGACATTTGTAAGGTATTAGCATAGCTATTGCTGCGATTTTGGCCAGTGTTCTCTCCCTTTTCTGTCTAGCTCATCCCGCAGCAACTCGATAGGATTCATATCGGGCGATTGTACTGATCAAACCATACTTACAAGAAGTCCTTCTTCTTCTTGTTTCACATAGTCCTTACAAAGATTAGCAATATTTGGAGTCATTATCTTTTTGGAAATAGAAACCTTCTCCTATCAATTGAATTCCGGACGTAATTGCGTGTTCCTTTAAAATTTTCAAATATTATTCTTTTCTAAAAATTCCATCAATTCTATGCAAATCTCCAACACCATTCAAAGAAAATGATTCCCAAACAAGAACTGAACAGCCACCGTGTTTAACTGTTGTCACAACACATTCTGATATTGACCTTTCGCCAACCCGTTTGCGAACAAAAACTTCCAAATACCTGGAACTTAGATTCGTCCGTCCACAGAACCCGCTTCCACATACCAATGCCGTGTTCTTTGGCGCATTGAAATCGTTTTTTACAATTTTGTGATCGTAGCAATGTTTTACGAACAGCAAATCGCCCTTTTAGTCCCGCCTTTGATAAACTTCTTTTTACAGTATCCAGCAAACATCGGATTTTCACGATTTTTATTTAATTCTGCGCGAAGCCGTGGAGCTGTTAACCGTTTATTCCGTTTAGATAACAGTTCCAACCGCAAATCATCTTATCTAGTGGTCATCCTTGGTCTTCCGGCCCGGTTTTTGGTTGCATTACACCCATTGTTATATACCTTTTCACTGTACCTTGCCCTGCATGGTATGTAAATTTTTATTTTTACGCAATTGTCCGCAGTCACAATTTTTCTTTGTGCAATATTATTATAGTACTACGAATTTCTGCACTCAATTCCTTTCTTTTTGGCATTTTGTGCGTTTGTTCACGAATACTCGTATTATAACTTACTCGCGCAGATTCTAGGCGAATACTAAATTTTTCTTAGATTGCAATATTCTGTGTGGTACAAGAAATTCCTATAAATTGTTTCTTAGAGATGTTATAATCTTGTAATATAAAAAAAACCCTTTAAAATAAATATGTTCAGGAAAAGTATTAATACTGAATACGGGAAATTATAATATTTTACACTAACAAATATGATTATATAATTTACATAATTATCCGGATATTATTGGTAAATTTCCTAAAAACGCACTTGCATATGTTGTTTCAATTGTCCCTACCGAAACCCAGATATAAAGACAGAAAGATTCTATCGATAGTATGTAATCCCTCACTCATGGCCGGTAGTGTATATAAAACCTAGCCTTACTCGTCCAAATACCAAATGTAATGTTGAAACACATGTACTTACCATGTTGTGTGTAGTGAGAGTGTAATATGTACAACACCAAAGAAGTAGTTAATATTATTTTATGCAAAAAAAGATTAATAGCTTAGCAGAGATAGTTGTAATTAATTTTATACATTGCACACATAGAATAATCTAATGCGTTTTTTACAAGGTCGAGATATTTTAGGTTCAGCCGTGCTAGAACAAAAACGAAGAATATTTCCAGAATGCTACACATCGAGGTCATGTTTACTATTATTTTTACTAAAGGAATTGTATAACAAACCTGTATAACATTTAGAAGTCTGAAATTACCATACGTTTCTTTTGAATAAATATTACTTGAATTATGCAAAAACATTTTTTAATGACATTAAATTTTGTTACTATTTTCGACATAATGTCTGAATAACTATTATTTACATTTTAACTTCATGAATTTACATTTACAATTATTCAATTCAAGTATGTGGATAGCATTCTGAAACTTTAATTATTGTCAGAACTAAATACAAATTCGTTTGTTTATGAATATTTAATCGGACATATAATTGAAATAAAATGTTTCAATGTCAATCAAGACCGCCTTTTTCTTTACATAAGTACTTTAAACAGTTTCTAATACCCACGAGGAATTCTGGGGACCTATGAAAAGATGTTGGAAAAGGGAATCTTTAAAACATAAAAATAAACAACATTTTCTAATTTGATCACTGAAGATTGATATATAACCCCTTGCCCAATTAATGTGGCAAGGGGTTATATATCAATCTTCAGTGATCAAGTTAATCAACCACAGGCTCCATCAAAATCACCCACATTTTCTAATTATAAAATTACGAATAAAATGTCACATTTATTAATAAATTATGTGCAATATATAGTAAGAAGGATAGAACTTTTTTACAATTTTCTTTACTAGCAAATTGTTTTACAATTTCTTTGATCGGCAGAAAATGTAGATAAAGATGATAAAACTTGCTAACGATAAATTAAATCGTATTTGTAGATTCTGTATACGAATCAATGCTGAAAATAATAACCTTCTGCATTTGTTTCCAGGATGTAAAGGTCGAATGTTCGGAAACAATTCTGAGTCTATTTTTTTGCTTTAGGAATAACTAAAAAAGTAAAAATAAAAAAAGTTCATTTGCAGGAGAATATTCTACATATCTATGATATAAACGATACAGTCGTACGGACATAAATGATAACCATCCTGGTGCAAAAAAATCTGCGGTTATGGAAAATAACATCGAACTTACGTGTGAATTTATCAGAGGTGAGCCGAAATCCTCGTTGCGATACGTAGGAATGAAACCGAATATTTCCAAAGATTTAATTTATCGGATTTTGACAAAGCATTTGGGACTGAAAAAAATTTGTGCAATGTTTGTACTAGACAAGCTAACTCTAAAAAGGACGATAACTTTAGGTATTTTATTGTAACTGGCGATGAGACGTGGTGTTTTCAATATATCCAGAGACCAAGCGTCAATGCTCTGAATGGAAGCATCCAAGCGAAGAAAGATCTAAAAAAGCCGTTTGGAGAAGTCAAAAGTATAGACAATGTTGACTAGTTTTTATGACTCCAAAGTCATTGTGCATCAAGAGTTTGCACCAAGTAGCCAAACAGTCGATGCTGTATATCATCTTGGCGTTATGAAGCATCTTTTGACGCGTATTCGTCGTGTACGTCCTCAATATCGTGAAAATAGTAACTGGCGCTTGTTACATGACAATGCACCATCTCATCGCTCGACGTTTATTATTGATTTTCTAACTACAAATGGCATTTTAACCATCAACCATTCACCCTATTCGCTGGATTTGGCCCCATGTGATTTCCATCTATTCTCCAAACTAAATTTGCCGATGAAAGGACAGCGTTATGGCGACTTCGAAGCCATTAAGGAAGTGTCGACAAATATGAACTTAAAAATTCATTCAACATTTTGATTGACCTTGCAAAACGTTGCATTGAAGCCGAGGGCCACTACTTTGAATAAAATAAATGAATTTTACCATAATAATAAGCTTTTATTTTAAAAAAATTCGGTTTCCTTTACGATCGATATATAATATCCATAATGTGTATTCATCACATTATGGATTCATTAAAAGCAGATCTACAGTGACTCAGTATGCCCAAATCGATGTTATTTACACATATCTTCGATTCCGTTAACCATCAAATAACAAGAAAAGCATAATTTTGAAATCAATAACAGCTTATTGACATTATTATCATCTTACTTGCATTAAAGAATAAATTATGTGTCTTATATTCTTTTGAGTTCGTGTTGTCATCGGGTATTCCACATGAATCGGACTCGCGCCTTTTAAATGAAAGGTATGTTCGTCATGTTCTTTCTAGATTTGGAAGAAACAGACCTATCCTTTTTAGGATCACAAAGAGTGTCTATCCGCTACCCATATAATGATGCCTCATGCTATCGCAAGAAGTTTTACATAGTAACTGTAACTGAAAATTTCTGTTCAAATCTTACAGTGATTTTATTTAAGCCAAACAAGTATACTACTGTGGGCAAAAAATAGTAAGACTTTTTAATTTAAATTTCGCGCGAAAACCCATTAGTCGAAATATTTTTTTTCTAGGTTGGTATGAGTGTCAGTGACACCTGTACCAAATGTCACATCAAAATAATCATTAGTGTTTAGTATACGCTTGTCTTTTTGAACTATAAAAAGTGCATTCGGCGATTTTTACAATGAGTGAAATTATTCAACAAAGAAGTTCCATTAAATTTTGTGTACGGAATCAAATTTCTGGTGCCGAACCATTCGGAATGTTGCAAAAGGCCTTCGGTGATAATTGTTGGTCACGAGCAAATGTTTTTGATTGGTACAAATTATTCATAGAGGGTCGAGAACGCGTTGATGACGAACCACGTCCAGGACGGCCATCAACATCAACTGATGATCAACACGTCAATAGAATCAAGGAATTGGTGCTTGAGAATCGACGATTAACAGTCAGAGACCTTACTGGCATCGTTGGAATATCGGAAGAATCAGTGAAAACCATTTTGAAAGATCATTTGGGCCTAAGAAAAGTGAAAGCACGATTTGTTCTAAAATCACTCAATTTTTTCGAAAAACAGCGTCGCGTTGACGTCTATGAAACAATGCTTTCCGACTATCAAGACAAAATGAAAGGCATCATAACTGGAGATGAGACTTGGATCTACACTTATGACCCGGAAACAGACGATCAATCGGCCGAATATCGTATCAAAGGTGAGCCGAAGCCCAAAAAACCACGTCAAAGCAAGTCAAAAATCAAGTTTATGTTGACAGTTTTCTTCGATTATCGAGGTATGGTGCACTTCGAATTCCTTCCGACCGGCCAAACTGTTAACAAAGAATACTATTTGAGTGTTGTGCGTCATTTGCGCAATGCTATTCGTAAAAAGAGGCCAGAATTATGTGCCGAAACTCTTGATTTTTGCACCATGATAATGCACCGTCGCATACTGCATTAATTGTTCGTGAGTTTTTCGCCAAATTTTCAACCAATATCGTGCCGCAACCACCGCATTCGCCTGATTTAGTTCCGTGTGACTTCTGGCTATTCAGCAAACTCAAACGACCGCTCCGGGGAAACCGTTTTGAGTCAATTAAAGACATTAAACGTGAATAGCTACGCGCATTGAAGGCTATTCCTGAAATTGACTTTAAAACTGTTTCGAGAATTGGAAGAAACGTTGGCACAAGTGTATTGGGCCAGGGGGATTACTTTGAGGGGGGACGAAATAGATTTGGAAGAATAAATTAAGAATTTAAAAATTATGAACAAAGTCTTACTATTTTTTTCCCACAGTAGTAAATATCTAATTGATTTCCTATAAGATAAAAGTAAAGAAAATGTTTAATGCTATGCAAATTTATAATGGAAAACAAGCTGCATAAACTAAACGGAAAATGTTATCTCCCTGGTGGCACTTAACGAGACAGCGTGTAATTACAGTCATTACTTTATTAATAATAATATTTTACACGTATTTCCCAGCGCTATTACATCAAACGAAACAATTAGACATAGTTTATAACATGCACAAACAACATTAAAATAATTCATTCGATTACATTTTCGAGAAAACATTATTTCACAATAAAAATTGTTCCTGAGGATAAACAAATAGTTTTAATGTTGATTAAAGCCGTAGATAATGTATGTAGCTTACAACAATGGATTACTAAGTAAAAAAAACGAAAGAATGAACCATATGCCTTTACAACATGAAATAATGCGTGCAGAATTGTCAACGCCTACTGTATACGTTGCATGTCAAAGTGTAGTAATCTTTTAATGTTCATTGAAATGCAATGCGCCGACGACCAAAAGCAACTGTTAGGGATATTAACTACACGAACAGATATTTTTTGTAGGAAAATCATGTATGTGTGTGTGTCTTTGAAATGTTTTCTCTTTTGGTTATACCAAAGAAGGAAAATTGTTCCCATAAAACTTTGTTATTTTTAATCATGACAATCGAGCGGGCTCTGACGTGATTTTGATTGATGACGCTGCCGACATCTTTTCATAACGTAATTCGGAATACAATTATTCAGATGTGTTCTCGTCAAGTTTGAAATGTGTACAGAGCATATGTACAACAGCATGGAAGACAGAGTGAAAAAACTAACAAACTGGCGAAGGTTATTCAGATATCATATCTTAGTAAATAATATAATGAACATACGATTTTCGTTATACATACATACATACATATATATATATATATATATATATTGTTGCTTTAAATGTGAGTATGAGAAGAGTCAATTGATAATAATCAATTTGGTAAGAATACTTGAAAGATATACCATGAATATTGTCAGCATTACTTATACATATATGTACGAGGGTAGTTTGACAAGTAGTGAGAATGGAAAAGAAAAACGAATTTTTTAAATACAAAATAATTTTTATTTTTCAATATATTCTCCTAAAAGAGCAATACATTTATTCCAACGGTGCTCCAATGCCCTTATGACATCTCTAAATGGGATTCCGGAAGGCTTGCAAAATACTCATTTACGAAGATGATAAGTTCGTTCCTAGACCAAAATTTCTTTCCACCTAATGCCGTTTTCAATTTTAGAAAAAGGTGGAAGTCGGAAGGGGTTAGATCCAGCGATTAAGGCGCATGCGATACTAATCGGAAATGCAACTCGTGGATTTTAGACATCGTAGCTGTGCTGGTATGCGCGGGAGCGTTGTCTTGGTGAAACAGAATCTTTTTCTTTGCCATTCCTGGCCGTTTATTGTGGCACCTTTCTGAAGGTAATCAATGAGCAAAATGCCCTTTGAATCCCAAAAAATTGATGCCATCACCTTGTTTGCCGATAAAGTAGTTTTCGCTTTCTTTGGAGGTGTAGAACCACGTTCTAACCATTGTTTCGATTGTTGTTTAGTTTCGGGTGTATTGTAGTGTATCCAAGTTTCATCGCAAGTAACAAATCGCCTACAAAAATCAACCGGATTCCGCTTATAAAGGTCCAAACACTTGATCAGCCGTAAGCAATCGCGGCACACATCTTGCCGAAAGCTTGGAAAGGCCCAATTCTTTCGTTAAAATGTGGTGTACGCGTTCTGTTGAAATATTTCCCATGTCTGCTGTCTCTCTCACTTTGAGTCGTCGATCTTGCGTAATAATATTATGGATATTTATAATCATTTCCTTAGAAGTCACGATTTTGGGTGCTCCAGAGCGCGCTTCATCAACACAGCTTGTTCTATCACGTTTGAATTCATTTACCCATCTACTTATTGTGGCGGATGATGGAGCAGATTCACCTAATGTTTCCCGTAACTCATCTTTTATTTCTGTAGCTCTCATACCCTTAATTACGAAGTATTTAATCACCGCACGATACTCTGCTTTTCCCATTTTAACAAAACGACGTGTTGCTTCTTTTTCAATCAGCTGTCAAAAATAAACTAGTCAACCGATTTATCTAAATATCGGAATGTAAACATATAAATAGGGAACCTAAATTACAGTATATTTGTGTTACCAATTAGAACGCCACCTATGTGTCATTCTCACTACTTGTCAAACTATCCTCGTATAGGCGACAATGATTCATAATTAATTTTGTCTTACAAAGATTACTTATAAATCTATGTACTCACCTTGAATTTCGATGTTTTTCCTTATTATTATATGTATATATGTATCTAACTAAATAAAATATCCAAAGACGATTTTGAATTGGAAAATTTTGAATGCATTTGTAAATACATTACCGGTCATAAATGAAGGATCACTATAGATGAGATACAAAAAAAATGGTACACCTTTGGTAAAACAATATATGTACGAATAAAAATGTAATTACTATTAAATAAACTATATAGTTTATTTAATAGTAATTAGATTTTTATTCGTGGAGGCGGGTTTTTTGGACGGACGTATCCAAGTTCCAAGTGTTTAGAAATAATCGGCGACGCCAAACACAGTGCTAAATTTTTTATAGACTGAGTGAAACAAAAAGAAGAAGGACTTCTTGTAAATACGGTTTGGCCCGCACAATCCCCCGATATGAATTCAATCGAGTTGCTGTAGGATGAGCTAAACAGGAAAGTGAGGGAACACTGTCCAAAATCGCAGCAACAGCTGTGGGAACACCTTACATATGCTTGGAATAATATTCCATCTGAAAAACAACTTGTGTTAAGACTACCCAAAAGTCGTAAAGAATTTATTAATTGTAAAGGTGGCTATTTTGACAAAAGTCGCTTAAAATAAAAAGCGCCAATTTTTCTTCAGAGAACTAATGATATTATTTTGTTTTATAAGGATATATATCCTTAGAAAACAAAATAATATTAGTTTTATAAGGATATATATCTTTATAAATCCTTTCGTCAAAATATCCACCTTTACACTTAATAAGTTCTTTACAAATTTTGGGTAGTCTCAATAAAAGCTTTTTTTCAAATGGAATATTGTTCCAAGCATTTGTAAGCTGTTCCCACAGTTGTTGCTGTGATCTTGGACAGTGTTCGCTCACTTCTCTGTTTAGCTCATCCCACAGCAACTCGATAGGATTCATCTTGGGCGATTGTGCGTGCCAAACCATATTTACAAGAAGTCATTCTACTTCTTTTTGTTTCACATAGTCCATAAAAAGTTTAAAACTATGCTTGGTGTCGCCGATTACTTCCAAACACTTAGAATTTGGATTTGTCCGTCCAAAGAACCCGCTTCCACATTTCTACATCTTAATGTTGGCACTCCTTGCCCAATTGTAATCGTTTTTTATGATTTTGTGATCGTAGCAATAGTTTACGAACAGCAAATCGCGCATTTAGTCCTGCCTTTTGATAAACGTCTTTTTACGGTAGCCAGTGATACCGGATTATCATGATTTTTATTTAATTCCGCGCGAAGCTGTGGAGCTATTAACCGTCTATTCGCAAAGAAAGCAAATTATTTGTCACTTTTTTAAAAAACAAAAAAAAATTAACTTTTAGGTATTCATTCTATGTAGTTTAAAATATTCTTAGGAACAAATATTCATAAGTAAAATACAATATTAGTAGCAAACAAGGCACGGAATTTCTTACAGTATATCTTCGTTTTTCAACACATGTTCACTACTAGGTATTACTCCATATGCTTAACAAATGGTGTATCACAATCACATATATTAAATTAAGAAACCAATTTATGTAAATTACAATACATATTGCTGCGTATTTTGAAGTAGACGTTAATATGAATATAAATATGTATTATGTTAAGGCTTTAAATGTAGAAATTGTGTGGTACGATACCAAAATTAAATATAAAATACTTATATATAAGAATTCATAATATAAAAGATTTACATTTCTTAATAAAAACATTACGTTTATTTGCGTAAATATTGTACTATGGAAAAATCTAGTGAGTTTTAAAAGAGTACATTAGACATCGAATAATTTTTGCTTCGAATACACTTAATATAGTTAGATTGTTTTTATATGTTGTGATATACTTATATATCTTGAAATAATACTAAAACTTCGGTATGTTGTAAGATTCCACAACTTCAATAAAAGATGAACATTGATTTAAATATTTTTATCGTATACAGTAGATAGTGGGAGAGTGAGAAGATAGTGAGAAGTAATTTCTTATAACGCTAAAATATAAATAGGATATAGTATACGTTTTTTAATAATATTATATAATACCAATACAATGAAACAAGTTTGTTATAATACTAACAATTAGAATCAATTTGAGTATATTTTAATGATAGGTTATAAATGGTGTACCTAGAAATAACACTGGGTTAAATATATATAATATGAAGATAATGATGAAGGAATATGGCGTACCTGAATGTGACAAACGAAATATATAAATCCATTATTCTACAATTTCTACGGAATATTTATAAGTTAGTTATTCGCTTTATGTCAACCAACGTCAAGGTTTTATCCAAACATCAATATTATAAAATCATATGATAGGAATCGGTAGACGATGTTTTAAAGACACATAAATGCCATGAGTAAATCGTCCCACAAATGACTATGGCGTTTTTGGAAATTTTATACAAAAACATAGAAAAATAAGAATTTAATGTAAAACATAGTTATTTTTTACATTAATTTCTCATTTTTTTAAATAAAAAAATTTAATGTATAATGAATTTAGAATTTGATATTAAGACATTTTGGAGAAGAACAATGAAATGATGTAACGATAGCGTGGAGGATGAAAACAGGACACATCGTGTCTCTCTGCAATGATTGCGTGCAAGGCACACCAGCAACTTTTTTGACTCTTATATTAGAGAGAGCAACAGATCGAAAACGGGAGAATTCGCCTAACTTTGTACGTTCAAAGATGTACAAAAACTTTGTAAATGTTCAAACGCATAAAATTTTGTTTATTTTACGATATTGTGGTGATATATTAGAGGTACTATGCATTCGTAGAGCTACTAATAGCTCTTTAAAATATTTGTCTTAATTTAATTATTCAAAAGTTTTGAATTTATTTTAAGTTAATTTCTTATCTGAACTTGATCGATTTAATTTAATAAATTTTTATTTGATTTTTATTAAACATTCAGTTATTGACGTGTACTATATATTATTTAGGCCATTATTAGGTAGATAATCCTCATTTATGTACTAAACAACTGGTGTATATAAAGTAGTTTATCGTGTTTCGATTTAGAAAATAGACAAGAAAATAATTTTTTTTCTTTATGTCATAAATTTTTGCAATTCGAAAATTTTAATTTTTAGTATTGATGAAAATACATGGAATCGTGAATCATTGGTGTGATCGCCATGAAAGTGATAAACGAATACCTGTGTATTTAGTTTTTGTGCTTCATTATTCAATTATAATCCAAATATTTTGATTTAAGATTTCCGAATCTAGACAAAGTCAAGTCTAAATTACTATAAGGCGTTATTGGTCAATATTTAATGTCATTTATGTATATAACTCCATTCGACATTACCTACTAGTAAACTACTACCTATATTGAGTATTACTAGATGCAATAAAACGTAGTTTGTAAGAATAATTTCTTGTTCAATTTATGTGACTGTTATTTTGGTTGATTCGAAAGAATCCCAGCTCGTCTTTATTCACATTTTACAAAGAATCCAGCCAAAAGGAGTCTCAATTCCAATTAAATATTGTGTTGTCAGCGTATACTATATCAACACTCAAATTTTTTTCTATATTTCATAATACATATCACAGCAATATGTACATTTGTGACTTTATGTTGGTAAACAGATTGCAATAACTTATTGATGATATTTGAAAAATACGTTTTTAAATTTATACCGGAATATTTGTCGTTTATAACTTGGTTGTACAAGAGTTATGGTTGTAAGTTAAATTAGTTATATTTTACTACTTTCAACTTCATATGTATTTTCAGTATAAAATCAATTTCAATCAATAAACAAAAAACAAATAAGGAACAAGTTGCGGAATAAATGACCCAACTGGAAATTTCGTAATAGATTACATGCAGGTATTGACCTACCTAAGGGTGGTACACGAAAGTGTCTTTGGATCAGTATTCAGGATACATATCTTACCAGATTCTCGGTGTGCATTACTTTGTTACAAATAAGGCTGCAAAAGCGAGTGCTTTCGCAGTAGTATACGGCTCAGTTAATATCAATATTAAAAATAATAAATGTAATTACTTGCTATTTCAGTTTTTTTTTGTGTTGTCGATGTAGAGTATGCAAAAATTCACTGTAGTATTGTGTCATTAGTATGCCTTCCAGTGCTGACAAAGTTATACTCCTACGGCGAGGTGAAAATATGATGGTGTATTTGGAAAAGGAGCGTTCTGCGTCTGATGATGTGATGTTCGCGAATTTAACAACGTTCACATCATATGCGCACTCTTGGTTTTCAGTTAAACTCTTGTCTATACGTACTATAGTTTGAAAGTCGGGATTCTTATTTATAATCGTACAGAATGTTTCGGTTGTTAATCTTCCTATGCTCTCTTTTTTGTTAGACTTCCTAATAAAGCTTTAAGGTAATATACTACATTTAGCGCTTCATGTAATGACAGCTTGGTGTTCTCTAATTTGGAAATAGTATCTAAAAGCTTTGAATAATTTTCGGAAATTTGCTCTAATATGGATTTCGGTATCTGAAACCAGCCGCAGACTTACTGAAATTAGTTGAGCATCTTGCGGAATTAAAATGGAGATACAAGATTTAAAAATATGTAAGAATTTCTCATAATATAAAACAGCTTTAAGCCATGTTCCCCATCTCGTCAATACCGGCTGTAGTGGCTAAGAAGTTTCCGAACAAGCCTTTTTACACCCACGCATGTGATTTGGAGGTTTAATAAAAACTTTTTTGGTAGAAACTATAAATTGGTCTACTTTCGGGTAACTGTTTTTAAAAAGTTCAGCTACAAGATGACATGAATGTTGCAAACAGGTTACATGAAGCAATTTAAGATAAGACTGCTTTAGTAACTTTCTAACTTTAACCATATTCGAACCCCCATGTGTAACCAATATTACAAGTTCGGTTGCCGATATATTGAAGTTCTCAAAGGTATGTTTTATAGTTCTTTCCGCGTTTGTCTTCTGTTATATTCTACTACGTAAAAGAAGAGCCAAGGAAATCTCACTACTTTTCAAAGTGCGCACGAACACATTTAAAATACTATTAGTTCCTGCATCCATTATTTCATCTACCGTCAGCCGTATTTTTGATATTTTAACTTTGCTTTTATTCGATTCGTAATCGTGTTTTTCACCTGAGGAAAATTATACTGTAATTGACCTCTTGTTGGCAATCTCCATTCCGGAACATATTTCCCTCAAAAATTTCGAAATTCTTCATTGTCTACAATATTTTGTGGAATGTTGCACGCACTTAACAAAAATAAAATCATATAGAAATTTATAGTATGGTACATCACGTTGTGTATTTAACCGGTGCTATTTGCTACTAACATGTCTTATACACACAAAAATACTGTACAGTAAATGTTGATATTGCAAACAATACATTTAGGAATAGTGCCAGTGTATTCTAATGTCGAAAATCGGTTAAAAAATCTGTTAACACTCGTCGGACATAACAAAGAACACCGTCGATTCGTCATCATTAATCTAATCCGGCATTCGTACACATACCAAACGCATATGAATTTCGACTTCGGGTTTATTCGACCGCTTTCGAAATATATCATCGCCGCTAATGAGTGCGCCCTCGTTTGTGCAGTTTTAGTTACAAACGTATACATATTGCTTTCTACACGACTAAAAAATAACAAGTTAGACAAGAGTCGTCGTTGCTAGTTAAATTAGTTATTTTTTACTTCTTTCAACTTCATATGTATTTTCAGTACATAATCAATTCAATCAATACACAAATAAAGAACAAGTTGTGAAATAAATGACCCAACTGGAAATTTCGTAATACATTATATGTAGATATTGACCTACCTAAGGGTAGTATACGAAGGTGCCCTTGGATCAGTATTCAGGATACTTATTTTACCAGATTCTCGTCGTACATTACTTTGTTGCAAATGTATACATATTGCTTTCTACACGTCTAAAAAATAACCGCGCAACATTGGAAAATTTATAGAATTTCTAATTATTATGAGCTTATGTTATGTATTTTACACAACTCAATTTTTCGGTAAGATTTTTCTCAACAGATATAAATTTCTCAAAACTAGAAAATCTTATACTCGCGGTCATCTGTTTCTTCTCTTCCTAAAATGCCAAAACAATATTCTTTTTAAATGTAAATGGAATTATCACACGGGAATAAAATACTTGATAGACAGTAAGTTCATACATGCATGTTGTTTCATGTTTAAGATTGTGTCTGGACCATAAGTATTTCACATGTCTGTTTTTTAATATTTACCTGCATTTTTTAACATTTTATGCTGTTCACCGGGTAATAATATTGTGTTTTGGCATATTATCACTAAAAAAACTCTTACATTCTCACATTCTTTCGTGATTACTGATAAACTTACGTTGATTTACGTCGAAACTTATAAATAAACCAATAAGGGTTAAGAGTTAACAAATGATTTGTTATCAAGACGTTTAACACGGGGGGAACAGTAGATGGACGGCCGTTAACGAGGCGTTAGTATAGTAGATGCACGTAGACACCGTAAACACGGGGGGCAACAATCAAACACCACACCCGGAAGATGAAGTGGTGGCCGACATTGGCGGCCAGTGGCTCACCGGAATGATCTGTAAATGGAGTGTCGGGTGTCGGGCACAGGCTATAATTCATGACGTCGGGACGCCCTGAGAGAATGAGCATCACCGAGAGTAGCGTTAACGGGCCACCCCGCTGGCGCGCGCGAAAATCTCCCGCTGGGCCAACCGAAGTCCCGATGCGATGTTTAACGTTTCGTTATATGGACTACTCTATTCGGAGCACAAGGGACCTGCGACATGATTTAGACACCCGAACATAACCTGTGGATTCTCATATTATTATGGCAGACGGTTCTCATTGTCAGAGAGTCCCCGTAACCGTTTAATTGTCTGTGAGCGATCGCTCTTTTAGCTCACACATTCATTTGTATATATGATTTGAAAACATTCACGACCTGTCGTCCTGGACAAATCATAGTCAATTCCGGTTGTCGCTACTATTAATCATTTCTTAATGACCATTATATACATAAATGACAGGTAAATTATTATTATATAGTAAAGTTTGTTTAATATTTTAATAATGTATGTACAGACTTACATTTAGTTACTTTATGTAAGTGACATATTCATATATTTTATATTTTCAAACTTACATATATAGTATTCTATGCTTTTATTCTGACTTTGGTTCACAGATTTTAGAAATAACGGAGATATTCATAAAATACTTCCAATAAGTTCCACAAATTGATAACTTTAATCGCTTTCATAACATTAACCAAGACGATACTCTGCATAAAACACTTCATTTTGGCATAATCTAGTTTCAAAAAGAGTTCCGGAAGGTACTGGCTAGACTTACAAAATAATGATGTCGAGGAAAGTTGGCATCGATGGATATATGCCCAACTTCTTATGCTAAAAAAGGAATATTTAAAGTTTCCAAATAGCATGTGGAGTATTATGTTTCTAAAGATCACTAATACGTTACCATTGATAATATTTTACATAAAAATGGACTGGTAATTTCGAGTTTTTGCTGCCAAAGAAAATTGAAAACCATTTATTTATCTATAACCTCTTCTTTTAAGTCCTACACTCCTATCTTCCGCAGATCTTTCTTACTCTTCTGAGACGCCTTTTCACCTTACACTTCTACCACATTTTCCTCCCGACAGAACTGCTTTGACTAATATATTTTCAAATATCTTGGCTATAAACCAAATATCTGACTCCTTGTCAGTAATTGCAGATATTTGAAAATGTTCCTCTAACTTCTTGTTTCTCCTATATATATATATATTCCACCATTCATTTATTTCTTAAGATTCTTTGTTCCAACACTGCTTATTTTTTATTTTTCTCATCGCAGGTATAGATAAAATAGTATCTCGCGCAGAAGAAACTGAACTTTTTTAAAACAGCAATTTTTAGTGGCGCCATCTATTAAAAAAGTATGCGTCGGCAAGGTAGATCTTTTCCTAATGTTGTGTAAAAATATCATGACATTTGCGGGCAAATGGCAACCATTAAGTTCTGCCTTAAACGTGCGAGTGCGTATGAGTGGTATAAACGGTTTAAATACATTTGTATGGACATAAGTGACAACGAACATCCCGGTGCAAAAAAGTCTGTGATTACGGAAAGTAACATCGAACTTGTGCGTGAATTTATCAGAAATAAGCCCAAATCCTCATTGCGATACGTGGGCATGGAATTAAGTATTTCCAAAGATTCAGTTCGTCGCATTTTGACTCAGTATTTGGGACTGTGAAAGATTTGTACAAGGTTTGTACCACACAAGCTAACTGAATTCAACACTGTACAAACTTGATTAAAGAATCAAAAAATATCGAAAAGGGAGAAAACTTTAGGTATTCTATTGTAACTGGCGATGAAACATGGTGTGTTCAATATAACCCAGAGATCAAGCGTCGAAGCTCTGAATGGAAGTATCCAAGCGAAGAAAGACCGAACAAAGGCTGTTTGGAAAAGTCAAAAGTGAAGATAATGTTTATTTGTTTTTATGATTCGAAAGGCATAGTACACAAAGAGTTTGTACCAACTAGTCAAACAGTCAATGCTGTGTATTATCTCGGTGTTATGAAGCTTTTTTTTGCGCGTATTCGTTGTGTGCGCCCTCAAAATCGTGAAAATGGTAGCTGGCGTTTGTTACATGCTAATACACCTCATCTCATCGCTCGACACTTATCACTGATTTTCTAACTACATATGGCATTTGAACCATCAACCATTCACCGTATTCACCGGATTTAGCCACCTGTGGTTTCTATCTATTCTCCAAACTACATTTGCCGATGAAAGGACAGCGTTCTGCCGACGTCGAAGTTATTAAAAAGGCGTCGACAGCGATCTCGAAGGACATCTAAAAGACATCTAAGAGACATGTTAATTGACCGTACAAAACGTTGTATATAAGCCGAAGGCGACTACTTTGAATAAAGTAAATGAATTTTACAAAAATAGTAAGCTTTTCTTTTTATATTAAAAAAGTTCGGTTTTTCTCTATTACAGATTGTGTATTATTATTATTATATAATAGTACATCTGTAGGTATTTTTTCCTCAAAAATTTTTCAGTTTCTTTCTCTTCGCCACCAACACATGTTAATGTTACACATATGCTGAGAAAAAAGAATCCTTAATTCATCAAACTATTAAATGTAACTTTTACATAGTTGAATTAACCAATTATTAGTTAGATAAACTTAAAGTGATGCGTAAAGAAAATACTTAAAATACATATATCATTATTTTACCTCAATGAAAAAATTATAAACGATCACTGGCCTAAATTACGAGAATTTCAAAATATACAACAAATGATTTTCTTTAAATAAAGGTAAAGTGTTCCTTCAATATTATTTTCTAGATGATTTATAGAATTAGGAACAGAAACAAATATGCATTTATGTTCGCATACGTGATACGTCCATCACTCCCCGCTCCCGTTTAATGACTATTAAATCAATATGTCGCTCCATCCAAGAGATGAACGTATATTTCTCTCACACTACTTGATATTGTATATATATATATATATATATATATATATATATATATATATTATAAATATATCGTTTCAATAGTTACACCTACCAGGTCCTTATAATTTGTCAACAAACTTAGATTATTTGACATTCAAACTTTACATTTTTACATTTATATTCATTAGTTACGCTTTATTTGGCAATTAGCCATTTGTATGTCCACATCTCTGTTTTCTCTAGGTAAGCAGATGCTATTGTTCAATGGCGGTTAAAGGTTTCTATCGGAGAAATAGATGTGCAATTCTTTCTTATTTTTTTACATATTTCATATATTGCTTTGTTGTTCTAATAACTATTATTTTCTTATTTGTACCAAAGAGGATTTCGCACTAACGAGTTATAATTTCATTTTAAACACCAGAACACCAAACTGGTTTTATTCAAGAAATAAACATGCGGAAATAACAAAGTCATGCGTTTACTCAACCTTTCTCTTTCATAACTGAAGGTTCATATACGACGGGAAGTCAAAATGTTCCCAGAATTGTGTCGTAGTGTTGGCAGTTGTGATGCAATCACAATAAATTTTGTACAGTACATTCCTTATGGTGCATAGTTATGACGCTGACAGGTCTGAGCAAGTTTGAACACGCAGTGTGACTGCAGTTTAGCGGAAGGTAGGAGTGTGCGGTGATCAGCTGGCGCGATGTCGCAGTTCGAGCAACGGGCGAACATCAAGTTCATGTGCAGATTGGGAAAATGTGCTTCAGAGACTTTTTTAGCCTTACAAACAGTTTACGGTGACGATTCTTTAAAGAAAACAGCCGTTTACGAGTGGTTTTCAAGATTTAAGGGTGGACAGGAATCGCTGGAAGACGAGAGTCGCAGTGGGAGACCTTCAACCTCCAGGAACGAAGGAATGGTCGAGCGAGTGAAACAATCAATCAGAGTAGACCACAGAATGACCATCGACGAGTTAGCACAAGAAGCGGGGATCTCTCATGGATCCATACACGCAATCCTGTCAGATGATTTGAAAATGAAACGTGTCAGTGCAAAGTTTGTTCCGCGCTTGCTGAATCCGGATCAGATGGAAACTCGGAAGTTGACGGCGGCCGAATGTTTTGAAAAAAGCACAGAGGATCCGATGTTCTTGCAGACAATCGTTACTGGTGACGAGACTTGGGTGTACGCGTACGACCCGAAAACCAAGATGCAGTCATCAGAATGGCACACATCGTCCTCTTCTCGACCAAAGAAATCACGTCATGTCAAATCGAAAACAAAAGTGATGCTCATTGCGTTTTTCGACAACGAAGGTGTGGTGCACCATGAATTTGTACCAGCTGGACAAACGGTTAACGGTCCTTTTTACGTGCAAGTTTTGAAAAGAGTGAGGGAAGCAGTTCGAAGAAAACGTCCAGGCAAATGGCAAGAAGGATGGTTACTCCATCACGACAATGCTCCCTCCCACACGTCGATTGTTGTGCAAACATGACTTGCAGAAAAAAACTTTCCAGTCCTCCAGCAGCCTCCCTACTCACCGGATTTAGCGCCATTGGATTTCTAGCTCTTCCCCAAGCTCAAAAAGGGCCTCAAAGGTAACCGTTTTGACACCGTAGAAGACATCGAAACCAACGCGACGGCTGAACTTCGGAAGATACCACAACAGGACTTTCATCGTTGTTTCCAACAATGGCAGGAGCGGTGGAGCAAGTGTGTGTGTTCAGACAGCGCCTACTTTGAAGGCGATTAAGTGACTGTGTACCTATGTTGTGGTAATAAAGAGTTAAACCAAATTCCGGGAACTTTTTGACTCCTCCTCGTATAACTTTCCACATTAATTTTCGTATTCTGTATACGTATTGCGACAACTGAGTTGTCATCATCAGCAGATAATTAAACAGTGTCGCACCTGGAAAACTACGGCAAAATACCCGTACGAAACAAATTCCGCACACTATCTGTACCGTCGAAAGCCGAAACGCACACTGACAAATTACCTTTCTTTTGTGACTCAAAAGGATTAGTTCTTGAGGTAGTCTTTTACTTTAACATTCTTTAAATTTTTGGTAAATAGACTCAATATATTGCTAATAGGTATAATTGAATGAAACATTTTACATTGACTGAACACTTTTTTTCTACCAATGTTGAATTCATTTACACCACATTTTCTTTTTATTCAAGTTACTTTCAAGCCCTTGCTCATTTGCTTTTCCTTCCAGTAATTTAAATGTGTTTATTATTTATTTATTTTCTTTCACTAGCCATAAGTATTATAGTATCGACATCGACTAGACATTGGTATCTACCTCTATATATTAAACCCTCTATTCCTATGATACCTTCTCTCCGGATCGCCTCTTGCATTAGGTTAAAAAGCACTGCGAATAATGAATCTCATTCTTCATTCCTTTTTTTATTGCAAGTTCTTTTAACACTTCTTCTTCCAATTTTATTTTGTTTTCCTTATTTTTTTTAAGTGTTAACATTAAAGGAAAAGTTAATTTACCATTTAATATTTATACAAACTATGCAGAATTTTAATTATTTATTTTAATTTAATATTAGTATTCCTTTTGCTTGCTGTAATTTTGATTATTCTCAAAATACAGTACTTATTTTTTATTAATTAAATTATAAATGAATGTAAATACAAATTGATTATCGAGAATTCCAGAAGTATTGGAGATCAAAACCTAAAAGGAAAGATAAAAATAAAATCCATTGCTTCACCAAAAGAGCGCATCTAATATAAGGAATTGTCACGATGAATTGCTAAAACGTAATTTAATTTGAACCGCTAATCGGGTTTTTCACGCCTCCAGTGGAGTTTCGTCTTTTCGATTCTTTAAATCAATGACTCCGTGCTGATCCAACTAATTGTTCCTTTAAGAAATCCCTACGTAGGGTGAAGAGGACTACACAGTGTGAACGCGCAAGTAAATTGAAGTCGTGGTTCAATTACAAAAATATCTTAGAAATAAATATTCGATGTGGTTATCGAACCAATTTACGACATTGACAGGTTTATGCTTCGAAGAACAATCTAAAAAAAAATTTCGCAGTAATAAGTATTTTAAACTGAGCAAAAACTCCATTGCTTCATTTCCTATATTATGTCTAGCAATGTAGTAGAATATACTTGTTTGAATTTTAATTCATTTGCTATGCAAAAGTAAATAACACAAACAATAGTTGCGTATGGAGGGACAATACGACAAGGTACCCAAAAATAACCGAAATTTCTCTACAAAAACTTGTATTTTATTTATTTTTTACAGAATAACCATAACACCTTCAATATACTCTCCATTTGACTTTATACACTTGTCTAAACGATGATTAAATATTGTTCGAATTCATTTTTCTGTATGGCTGCGAGCTGCTGTGTCGGTTTTTTCTTCACCTCTTCCACGTCGTTGAAACGATGTCCTTTCATATCCCTCTTCATTCGTGAAGATAAAACAAAGTCGCACCGAGCAAGATCAGGTAAGTAGAGGATGTGGGGCAAAGAAATAATGCTGTTTTTAGTCAAAAACTGGAGAACTGATAAGGCTGTACGAGCAGGTGCATTGTTATAGTGCAAAAACTATTCACCCTCTTGCCTCTACAAATCGGGTCTCTTTCGTCGCACACTATGACACAGTCTTCTAAGAACCTCCAAACAGAATGCCTGATTAACTGTCTGACCGGGTGGCATGAATTCAGAATCCCTTTCACATCAAAAAAACTGTGTGGAATGCGCATGATCTTAATGTTTGTTATCACTTGATGAGCTTTTATGGAGGGAGGTGACGTTGAAATCTTCCATTGGCTTGACTACTGTTTCGTTTCAGAGTCGTAACCGTAGCATTAAGACTCGTCTCATCAGTAATAAATTTGTTTGATTTGAAGATGATCTTTCAAAGCACAGCATGTTTCCATTCGACACTATTTTTGATGATGAGCCGAAATGCAGAGCAGGGACATCACAGAGCTTCTTATTATCCCCAATTCCCCGGACAAAATTTGCTGCACTGAGCTCCAAGTTATTCCACATAACTTCGCAATTGCTTCAATGGTTCGCTGTCGGTTTTCAAGCACAATTGCACAAACTTTTTCCTCCTTTCCATCCGTTCTGGAAGTTGATGGATGTCCGGTACGAGGTTTGTCATCAGTTGACATTTCACCTTTTTTTGAAAGGACGAAACCATTCGTACACTTAAAGTTTCCCATAGCGCCATCCTGGTAAGCTATTTGCAACATCAAAACTGTTTCTGTAGCATTTTTTCCCGAGCAGGAAGCAAAGTGTCAGAGCCGCACGCTGTTCACTTAAGTCCGACGTAACAAAAAAAAACGATGAGCAAACGAAAATACTTTTACAAACAAAATGCACTGTAACAAGAAAATCCACTGCCTCGAACGCAGAACAAGTTACGTCACGCGTAGCAGCGAGAATGGGTGCTAGGCAAGCCTCGCCCACAACGCTGCCAGTTATTTTTGGGTACCTTTCGTTTAAAAAATAGAATAAGAACATTATTTGGTGATATTTGGATGCTCTGAATTTGTACACGTGGATTTAACGAGACGGTGATTCTTGCCCTAATGCCAATCCAAACAGTCGCTTACTAAAAGAAAAGTTTTGCGAACCGATTATTTCCAGTAATGAACGCTTATGCGATTTAACACCTTTAAATTTCTTTATGTGAGTTTATATTAATTTTTTAGCTTACGTCAGCAAACCAGCTATGGTACATGACCTGCAGACTAACATTAAAATTGCTGACAATTGGTCTAATTTATTTATAAAGGTCATGGAAAATTAGCTTCAAGGGATTCGTTTATATCAAACCTTCTGTGGAAAATATATGAATAATGTGTTCAATAACATATTGTTTATCCCGAATTAAAAATGATTTTAAATTTCTGATGATATCCGTGTTTTATTTTCTAAAGAAAATGTGTCGCTCTTAATAAAAAAACTCGTTACATGCCTTAGTTAATTATATTTTAAATTTGCTTGCATTCCTAAACAATCAATGGAATTTGTAGAAATGCGAAACAAAAATTAAATGTTATTTTTACTACAAAAACTAAATTAAATTTTAATGTTTAATATCAAATTTTAAACGTAAAACAAATATGGCTAGTTACACAAAAATATTCGTAACTGAAGAGTGAAGAAATTAATTTATATCCTATTCTTATTAATGCATTAGTGCGAGTTCAATTTCTGGCAGTCGAATTATCCCCAAACTTTTCCGGGCAAGGTAATGAAGAAGGATAGACTGAGATATGGGAACAACGACAACCAATGAGTAGTAGTTGGAACAGGGATTACCGTGGAGTTATCTCTAATTTGAGACGGATTTAGTGTTCTGGGAATCCTTTAAATTGGATCTTGTTCCCGTGTGCGCGACTGAGGCTTGCGCCTTTCCCCGAAACGACAGATACATTTTTGTAAAATCGTTATTCTAATCTCCTCTCATCTAAATTTATATGGAATATACCGGGGGGTGACCAAGTTTTACGAAGGATAATGTAAATTAGATATGGAATTTAATTCAGCATTTCAGAAAAAGAGTCTATGACAGTGATTATAGTTCCAAGGTATAAATCGATTTTAAGTTATTCTATACGAAGTTTGAAAAGTAAATTTGGCCCTAATTATTTACGTTACATAATTTTCAATTTTTAAACTAATATAAATAACAACTGTTACAACATTTAACGTGAAAATTTTTCATACAAAAGTACAAACTTTTAAAATAATTTTTAAAATTTTGTTTAAGTAGTGGTTTTGCAGGATATTGTATTAATCATATTAAGATCTTTCTTTTCTTTCATCTCTGAATAGTTCTTTTATATTGAGCTAGCGAATTCGACATAAATCTCACTAAATTATGGTAAACCTCTTCGTGTTCATACATGATTCTATAGTTACAGTTAATTAACAAATTTTATTTCAACATTAACACAATAAAAATAATAAACATATATTTATTTAAGCCATAAATTTTTTTTTTAATTTAATATCCCAATCAATTTACAATCTATTCACATCGGAACAATAAGTAAATATTTTAACTAACCATTTAGACGTGTAGGAAAGTAACCCAGTGGTTATTTCCTATTGAGTCATAGTTACAATACAACTATTTACAATTTGGGATAACACAAGTATTAACATATTTACATTACAATTATGTATATCACTAAAGAAAGAAAAGAACATAGTAATGCGCAAGATTAAAGTCTAACACTTCTAGCTTGAGGGGTACTATTTTGGAATCTATAAACTAAATCGTAAGGAGTGTACCGTTTAAGTCTGCGCCTTATAATACGTTGCAGTGCTAGGTTTTTAGCAAGATTATTTGGGTGTATTACGAGTCTGTTCATATAATTCTCACTTATGTTCTTAATTTCTTGTTTAACCGAAGTTACATTCAAATCGCGAGCAATTGAACTACTTGAAACGAATCATAGAGCGCCGCTGATTATTCGAAGAGTTTTTGCTTGAAATCTTTCGAGAATTTCGATATTCGAATTTGATGCAGAGCCCCAGAGTTGAGCTCCATACGTCCAAACTGGCTTGAGGATAAATCTGTACACCAAGATCTTGTTTTCAAGAGATAACTTGGATCTGTGACCAATAAACCAATAGATTTTATGTAGTATGAGACCCAACTGCTTCCTTTTAGCAAAGATATGTTTTTCCACGTTAATCTTCGGTCCAGGTGTATTCCGAGATATTTTACGTCTTCTCGTTGGGGTACTTCCTTACCGTTTAATCTCACTGGTGGGCAAATTCCCCGTCTATTCGTGAAAGTTACGTGCACAGACTTCGTTTCATTAACTCTTATTCTCCATAATTTTAACCATTCTTGTATACTATCTAGATTAGATTGAAGGAGCTGGGACTTCTATCTGGGGATCTTTGTGCGATGATAAAACAGCAGTATCGTCAGCAAATGTAGCTATTAAAGCGTTGTTGGATGTGGGTAAGTCAGACGTGTATACTGAATAAAGAAGAGGCTCCAGAACACTCCCCTGCGGAACTCCATCGTTTATGGGGTGGAATGATGAGTATTCATTTAAATTTAAATGTCTTATTTAACTATAAATTTAAATGTCGTCAGTAGGCATGGCATTATTAGAAATGCAATAATAAAAACGAAACATGAGACAGGCTTAATCAAATAATCTGACAGAATACGATTAAAATTAATTTTAAGAATTGTTACGAGTCACTAGTGTAATAGTTACAGCTACAATTTCGCAAAGGTTTTTATACTTTGAAAATGGCTCTACTCCTCCAACTCTATTGGTAGATCTAAGACGACTTTTGTTTATTGTAAATCTAAATGAATTATTTAAGAAACATTTGTGTAATTTCTTGACAATCAAATTAATCACATACAGTATTTATGAATTCCATCCCTGAAATGAGAATCCGGAAGAAATACGCTTCTATGGCTGCTGTTACCTCTGTTTGATGAAAATCGTTTTCCACGCATAAATTTTTTGAGACGTGAGAACAGCCAGAAGTCAGAGGGAGCTAAATCTAGCGAATAAGGTAGATGTTGCAACAAATCGTACTTAAATTCATTGATTTCGGAGATGGTTTTTTAAGCTGTGTTAGAGAGTGCGTTGTCTTGATTAAAATGATTTTTTTCTTCTGTAAACCATATCTTTTCTCACGAATTTTTACATCCAGCTGGTTCAAAAGGATACAATAATAACTTACTAGTGAGGTAATTCACGAACAAAATTCCTTTTGCATCCCAAAAAATTGATGCAAACACCTTCTCGTCTGATTTCTAGACCCTAACTCGCTCCGGAACGAAGTACCGGGTTACACTACTCTTTAGTTTTTTGGTTTGATTGAGGATCATGGTAGTAGACCTAAGTCTCATCTATAGTGATAAAACTACGCACAATATCGTTTTTAATCTATTTGAAACTCATCAAATGTTGCTGAGAAAGTCGCATACGAATGTGTTTTCGTTCCATTCTTAACGAATGCCGCACTCATTTCGTACACAGGTTTCTGAAACCCAAAACTTTAGCCCAAATATTGCTCAGGCCGTCTAATGAGATGCCTAGGGCTTCCACTAAATCTCTCTCAGTTAATCGACGATTTTGGAAAACCATATCCAGTATTTTTGCTACGATATCTGGTGTTGATGCACTTTTTGGACATTCTTCACGTTGATCGTCTTCAAGACTTATACGTCCACGTTTCAATTCAGCAACCCATATTTCTAGGGCTTTAGTTGAAGGCGAAGAGTTTTTATACACTTTTGACAATCGTTCATGAATTTCTTTTGGTGATACACCTTCCAAAAGTAGGAACTTTATCACTGCACAATATTCAATTTTTTTTTATTGTAAAAAAATACACGAATGAGAAAATATAAAATGAAAAAACTTCATCAAAAGGTAGTACAACTTTTAAAAGAATAAAATGATGAACCTAATGGGGAATATTAGGCGAGTGCATTCCTGAACCTCTTGGTATGCACATGCTTCAATCCTAATCTGTCTACTAATAATAAATCCTAGTTCTAATCAATATTAAAATATCAAAATGAACTAAATAAATTTACGTGGATTATTAAATTATCTTTTTATAATTATATCTTTTGATATATAATTAAATTTTTTCTTTAAATTATTTTTATAAATGCGTATATATATTATTTACAATTGCGGTTCAGAAATTCAGAAACAAGTCAGTAAGTAACCGAGACACGGAACACTAAATACTCTCCAAACATCCGTTAATCTCTCCATTATTCTCACGTACTGTAATTACCAAAGGCGACAGTACGTGAAAATCTGTGTTGAATTTCGAGAAAATTGTCGCTCCACAAACAATAATTGTAATATTTGGGAACTGTCACAATTCACTTTGTCCGCACTATTAAATTCCCTGTTACTCTCTATACTTCTCATCAACTTTTTCATACAGCTTCATTTCACGAAAAGAAAAAGGAAACAAAGAACGTTATCGTGTTTTCCAATGTGCTTCATGTTAATTAAATAATATTAGGCGTATAGATCCAATTTTCGAATGGAGATGTAGACCCGAAAACCTTTTTCGTAAATGATAGACCTACTTTAATGAATCTTTTTTTCCCGTTCGTTGAAATTGAATGGTGGTTTCGTTTGACAGAGAGATATAAACTGATTGGACTTGAACCATCTTTCATATTAATTTAATTATTAACGCTGATTTATCACGGCGTTAAATTAACTTTTGTATTTATCAATAATCCAATAATACGGGGAAAACGTTGGCACTATTTTACGTATGGCTATTATTAATATTAAAATATGAAAACCCTTTGCAGAAAAAGTAAAAACAAAAGTACGATACCATTAATAATATGATTTAGTTTTTCTATTATTCTATCTTAACCTTTTTCAATTTCAAAATTCTGTACTATTTTTCCATTTGAACACCAAATAATGAGATCTACTTATCATTATTATTCATTGGAATCACTCTGAAAATAAACTAAAATGGAAATCTTGTACTTTGGTTTTAAAATCCATTACACGACATACATACAAAGGGTACTACTAATGTTTTGTAATATGACGCAACAATGAATCGTAGAAAGCTGCTTGTTGCTGCATGTTGAGACATGTTCATATGTGCATAGTAGCCGCCGCGCCATGTCGATGGGCTCAGTTATTCATTAGCAGTGAGTGTAAAGTGCTTGCGATGCCATCGTAGTTACGAAATGAGATAAGGGCAATTTTGCGTTATAATTTCGTGCGTGATTTAAACATAAACCAGTGCTTCAAAGAAATGACTCTTGCACTAAGTGATGTTTGTCCACATCGCACAACGATATTCAGGTGGTATAGAGAATTCCAAGGGGAAAATTTAACTGTGGAGGATGCTGAGAGGCCGGGAAGGCCACGAACGTCAGTTACGGAGGAAAACGTCACTACTGTGAGGAAAATGCTTGGCGAAGGCAGGCGAATGACCTACCAACAGATAGAGGGTACTTCAGGCCTAAATGCACCAGCAATTCATTCGATTCCGCATCATCATTTGCACGTGAAGAAACTTTGTTCTCTCTGGGTGCCGCATCGACTGACTGAAGAACAGATGACACGACGTATGACTTGGTGCCGGGAGATGCTAAAAAGGTTTAGTAAGGGAGAATCTCGGCATGTCATCAACATCGTGACAGGTGACGAGACTTGGCTGTACTATTACAATGTGCCGACCAAAGCTCAAAACAAAGTTTGGGTCTTTGATGATGAGGATGCACTCGTAATTGTCAAAAAATCCCGATCTGTAAAGAAGAAAATGATAGCTGTATTTTTCAAATCGAGTGGAATTGTGGAACGCGTCGTTTTGGACACACAGAAAACAGTCACAGCTAAGTTGAATATTGAACAGTGTATGCCTAAAGTCATTAGATCTATAAATAACCTGCGGCCTAAGTCAAGAATGGTCACCTGGTTCCTCCATCACGATAATGCTCCAGCTCATCGCGCCAAAGCCTGCACCGAATATTTGACCACGACAGGATCTCAACTTCTCGAGCACCCTCCTTACCGTGCAGATCTTGCTCCCTGCGACTTTGCACAGTTCGCGCATGTGAAAATAAAGCTAAAAGGGAGGAAGTTTTCCAGTAATGAGGACCTTCTGCGGACTTGGGACAACGAGTGTGCTTTACTCCCTAGTGAAACTTGACAGAGCTGGTTTAAAGATTGGTTTCGGAGGATGGAGAGGTGTATTGAGTGTAGAGGAAATTACTTGAAAAAATTAAATAAACGAAGCTGTATTGCAAAACTGTCCTAGTACCCTTTGTACGTATATATCTATTTTAGGTGTAGTTGTTATTCATAGTAAAATATAAAAATCCTTTGTATATGTCATGATGTGACATGTGTGTGCTTATGGGTCAAACGCATATTCGTTTCTCTATTGAAAATCATTTTTTAAAAAATCAACGTAGTCATGATGTGACATATGTCTACTTATGCGTGAAACTAACTTCAATTCATTTATTATTGTATGCATTACAAAGCAACAAGAAATGAGTTTTGTTAACTTATAATAAATGCAGTGTCATCAAACTTTTCGCAAATAAAGAGAATTCTTTTGATTACTCTCAAACTAATGTTTACAGTGTTCGGGGACGAGGTCACATTTTAAAGTAAAGTATTGATTAAAATAATTTCAGTGAGGCCGTGAACCCATTGAAGGTGAGACCTGCCCTCTTTTAGGACCAAACAGGAATTATAGTATGTATTTCACTTTCGACCGTGTAAGTCTAGTACGGACTTTGTCTTTGTGCGGTTTTTATCATGATTCCAGGTGCGACACTGTGGTTAGTTATCTACTAATTACGACAACTTAGTTGTCGAAATACGAAAATGATTGTAGAAACCTTAATTGATTAATTTAATTTCCATTGAAATCTACGTAGGAGTTGTTCTTGTTGAATGCATGCGAGAATAATAGCAGTTACCTAAGGTAAAAATTTCGTACAATTATTGACCAAAAGCGTTCAAGATTATTGCCTTACTTGCCTTTCGACGGTACAGATCGTGTACGGAATTTGTTTTATGGGGGTTTTGCCGTAGTTTTCCGACACCGTTCAATTATCTGCTGATGATGATAACTTAGTTGTCTAAATATGTATACAGAATACGAAAATTAATGTGGAAAGGGGTTATATATCAACCGTAAATGATTGGTGAAAACTAATCAATTTTAAAGAAAAGACCAAAGCATAAATACAGGTGCAAATGAAAATTTTATTTTACGCAAGTAAAATCATACTATGTATTCTTTGCTCCTGAATATTAACATTGCGCTTTTGGTTCCTTACAGCTTGAGAGTTTATATAATTTGCTGGAGAATTAAGGTTAACACTTATTTTTCTCTTCCTTGAAGACTATTCGACAATAACAATCGGCAAAGTACTGCAAAATTATTGGATATATTGTGGGGGAATGCAGAATATGCCAAATAAGGTGGCAACATTAAATACTGCACCCAATCCACTACCCCTACCGCTTGCACTAATCTGTACAGATTCGGGCAGCTAGTCTCTTATGATCCAATTCCTCACATTCTTAATATAGTTGACCATTTCTGGTTTTTGGCTGGAGAATCTAATAGAGACTTTGCCATGTTCACGCAAACATTTGCTTCCTTAGTAAGTTCTATGTTGACTCTTGATTTGTTTACCTATTCATTCCAGCACTTAATGCACTTAATCCCTACCAGAACAGATTTTGCTAGCAAGGCTGAGCCTTATCATATCACAAGTTCTTCAGATATTTCTTTTCCTATATTTTCTCGGTATCACGGCGCCCATGATTATTTTACAACACTCCCTTGCGCCAAATCACTAGGTTCTTTATGACAAGCTTATATTAACCCACACGCGATCGTAGGGCACCTCAATGCCCCTAATGTCCTAGCTATAGGTCAAAATGTAGATTTACTGATGCGAGTAAGTATAATTAACATTAGTACAGTTTAAAAAATAATTACTTTCCCATAAATTCGAAAAATTGCATACATTTGTTAAATTTCTTACATTTGAAGACAAATGTATTTCGCCATACGATCTACCTTTCGTAAATATAAAAATTAAATAATATAATGAGAACTATGCATGAATTTGTAAATAACTTTTTACCAAATCTTTTACGGTAATTAGATTATTTACAAATATGCTATGCATCCACAAAAATATTTTCAAAATTAAGTGCTATAGACATACAGTTGTTTTGCTATTGTCAAAAAAGAACTACACTATATTTATGCAAATACTGATATTATTCTAGGAAAATATAAGAACAGACAAGAAGAATAAAATTTCTTACTTATTTTTATATTTTCCAATGCATAAAAGTACACTAGAATATTTTTCGTTGCCTTGATTTAACCTCTTAGCTACTAAATATCGTTATTATCAGAGATGCAAATATGCATAATTGGGAATGGACCTACTTTTAACAGAAAATAGAAGTATAATACATGTCTCGATAATATACTCAAGCATTATAAATTTGATCAAAGCCGTATAAACACATATATAAAAAAAACTATTCACAGTGAAATGTCGTGAATACTGTTCGTCATGCCGTGCACGTCAAAAATTAAAAAAGTACCACCGTGGCATCTGCAACACACATCAATACGGGGAAAAAACATCACAGAGAAGGGTAGGTCAATGATGTCAATATGATGACGCGTCACCTTGCGGCTACAGATTGATTTATGACGGCTCGTAGATTAATTAACGGCACCACCGACTATAGGGACAAACCCCGCATCACCCAGACCAGAGATACCCCAACGCCTGTGTCCAACAAACATCCCGACCATCATCGCAAAGCGCTCTTTATTGTTTCTTGCATGTTACAATCCAATCATCAATCATTATGGCTAAGATACTCATTCTCTTATGCACCAAACACGTACGTATGCATGCAGAAAAGTGTGTTGTCTTACCTGAAGTTTATGAGCCAATTTGTAAAAATTATTGAAATGCCGAGATTTGGCTTCTTGTTTTCATAATTCCCGAATTTCATGTAACATACTGCTCGACTAGTTTTTTATTTAATAATGTAGAGAGAGTATATTTGAACTTGTGTGGTTCCTTTATTGAGTCGATACATAATGTTACTATAAATCCTATCGCATTATTTAAAATGGGCTTGCTCTTGAAAAATTGAATTTAATTGAGGGCGAAGAAAAATTTTACAACTAAAAGCTTCCAATACACTTCTTTCCATCTTTAAGATGTTGTTACCAAGAATTATTATCATTAACTAAATACAAACAAGGACAAAACTAATGTCTTATTGAACAGTTTTTCCCCTTTAGAAATAAAAACAATCAATCGGACATTCTACAATACATTGAAATACATTTCGTAATATTAAAATTAAAACTACACTGCACAAAACGATTACTGCATATTCTATGTTATCGATAATAAACAGTAATGCCAATCAATATAGCACCTACAATGTTTCCATAAACTAGTTTAAACCTTTTTAAACAAGAAAACAATTACACAGCTACTTATGCATGCGTTAAAGTAATCGTCGTTCGAGTGTATAAAAGCACGCTTTAACACGCTCTACCATTAATATTCAAAAGTTCATATTTATGATTAATTAGTAAATATGCGCATATTTTTAATATCGTCCAAAATGGAGACACATCAGAATCAGTTATAGATAAAAGCTTGGAGGGCTATAGATCATTTGAAACTGAAACAACACAACAAATTAAGCTGTTTAGTGAGTCAAAACGTAAGAATAGACTTTGGCATTCCATTTGTGAAAACTGGAAATGTTCCATCCGACATCAATAATACCAAGAGGAAATGATGTCGTAATTAGCAAGTAGAAATCGCGCTCTTAAATACATTCCCAATTCTAAATGAGTTTACTGCTACCACAGGGAGACTACTATCAACGCAAACAATTACAAATCATTTAGTACGTCTGACTTATATGCCTAAAAATCATTGGTTTGCATTTCGCTTATTGCAGAACATTAAAGAGCCCTAAGAATATGAGCAAATGCTCATAACAATTCATAATTTACATTGCAGCTAGATAAAGGCGCATTCTGATTTGATGTGAATTCGACACACGCAATAATGCGCAATTTCTCTGATAAAGGCCTCGGTTGGCAGTGCAATGGAGATTCAGTAATCAATTTCTTCTGTATGCAACAGCAATTGGAGAAAAATTCATTTTTATGGACGATAATGCCCGTCGTATTGAGCAAAGAGCTTGAACAACTGTTGAAATTGGTATAGAGACAATGGAGTGGCGAGCCAATTCCCCAGACGTTAATCCAATAGAAAACGCATGATATGCTTAGGGAAAATCAAATATAGCACCAAGAGCGCTTCGGCCACTAAAAAAGAAGGCTGAAATATGAATCCCCAAGAAATGTTCCACATGCTAATCTAGTCCATGGCATTAAGGTGCCAAACGTTTTTAGATGTTCATGGATATCAAACACTTTTATTTTTTAACTTTCTTATAAGAATTATCACGCTAAAGTTTCTATAAAATAAAATATTTCTGTAATTTTCGTACGCTAAAAATACTACATTTTGTACTATCGGAAGAAGAGCACATTCAAACTAGTCTAAGCAAGTTAAAATATTATAATGTGTTCAGATGCTTATATACTAAAACCAAAAAATTATGTTAAATCAACTTTCAATTTATCATTATTTTTATGAGATATCGGTTAATGGTTTTGAACAGTGTATAAATATCAAGTAATTACATCGATTTCTTGTTGTATGTATAGATTGAAAACTGCTGATATAGGTAAATTATTATTTATATATAAAAAATGTGTAGTGTTAGCACGCATGTGTCTGTGCTTTAATTTAAAAATCCGTTTTGTTGTTTTTAGTACATCTTCTTTGTTATTCACAAATTTACGAACAAACCAGGAACCATTTTGTATCAATTTTAACCTACTTTTTTAAAAGAATATATGTGATAAGTAATATTAACTGAATTTAGATTTTTCCTTCGCAAAATTGAATAATATTTAACCTGGTTCAAGTCAGCTTTTTGAAAAACCAGTCGTCAATCCCATACCATCCATACCACACTATATTACAGACTATTTCTATGTTTTCTTATATAACAGCAAATCAAGCAACAATTAATAATACTTCGATATGTTAACTACTTTATTTACTTACAATATTATTTTAGTTTCAATGTGTTGGTTGTACTTTCTGATTTTTGTAAACTCGTACAACTATTTACTCTACCGTTTCTTCATTTCTAAAGTAATAAGCGTTAACATTTCTTCATTTCTAGAGTAATCAAAATGCATTTATTTACCAGAATGCCCGTACCAAACTTTGCTTTAATATTTCGTCACTATTTTCTTACATAGTTATTTTCACTTTTCAATTTCTGTACATCAATCCAACTATTATTCTTATAGGTAAGCTCGTATATGGAAGAACGCATTTAGTCAAATTTGCACAAACATAAATATTAGGAAATAAAGCATACTTACTATTTTCAAGAATTTCAACCTACACCCTCTATTCATAAAGGAAGAGAATTTTTGAATTTTTGATAGAAAATAAAACATAAGGCAAATTTTAATTGGTCTTCTTTATCTTTGACACACAAACACAAAACAGGTGAATACAATCCAATTTGCAACTTTAGATGTTACCCAAAAAACTCTCTTACACTGGGCGAGCAAGGAATAATATGCACTATACACAAAAACAATTTCGAGATAAAGCCTTGACTGCCTGCCCAAGTGTGATAATATTCCTTGATTTTTACAAAATAATCAGCACTTTTTTCACCTTTGATGCCTTCAGGCGATATTTTTCGATTTACTCACTTCACTTCGCAGTTTGAGCTTTTTCGATCCATCTAGATACAGTACTTGCACCGCTCAATTTGATATATTTTTAGTCATCTTGAATTAGTGGAATATAAATCGCGACTTCAATTGAGAAAAGTCTTGGTAAAAATATTTTATACAATTGAATTTGGAATCACCAATTCATCTTCAATAAATCTCAAGGAAGATTTTGCATTTTCTTTGATCAAATGATCCACTATTCATTTAGAAAGACTTTCTGGATGACCTCGTATAGTTCTTAAACCTCGTACACTTATTTTAAAATTACTTACACTAACTTAACTATGAGATAAACATTTATCGAAAGTTAATCGCAGCTTTGTCTGAGGCTTATTCTCCAACCATTATTCAAAATACATAATTAATCTAATAACTTAATTTCTAATGAAACAAACGTTACGAACAACAAAAATATCTATGAAAAACACCTTTAGTTACTACTCTTTTCTAAAAGTTGTTTTTTTTACAAAATATGTAAAAATAAGTAACAATTTATACCCTGAAAAGAATTCGAATACTTTTTTCTTGTGTTGGTACAAAGAAAGTCGAAGTTTGTTTTAAAAATTAGAGCTCTTGACGAATTTATGAGATTAAATCATTAAAATAACGCTTCGCTATGATATTCCATACCATTTTTGAATAAATCATATTTTCATTGTTCTATTATCGCTATGGAATGTAATCCCATAGCAACAAAAAAAATATTTAATTTAGAAAATATTTACAGTACTGATTATAATTCAAAAATTAATTACCGAAGGAGGTATTCACTTTATTTAATGTGATAAACTGAATAGAAATACCTTTAAGTGTTTCTCTCGCCTATGTAATGTATAGGTTACGGATAGGTTGCACACATATAACAACCTATCTGTGAGATCTAAAACGAAAATAATTTTCATATTATTACTGCCTAGTGGAACTCACGATTCATTTACCTTTTACTATATAATTAGAGTAGAAATATATTTCCATTTCACATAAATCAAGAGAAACAAATATTTAAACATTTCTTCGTTACACGCGAAGAATTTTTGTATTGATACAGACTGTTTTAGTTGTAGAAAAAAATTAACCTTGACTTCTCACGCTACATAGTTTTTACATGTACATTTGGTCGACGATGCGTTTAGTTCTGGTGTAATTCTTCAGTCGTTGTATATATGCAATGTTAATAAATATGTTAATTGCTTAACTACAAAATTGGTAGACTTAATAACACATCTATGAAAAAGAAAAACAGAATACAATTTTCTTTCCGTGAGGCTAGGATTTCGAATGATTTAATTTCGGATCCAGTCGGCTCAGACGTCCGGCTTATTTCGTGGAAGCATATAATTATAGTGGGTTGTTTTCTTTGGCTCTTATAAGCAAACGCTGCTTGCATGTAATTGGTTTGAAAATCGAGAGTCCTGTAATTTCCTGTTCTACACTATATTCCATTATGCACATTAAATGTAGAAAACATGGAAGTAAATAACAACATACCAGCTTCACTTACGCTTTATGCTTACGTTTATATTTACTAAAAAGCATTGTTTCTTAACAACATACTTTTTAAATATTGTATTTGTACATTTTAAAATATATTTCAAACACAAATTCTTTCTATAATTGCTAAATAACATCCACTGTAAATTTTCGAATATTATTAAAACATTAGAAATAAAATAATTAATATTAATTGACCTGTTTAATCTGTAAAAATTTTAATTAATATTATTTTTCTCTTTGGTAGAATGATATAAAATTTGAAATCGAGAAAATAATTTTCCTTTAATTAAAACTGCATATTCGTGACTAGCGACGAGCATATGGAGACTGTGGTTGATTAATTTAATCAATTAAGGTTAATGTAACTAGTTTCCACAATTATTTACGTATTTTGACAACAAAGCTGTCATCATCAGTATATAATTAGTCACATAATAACAGTGTGATTGAACACATAATAACAAAAATCATATATAATAATAACACTGTGGTTAATTACATTCTGATTATGACAACTTAGTTATCGAAATACGTACACAGAATATGAAATTATTGTAAAAAAGGGTTATATTACCCTTATTTGCATTTGAAAATTTTGTCAATTTAATTTCAAACCACTTTCATACTGTAGAGTCGAGAACTTGAACTCCAGAAGAAATTGTTTGGTGTACATTGAGATTGTGGTTAATGTACAAACCATATCACTTAAACTAATACAAAGTCTTCGCGTAAACGTCAGTAAAGTGTGGTACGTAGACTTCCGCGGTCGTAGTCTATACTATCTGCTTCCAGGCTGGAACCGCGTCACGGTATAACTGCCGACGTTTCGTACCCACTCATATAGGACATCTTCAGAGCTCAACTACTACTACTATCTGTCGCGCAGTTTCAGTGCGGCAGAGTTGAGCTCTGAAGATGTCCCATATGAGTGGGTACGAAACGTCGGCAGTTATACCAGTGAGGCGATTCCAGTCCGGAAGCGCAGAAGCAGATAGACAGTAAAGTGTTTAGAATTTTGAGACTATCTGCTCAGAAACATGAAAAATGAATTGTTTTTCTCTTGTTTTATTTTGGGAAAGTCAACAAACACAATGTTCACATTTGTGGGCTATACAATCACTTTGCAATACTGTAACGTATGAGAGATAGCACGTGTCGCGTATCGCTAATAAAGCTTTATGAACCTTTCTTTTTGATGAAAACAATTACTGGAGTAATGTATCTCAGAATATTGCAAAACTCGTTCTTCAAATGAATGAAGATAGATTACATTCTCCAGCAGAGCGCAGCTTCGACTTATTGGCATCTGATACGTCAACATTTCGTATCCCGCGATTTTCACCTATTATGCCTGGGTTTTCGAGAAAAAATGCAGTTTACGTATCATCTATTCAAACAAATTTGTAAACCCTAAGAAACGATATCATGGTTACGGTGAAGTCAGTGACCCAACACATTCTTCATAGAGTGCGGGATGAATTTAGCTACCATCTAGATCTTCTCCGTGCAACCGAAAGGAAGGAAGGAACATCTGTAAACTTTGATGTATATACAAGCAAAAAAAATTTACAGAATTCAAATACAATGCACAGATGAGAAGATATGTATATCCCATTGAAATCGTGTCCACCTATTTGAATCATCCAGTATAACTAAATTTACTTTAAGTGTATATAATAAAGACTAGCTGTACCCTGCGCGCGTTGCTGCGCCACCAACTAAACTAAATTTGAAGGAAAGACATTACACAAATATTCAATTCATTTCGAGTCATTTTATTAATTTTGTTCATTTTGAAAAAATTGTGACATTGCAGCGTTTCATTTCAATTCGATATTTACTGAAGTGCTGTGAGATACACAATATTTCTTGTTTTCCATCTGGTGCGTAAACGAATAAATCAGAAGGTTTTTCGACGCGTGAGCAGGCCACATAGAGCTGCCCATGTGAGAAGCATGGATTCTCCAAATTTAATCCACACACTTGCAACGATTATCCTTGTGCTTCGTTGATAGTCATTGCGAAAGCGAGTCGTATCGGGAACTGCAAACGTTTGAATTCGAATGGTATATCTGTCGGGATCATTGGGATACGTGGCAACAGTACGTCTTCACCTCTGAATTTTCCAGTCAAAATTGTTGCCTCGATATCATTGTTCAACATTTTCTTGACTGAGAGTCTGGTTCCGTTGCAAAGTCGTGGTGGATTTATGTTTCGAAGAAGAATGATAGGTACGCCAATTTTCAATGTAAGAACGTGTGGCGGCATGGCTGGCAAATCAAGCGAATTCAAGAATTCAATTGGATAGTTGACAACTTCGTCTTGCTTCATTACAGTATCGATGGACTTACATGTTGTCGTTTCGCCGGGTATTCCATTCTGAATAGTGAAGTTGATGGTATTGACTGTGCAATGTTTGGAAAAACTTCTTGCACTAATTTGTCTATGCTTTCTGTGATCTTACAGAAGTTTGCTGGCAAGGTGATACATTGCATAGATTCATCAATTTGCATTGGCCCATTTCCAATATCCATTAATTGTTTTACGAAATTTCCAATTGGAATGGCAGTGGCGCCATCTGTCGAAAATTGGTCGTACCAACTTAGAAACCTTCGTGGGCTCATGCACAACAACTTTGCTAAAGATCATCACATGATCAAATGCATAGTTTACGATTCTATAAAGGACATACAGACAAACATTCATTTATATATACATATATAGTATATATATATATATATATATATATATATATATATATATATATATAGATATACAATATTTTATGTACATACTCTATCTTAAATAAAACGAGGTCTTCATAAATACTCATTTTAAGAATTCTCTCTGTACGGTATTATATTAGAACATTGAATTATTGATCACAAAAACTTAAGCACTTAGAACTTTGTAAATGTACAATAAATATAAACATATGAATATCAGGCATTTAATTCGCAATCCAATTTTAAAAACAAAAGTAATACAGAAATTATACCCGAAACTAACTTGTATAATATTTTCCATGCACTTTTTCATTTTGCCAACGGTTATATTATATTTTTATTTCGTCTTGACATTCGCCATGCCTCATTTATATTAAAAATGAACTGTCTGCAGCACTGACGACAAGCTTCGCCATTCAACTTGCCGTGATTTAATTTTTTATTTAATAAATCACTTTCCGGCGAATGGTCATCTAGGCATTTGAATAATCGTTCCTATTTATTTTCTGCTGGATTCTGAGTATCTTTTATATGGAATATACGGACTTTCTTTATAAATTTAATACTTAGAAATTCCTTTTGATCTAAAATGTGTGTTACTAAATAGATATTTAAAATAGAAGCAGCTTTAGAGATGAATTTTAAGATTATTTGATAATATGAACTATTGTTAATTCAGCTTTGAAATATATATAAATTACTTACATACAGTTGTAAAACAAATGATTTCATTGATAAATTGCTTTAATATTTAATATTAATATATGTATTAGTGACATATTAAGAAAAATATAAATGAATAGAATGAAAATTTAAGAAAAACGTATAATTTCACTTTAACCACAAAGTAACATTTAAAAATACATATTATTATTTTACGAATAAAGTCATTTATTTAGTAACTACTGGGTGGGCCAAAAGTCACTATGGAGTTTAAAAATTTAATAATTTTTTCTTTTATGTTTTTTTAATTTTTTTTTTTTCAGATAATAAAATATATAAAACGGAAATTTTTTTACACTAAGTATGGAAAATAATGTCACTTAGGTGACCCCTGTTTTCAGCTTCGCAATGATGGGTGCGATTTAGAGCATTTGTCATGACATCTTTCAAAATTTGTGGCTGTAGCGCTCGAATTTCTGCAACAATGTTGGTCTTGAGTTCAAGGATTGTCTCGGGCTTATTCACATATACTCGCTCCTTCAAATAACCCCAAAGAAAATAGTCGGGTGCTGACAAATTTGGCGAACGCGCTAGCCAATTAATTTCCGAATTTCTGGAAATTATTTGCTCTCCAAAAATTTGACTTAAAAGTGCCATTGTGTCTCGGACAGTGTGGGCAGTGGCTCCATCCTGCTGAAACCGCATCTCAGGTCTGTTTTCAAGAGCAGGACGTAAAAAATTTTCTATCATAAACCGATACCGCTCTCCGTTTACGGTTACAACACTTCCATCTTCATTATGAAGTAAGACCCAATGATATTTTCAGATGTACTGCCACACCATACTGTACACCTAATGGGGTGCAATTGACGTTAATGAATGACTCTTGGATTTTCAGAACCCCAGAACCTACAGTTCTGCGTATTAACAAAGCCGTTTAAATGAAAATGAGTTTCATCACTCATCAGATTCTCAATAAAGTTGATTTCGTTTCTGGCCAACTGTTTGAAAACTGCAAAATTTAGACGTTGCCGATGATCTGCGGGTTTTAGTTCTTGCACCAATTGCACCTTATATAGGAACAACAGTAAATCTTTTTTTAAAATTCGCCGTAATAACGTACGAGCCTACTGGTAGATGTTTCGTTAACAATTTGTTCTACACGTTCAATATTTTCCGCAGTGCGAATTAAACGTGGTCTAACGGTTCGAGGCAAATCTCTTACAGTGCCATGTTGGTGGTGACGATGAACTAAGCAACGATTCATTGCTTCAGAGGGCGAAATTCTCACGTTAAAATGTCGACGATATGCTCTTCGCGTTAAAATAATTGATCGCTGATTTAAATAATAAAATTCTATTATTCTGGTCCTTTGTTCAGTTGTGAATCTCTCCATTATTTATTCTCCAAGTGTTATTTATATAATCTGAAAAAAAAATTTTAAAACATATATAAACGCAAAAGTTATTAAATTTTTAAACCACATGGTGACTTTTGGCCCACCCAGTATTATTATTATAAACGAATAACAGAAAATCGTAAGAATTCCCAGGTAATAGTGGTCTAAGACAGGAATTAATTTAGTTCTGGACGACACTATGTAGATCATGATCTGATAATATTTAGCAAAAACAAAAGAGACCTACAGAATGACCAACAGGGCTGGGTCATATTGAAATCTAGAAGTACAAAAATTAGTTGAAAGAAACTGAAATAATGGTAATACGAAAAGGTACCCAAGCGCTAAACGGGAAATTTTGATACACTATAGAGTATACAAGGCAAGAGTATACAAAATTTTGTTCCTACCAGAACTTACATTTGGATGAAAACTGTGGGATTTAGCGCTGGCTATGAAGAGCAAAATACAGGCTATGGAAATTAAATATGTATATCCACCAAGTAGCTGGTATTGCCAGAAAGGCTAAAATAATGTATACGGAAATAAGAGGACGATCAAATATGGAATCTATATTAAAAATAATCGAAGACCGCCAGCAAAAATGGTTCGAATATCTGTCCAAGTTAGGAAAAAAAGACCCGTTAAAAAACTCGTGAAGTAAGAGTACATGAGGAAAGATTCAGAAGAAAATCTAGGAAAATGTGGGACGATAGTGTGGAAGACATATTGACAGAAATAAAGATGAATTTGTCACGCGCAAAATATGGCGGAAAACAAGAAGGAAGGAAAATTTATTCATGGCAGTGCAGAACAAAAAATCGAATTTCATAGCCTATACCTTCGGATAAATAGAGTTCAAATAAATAATGTTTGTTTTTAATATTTTATAATAATTGCATAAAATAATCTCAATTTATACTTATTGAAATAAATGCTTGTTTTAAGTTGTCTATCTCAGAATAAAAAGAAAACAAGTTAAGAGTCTGTCAACAAAGGTGGTGCTTGGATTTAAAACCCCAAAGTAGATACACTACCGGTCATATTTATTTGCCCACCCTTAGTTTTAGACAAAATTATTAAACTATCAAATGTGTACTGAAAATTTATTTATTGTACCAATACAATAGTGTAAAATAAACATAAAAAAGTTACATTTTTCTTATATAAAAACTTTATCATTAATTATTATTAAATTTTGCTCTCATCAACGTGCCCACCTTTATTTTTGATAATTGCGGCACATAACTGCGGTATCCTTTCAATTAATTTTTGCAGCGTATCTTCTGTAATTTGTGCCCAGGCTTCTTGAAATTGTTCCCACAGTACAGTGGTGGATAATACACAATCTAGAAGTGTGTTTCGGATCGTTGTCCTGTTGAAATACAAAGTTTTCGACAAAAATCCTTAGTCCTGAAGGAACAGCGTTATTTTCTAAAATTTCCTTGTAGCCTTCTTTTCTTAGGATTCCCTCAATTTTGACGAGATCACCTACAGATCTGCCACCAAAACACCCCCAAATCATTACTGAACCTCCTCCATGTTTTACGGTAGGCGCAATACATTCTGGCAGTACTCTTTCTCCTGCGGATCTTCTTACGAATATTCGCCTTTTACTACAGAAAACTTCGATTCGTCTGTCCACAACACATTATTCCACTGATCAATCGTCCAATTCTTATGTTCTTTAGTCCAATTTAGTCGTTTTATCTTGTTTTGCTTTCATAGTAGTGGTTTTCGCAGAGCAATTCTTCCGTATAAACCCGCTTGCCCTAACCATCTCTATACCGTGGACACACTAATTGGTTTAGCACGCGCTCTATTCATTTCAGTAGCAATTTCTGGTGCTGCTTTTCGTCTATCGCATCTACTTATCCGTATTAGATTCCGGTCATCTGCAGATGTCGTCGCTTTGCGTCGTCCAGATCTTCTTTTGTTGGAAAATGTACTACTTTCTACAAATTTTTTAACGTTATAATCAACGGTTCTGCGATTTAATCATAATTCTTTTGCAATTTCGCGATTACTTTTACCCGTACAATGATAAGCAATTATCATATCACACACTTCAACAGATAATTCCTTTGTCTTCGGCATTGCATTAAAATATTCACAATAACTCTCTATTTCACTGCTTTCGCAACAAAAGATGAAGGATGACTGACATAAAATTTATTTTCCTTTTTGAATAACACATCCTAATATTGTAATTAGTTAGTACAATAACACAATATTGGTAATACTTTTCGGAAATGCAGATAAAACTGTTAATACTGTAGAGATTAGCCTATATAATATTTATGGTATTTTTCTAATTTATGACATCTTTACGATATATCATAAACAATTTAAGATTTTCGTAGAAATTCATATGGAATTACTTCCACTAATAATATTGTTGAATAATTATAATACAGATTTTTCGAAAGATAATCCGTATTTCAGGAAACACATAAAATTGGGGTGGGCCAATAAATATGACCGGTAGTGTATAACAATGACCTTTCTGTACATATATTTAATTCAATCCTTATATATTAAATTCATCATTATGTGCAACTATATCTTTTATAATATCAAAACTTTTATAATATTGATGCAATTAAATTTATTATAAGATTAATTAATTCAATGAGCTTTAATTGAACTGAATTGAATAAAATTAATTTAATTATTTAATCAGCCTTTATTATTTGAATTTCTCGTCTCGTAATTATTATTATTATTATTATTTAGAATGCTAATATCTACTTTAAATAAAATTCTTTGATATTTTGAACATAATAAATATGTATATTGATATTTAATAAAATAAACAAATATATAACAACAAAATTAATATATAAATTAATTAACCAAAATTTAAATAATTGAACTCTTATGGATAAAGAACATAATATTACATACTTATGCAACATTTATTTATAAATACATTTAAAAAATTTCCAACTTAAAATTATTCCTAGATATTTTATTTAAGTAGATAAATACATCTAATATTAAGAAAACATATCAGAGCTCAATGTTAGTATTTAGATTTATAAGTAATCTTAATGTGACAAAATTAATTATGCAAAGTAGTCGTCTATAAATAAATAATGCTTATTAACATAACATACTTATATGATACATTACTTAAATGTTTTTGTAAGTTGAATATTAGCAATTGATTCTTTTCATACTCACGTTTAGATCATAATATATATATATATATATATATATATATATATATATGCGCTGTCCACAAGTGGAAAGAGTGCAGTTAGGTTAAAGCGCGCGAGAAAGGAGGATAGAATATCTCTCACTGGCAGTTTCGTTTTCTCCCACTTTTGTATTGCAAACAACTTCCCCTACTTTCTCGCGTTTATTTCAAGAATATTTAATTAGTTTCACGCCAAACGGCAAAACATTTCAAGAAAATAGCCATGTTTGAAAATCTTTTTAATTTTTAGAATTTTCTATTTCATTTATTTCAAGAATATTTTATTAGTTTCACGCCAAACGGCAAAACATTTCAAGAAAATAGCCATGTTTGAAAATCTTTTTAATTTTTAGAATTTTCTATTTCATTTATTTCAAGAATATTTTATTAGTTTCACGCCAAACGGCAAAACATTTCAAGAAAATAGCCATGTTGCATTTTATTAAAAGATTCAAATAAAATGCATCAAATAATTTATACAATTCAAAAATGTAGGTACGTATTGTCAATGCACGCGAGAAAGTAGGGGAAGTTGTTTGCAATACAAAAGTGGGAGAAAACGAAACTGCCAGTGGGAGATATTATCCTCCTTTCTCGCGCGCTTTAACCTAACTGCACTCTTTCCACTTGTGGACAGCGCATATCTAATTCTAGAATGAACAAGTCTGTATATATTGGATCTGGGAAAAAGTTCGTGGCGTTTTTTCAGTAAAATTCAACTGGTCCCCGCATGGCGCGTGGACGAATTCATTTAAACCGAATATGCTCCATTATTATCGACAATGTTTCGCCATTTTTTTGGTAGATCCATGATCCCATCGGTGAAAAACTTCTGTGGTTTCTGGTCGAAAAACTGAATCAAGTAGTTTTCACGTGCTTCTTTTGAAACCAACTTAATTCCATTGAGAGACTGCAGAGATCGAAACAGATGATAGTCAGAGGGTGCTATATTGTAAGGTGGTGCATCAAAACTTCCCAACCAAACTCTCTCAATTTTTGACGGGTCATCAAAGAAGTGTGTGGTCGGGCGTTGTCATGATGGAAGACAACACCTTTCCTATTAATCAATTCGGGCCATTTTCTTTCAATCGCCTGGCGTAATCTCTCTAGTTGTGCACAGTAGAGTTGAGAATCAATCGTCTGACCAGTTGGAAGTAGCTCGTAGTGGACGATTCCCCTCCAGTCCCACCATACACACAGCATCACTTTTTTTGGCGTCAATGTTGGCTTAGCGAACGCTTGTGACGGCTCACCATCCTTTATCCACGATCTTTTACGCTTCCGATTATCGTACGTAATCCATTTTTCATCTCCGGTTATTAAACGTTTCAGAAACGGCTCGATTTCATTCCGTTTCAGCAGCGCATCGCAGATGTTAATTCGGTCAATCATGTTTTTCAAGCTCAACTCATGAGGAACCCATACGTCAAGCTTTTTTTTGTAACCAGCTTTGTGTAAATGGTTCAAAACAGTTTTGTGGTCAATGCCTAGCTCCATGCCAATATCGACACTGCTGATATGCTTATCTTGTTGGACTTTTTCAAGAATTTCATCAGATTTTTCAGTGATTGGACGACCGGAGCGTGACTCATCTTTCACATTGAAATTTCCAGAACGAAAGCGAGCGAACCATTTCCGCGCAACAGATTTCGATAAAGTACCTTCACCGTACACAGCACAAATTTTATCACAAGCCTGCGCAGCGTTCTTCCCCTTATCATAATAATATTGCAGAATATAGCGAAATTTCTCATTATTCTTCTCCATTTTCAAGTGCGAATAACTTTCCAACTACTGCACCGATTACAATGTTTCTACGCTCAAACTAACGTTCGGAATGTCATCTAAAAAACGAGCCCTCGGTGGTGTCGCTGTGACTTGTTGTTCTTTAGTTATCGGCAACCAATGCCATCTATCGGGAAAAACGCCACGAACTTTTTCCCAGACCCAATATATATATATGTATGTATATAAACGGCTTCCTAGAGAAGGAAAGCTCTAACGTAAATTTTTATTCAAATATATTACTTTCTCTTTAAAACTGTTACATTTCTTAACTTAGTTCAGATTTTACAATTTCACATTTTTATCAATTTGAACTCCTTTCATCCTAATAGCAATGGAGCGCCCGGAATATGTAACACCTTTCAGTTCTTCAGCAATTTGGATTTTTCATGTATCAGTGCATTAAGCGTCCGACACCGTTGTCGATAGAATTTAATAAAAATTCAATATTTTACGGTGGATCATTTATATATATATATATATATATATATATATATATATATATATATATATATATATATATATATATATATATATATATATATATATATATATATATAGTATTATAAATAAAATAAAAATAGCAGTCCTAAATTAATACTTATAAATAACATTTATCTGATGCTGCTATATTGAAATTATTTAAACTACTGAATATGAGGAGAAATTACTGAGTTTTCTAATCATGCGCTGTTTTTGCCGATGCATTAAAATAGCAGTACCATAGCTGACGGCAATAAACAGACGTATAAAGTTGTGTCTGTTGTAGAATAATTCAACAAATTTTTATTCATCCATTTCTGTTGTAATATGGGCCGAGAAAAACATTATTCGTCGGAAAAAAGCGCAGTTATACCCAATCTATTTAAAAGATACATTATATATATATATATATATATATATATATATATATATATATATATATATTTTTAACACTACATAACATGATATTTAAATATTCCCAATTTTTATTTATGTTGTTTATTTTACATGATAATGCGATATTTCCCCTCCTCAAGGAAAGATTTCGTCCCGTAACATAGAATCTTCTATTCCTATTAACGATTATGGAATTTTCGTATAACTTCCTTCTCGCAATGCGACGTTACTTAGAAAGAGCAGTTTACGGTTCAGATAGTCTAGCCAGGAGAGAATATTAGGGTTGATAACTGCAGAATAAAACTTTGGCAAACCTTGTTTGATCAGTACTTGTAACATACTTCATACTGCTCCAATCTAATCGATCTAACCCATAACCCAGTCTTGGTACAGCTAATATAAATGTGTTAGAGTTTCTCATAAGGCACGATAAACTGACCTCTGGTTACGCAGCTCCTTTGTGTCAAAACAGACTGTCTATTGTCCTTCATTTGTAAGGTCCTCACAATTGCTGATCCTTGTTGCATTTGCATGTGTTGAGCTGCGAAATGGGTCAAAGGATAATCAAGCGGTACTATAAACAAATTTTGATGTGTCTCGACGATAGCCCCGAACCATGTTCTCTCATAAAGTCATCAAAAGTTGACTATATATATTTATGATCCATTTGACGTAAATAATAAAAATAACAATAGGCGACATGATTATTTTATCTTCAAAGTATGGGCTAATTGATTAAAAAATATAATTCGTTCACTTTTTGCATTACTGTTTTATAAGGTGTTCACTTTTTGAAACGGTGCTTTGTTGGATTTACAACTGAACCAAGCCGCTATTGATAGCCATTTTCTTCACTGTGGATGACACATGTCTCCTGCAAGACTAATGTGAAGGTTCTTTTTATGGGAAAATTTGGAAATCGTTAGTATAAAAAGTAATTTCCTTTAAAAAAATCGAGCATTTTTGCTTTTAATCTACTTAATATATTCCGTTTCATGTAGAAAACATTAACATAAACATATCTTTCTTTGTTGAAGGCATATTTGAATCAATTAAACGCTTTGAAAATCGGAACGAATTGTGGCATAATCTATGCTAATAATAATAATATGTAGTAACTAAAATCCCGCAGGCTTTCACGATCGATATCACTTGTAGTGCTTGGGAGTTTCGCCGTGTTACCGTGGTTTATATCAACGTCTCGCTCATGCTTGCAGCTTCAAGAAAACTGTACCACATATGTAGTAAATAGTCCAGTTTCAAGGTACCAACAAATTTGTGTCTCGTGAATACTCTTCTTCCGGTCTGAAAACATTTAAATTTAATATTTTCTGTCACATATATTTAAATGATTATCTCCTTTTGCGCTTCCCTAATGAAAGTTAATTACATCTCATTCTCGAAATGCAACAAAATGAAAAGTATTAAAGATTCTATAAATTTTATTAATTAGGAAAAAAGTTAATCTGGTACGTAGACTTCCGCGGTCGTGGTCCATGCTATCTGCTTCTGGGTTTCCGGCCTGGAGCCGCGTCACTTGTATATCTGCCGACGTTTCGTACCCATTTGTATGGGACATCTTCAGGACTGAACCACTGCACTGAACAGTTTCAGTGCAGTAGTTCAGCCCTGAAGATGTCCCATACAAATGGGTACGAAACGTCGGCAGATATACAAGTGACGTGGTTCCAGCCCGGAAACCCAGAAACAGGTAAGAAAAATGTTTATTATGAATAGGACACATACCATTGAAAAGCTTACACTTTAAATATATATTTTTACAAATTGTTATAGAAGTAAAAATTAAAAAAATTCCTTATGATAGAAAAACATGTACAAAGTTATTATTAAATTATTATAAAAGAAAATAAAGCAAAAACATGACGACTCTGGTATCCTATATAACAGGAAGTGACTAATAAAAAAAATTATTATTTCAGACGACAGTTTAGTTATTATAAATTACGTGAGAAACTTTTATCTAAGTGATCGGTGAAAAATTCTACGAGTATATAGCATTATTGAAGTAGAAAGTCAACGCAAAGATCTATAGGTATATTCACATTAAAATAGGTATGCTAAATTTGTAACATTTACTCGACGTAAATAACATACAGCATTGTATTTATAGTATAAGTAATTTCTTGGAACGAACCTACATACTAGTATAGAAAATGACAATTCATAAATAAAAATTCTGGGAATATCAATTTCTGTTGTAAAATTAATACATAATTCTTCGCCTCTCGCGCCCGTGTCACGGGGAGACATGGCCGAAGAATATGAAATAATTTCTGCGTAACTTCAACAATAGCAATCGTAATATAAAATGACAAAGGACGACCGTGTCATCATAATAATAATAATCTAGTGTGCGAGTGCGAGACGCGTATAAAAACTCCTAGAAAACACCCGAAGGATCTTATTAAAAAATGAATAGGAGACATAATAAATCTCATATGATCGTTCGAAAGAATAAATGAAAAAAATGAATGAGCGGATTTCGTCGGGGAGAAGGATTCTAAAGGCTCCCGCGGTCCGAGTTGGCCATGATACGACAATTGAGAGTAGGTGGTCTGGTAGGAAGCGCTATCGAGTCGTTCTCGGCCGATCTTTGATCTTGCTACCGCGTGACTGGCAAAATACGCAGATGGACAATGATATAATGGTCCAACATTACGGAACCATGCATCTGTAATACCTGTGGATTAAATTATATATGGTTCAGCTATCTATTGGCTTTATACTGCTGTGATCGTTCGCTTCCGCTTCAGTATTGCACACACATATGTAAAAGCCAGTGTCCTTACATAATTTATATGGAAATATTATATTAATTTTTTTTCTACACACCGGCAATATTTTATTATTTCCGTATATCCTGCTGCACATTCTTTAGAAATCGAATTGTTTTTCATTTCATTTGATGGCATCCTTTAGTGAAATTTGGGCTTCACCAGTTGCATTTTTTTTACATGTACATGTAAAACGTCCACATACATATTAAAACATAGACTGAATCCTTTTTAGGTAATGGTAACTAGATAAGAAAAAAAATTATTTTTTAAAATAACTAATGATTCATTTGGAGGTACTTTTTTCAGAAATAAAAAAAAACTTCAATTTTATCGGGTATTCTTTATTACTATACAAAAGCACCATTTTTAACATTTATTTTTTTTAATTATTTCCTTCAAATGTTGACTGTAACTGCGCCTAACATGGTCCATTCTGAAGTTCTAATTGTCGATGACGCATTCGGTCATTTCTAGTGGTATTTGCCGAATAACGCCAGTAATATTGGCTTCCAATTGCTCAATCGTAGCTCGCTTATCCATATAGACTGTGGACTTTCCGTAGCTTCAAAGGAAAAGGCCTAAAGGTGTGATATCACATGATCTAGATAGCCATTGCTTCAATTTCAGGCAGCAAATATTCCGTTATCATGGCACGACAACGGACTCTATTCACAGTTACGTTGCGGTCGTCTTTATTTTTGGAGAAATATAGATCGATGATTCCACTTGCCCATAAACCACACCAAACCGTGATTATGTCTGGATACCATGACAGCTCTTGAACCTCTTCGGATTGCTCTTCACTCCAAATACGGCAATTGTGCTTATTGACGTAGTCATTAAGCCAGAAATGGACCTCTTCGCTGAACAAAATTTTGGTAGTAAACAAAGGATCTTCTTCAAGCTTTTCAAGAGCCCAAAGACTGGAATGGTAACGATTCGAAAAATCGGCCGCTTTCAATTCTTGAACAAATTAAATTTTGTATGCTTTTAAACCAAGATCCTGCGTAAAATACACCAAGTTGTGGCATACGACAAGCACAACTGTAGAGATCTACGTCGAATCGCTTCTTCACGGCCATCGTGTACATTCTCAGTCACCAACGCTATACTTTTTTCACTACGTTCTGGCTGTGGTCTATTTGTATTCAGTCTTTACTATTATAACTATTAGTGTATTCTATTTAATTAAACCTGTACTGCCATTCTTCTGACCGGATATTAATCTTTCAACTTTCTAGAGAAACGTATACTGATATATTTAGTGATAAATTGCAGAATAATGATAGTGGAAATACATTGACAGAATATTTTAAAATAAATGTAAATATATTAAAATAACCTGTAGTAAAATTCACTTTTCACCTTCTTAATATTCAAAAAGCATAATTTGTTATAATCTTTATTATATTTATGGCCAATTTGTGAAAATAACCGCCATATATAGTATGCAGAGGTCATAACTTGTTCGAAAGGTGTGCTTTGGCTGATGCTTTGAGAATATGTTGCGCTTTATACACGACAGCTGACTGTCTTGCCTGCAAAAATAACTGGGTAAGACCTCCGAATGGTGTTCAATCAACACAGTATCTATGTAAGTACATCTATAATTTACAACTGTACTCTGAAGAATATATTGCTTACTCGATATCACGAAATCAGAGGTGTTTACTTCGATTCCCGGTTCAGTTTTACAAAATATATTGTTCAGATATATGTATCTGCATTAAAAACAATGGGATTTATTGCACGAAATTATACGTCCATTTAAGACTAGAATACGCATATTTGATATGGTATCCTTGCTATGAATTGCATAAATTTACTGTAGAAAAAGTACAGCGAAAGTTTATGAAGTTTTTATATTATTCCATGGATGAGGTATGCCCTCCATGATTGATTATAACATATTACTTGCTAGATCTGAAATAGTTTCCCTGGAATGCAGGCGTGGGTTACCTTCGGTATAATTTTTGTACAATTTAATACGCAATAAGATTGATTGTCCACAACTTCTCTCTCAACTTAATTTCCTGGTACCCAGGCCATCTACTCGTTCACGTCGCACCTTTTATCTACCAACTGTGAGAACTAATGTCGTTGGCAATTCGCTGCTATACGTAATGTGCCATACTATAAACTCGGTTGCTGATCATTGTGATATACGCCATGATAGCTTACAGAAGGTATCTGAGTGTGTGACATTTTATTTTTGTCATAGTAATTCTTAAACGGCCCTTCAGTGCATGTTCGAGAAATGTACATGAACATAACTCTTTTTCCACTATTTTCATTTCTTTGCAATATCATTACACATACTTTCGTGTATGGTATGACTAGCATAGTAGTATGAGTAGATATAGATATGCTTGTTGTGTATTCCCTTTGTACTGTCCCGCAAATGGATTCCTCTGTTTAACAAATTAATAAATAAATAAATAGGTTCTGCGAAATCAATTTACTTAACGATTAACCTACAATATAAACCTATAA